>JANZLF010000009.1:29838181-29852328 GCA_026546835.1 Erythroxylum foetidum
TTGGGTGGGATGGGCTGAATACTGCTACAACACATCCTTCCATTCCACCTTGGGCACTACACCGTTCAAGGTCCTTTATGGAAGAGATCCTCCCACTCTTACCAGGTACATAATTCAGTCATCTGCTGTGGATACCATTGATGTATTGCTGCAGGATAGGGACCAGAAATTATCGGAGTTACGCCACCATTTGATGGTTGCACAACAGCTGATGAAATTGACAGCAGATGGGAAAAGAAGGGAAATGGAGTTTCAAGTGGGGGATAGGGTCTTTATCAAGTTATCTCGATATCGCCAACAATCGGTGGAACCTAGAAGTAATCCCAAGTTGGCTCCGCGATACTTCGATCCATTTGAGATTATCCAACGCGTTAGGCCAGTGGCTTATAAGTTGAGGTTGCCCCCTACAACCAAAATTCACCCTGTTTTCCATGTGTCGCAGCTTCGGAAAGCATTGGGGGTGAATGACTCCATCACGAGTTTGCCAGATCATTTGCTCACGCCTGAAGTTCATTATGCTCATCTTGCTGCACTTTTAGCCATCAAAAACATGGGTTCTAGTCCAGATTTGGAGGTGTTAATTCAGTGGAAGGACCACTCGGTGGCAGAAGCTACATGGGAGTTATTTGACAATATGAAGATTAGATTTCCAGACTTTTACCTCGAGGACAAGGTGAAATTGATGGGGGGGAGTAATGATAGACCCAAGGTAACCCAATTCTATGCTAGGAAGAATAAGCAAAGGGCAGAGGAGTAATGGGCTGCGGAATGTGGTATTATGCTATTTGGGTGGTTAGTTAGTACTGACAACCAATCATCAGGTTGTCCATTAACAGAATCTGTTAGATACAGATTCTTAGTACAAATAACAGAGAGGCAGGAGAGAGAGGGTAGGCAAGAAAATGACATATTTATGGGCCCTAGGCTGGAGGTACTGGTCCTCAAAAACCAGATTATCTTGTATTCGTTTTACAGAAAATCAATAGCAAACACACATTTACCATACCTGTTTTTTGGAACCTATCATAATCATTATTTTCTATTGGGACAAGACTTGGCCCATCTTCTGTTTTTTCACTTTGGTCTTGTTCAGGTTGAGTTAAAACAGACTTTTTTGGTGGGATGTTTGGCGTTCAGATATTGAATTATTCTGAATCTGGAAAAGATCTTCATTGACCAAGGTTTTGATTTGATCCCAAGTCGGATCTTCATTATTTTTCTCCCCTTGAAGAGGAGACTTAAAAAAAGGTGTCGTTTCAAAAAGGGGTACATCCATGGAAACAAACATTTTTTTCAAAGTAGGATCATAGCATTTATAGCCCTTTTTAGTTGGTGAATATCCTACAAAAACACATTTCCAAGCTCTAGGATCAAGTTTACTTTGGTTTGGGTCATGATTGTGGACAAAAACTGTGCATCCAAAGAGTTTGATGGGTAAATCGGATATTATCCAAGAGGATGAATTTTTCTTTTTTGAAAAAACTTGTAAAGGAGTTTTGAAACCTAAAATCTCTGAGGGCATTCGGTTAATAAGATAGGTTGCTGTGAGAATAGCTTCACCCCAATTTAGGGATTCGGGACCTTACATAGAAACAACTAGAAATTAGGAAAGGCAATCAAACTAAATCTTTTATTTTGTAACAGAAGATAATAAAAACACCTGGCTGATGCATTTTGGCCGTTTGAACACCTCATTTGCTTTTGTTGCTAAGGCTTGGACCTGATGTCCTTGAAAATGTTTTCAGTTGTTTCTCAAGTGGGCATTGCCTTTTATTTTATCACAATTTTACCATCTTGTTTTACAGTCATTTATAACCCAGGATCCTCGTGATCGAGACTTTCTTGTGAGAAATCTAAAATCTTTTGATGTTCCAATTTTAAATTACGTGAGGGATAAACACTGCCACAAGGAGTCCTTTCATGTATCTGACCAGGTATCAGTCATCCTTGTATCAAGTATGTGATTAGTGTTGAGCTATTCTTAGTTTTGTGGTTTTCTTGTCTCTATGTTGAGCAGATGCATCAGCTTGGTATCTATTCTCGGCTTGATCACGTTTTTGATGCTCCTGATGCTGTCAAGGAGGTTATGATAAGCCAGTTTGGACTGGAAAAATCAGTATGTATCTGGGCTTCTTGATTTTAGTATTATGCTGATATTTGACCAGCCGTGCTTTATTGCATCTTATGCTCGAAAGTCTTATTTGAATAAATTTCTCACGTATTTACATTTTCATCAGTATATTGGGTCAAAGGAAACTGATAAGTTTGCTGATGAAGTGGCAAAGTTGGGCATTTTAGATTTTTGGACTCCAGAAAATCATTATCGATGGTCTGTCTCAAGATATGGTGGTCATGTGTCAGCAAGCGTTGAACCAATTGGTCGCTCGCAACTTCTTTTCTGTAGTATGTTCTTACAACTACTTCTTTAAATAAAAGTGTATCACTAGCATTCAGTGATCATTTATGTGTTCACTTTGTTTTCAAAATATTCAGGTTTAGATGGTGGGGAGATTGAAAAGCTGAGATCCAGGAAAGAAGAGCTGGAAGCATCTGTTTCCAGTTTAGAGGGTAATATTAAATCGATACTGGTTGAGCAGAGACATTTGGAAGATGAAGAAGCTAAACTTCATAAACAGCGGGTATGTTGATTGGAATACATAGAAAACATTAGGCTGAATGCCGACTTACTTTGTCATATGTGTTGTTCAAAATGAACTGAACTTCATAAATGGATGTATGACTAGTTACACCCTACTATAATTTTTGTTTTTTCTGGTGAATTGTAATGTATCTTTGTAGGAGGAGATTGTCAACAACATACAGCAGGAGAAGAAAAAACGCCGTGATATGGAGAGCCTTATTAGTAAGTATACCAAGGATTGCTTATTTGCAGCAAGAAGCAATCCATTTCTTATGATGTCTGCATGTACAACCATTAATTAATGGTTTGATGCTTAGATTTAAGGAAAAGAAAATTAGAAGCAATAGAGAAGGAGGATAAACTGGATACTCGTGTAGAAAAGCTGACCAATGAAAGTACCAACCTTAACAGTCAACGGATGCAATGTGCAATTAATCTCAAGGTGACTTTTTCCTGGTTCAGTTTTCTTACTTTGATGTTTTTAGTTTATGCTTTAGGATGGCCACTATTATTTCAACAAGAAATAATGACATAGATATGCACTTATGCTATAAATTTGTCAGTCGTATCTTTTAGTCCTTGTTTTGATGGAGTTTTGTGTGTGGTGCACTTATGCTATAGCTTTGTCAGTTGTTTCTCTTAGTCCTTGTTTCGATGGAGTTTTGTGTGTGGTCTTATGACAGGAATTACTAGTTGAGGCCATTACACACAAATGGAGTTGCAGCAAAATGCATATGGCTTCTATTGAGTTTGATGCAAAGGTACTTTTGGCAATTGGTTTATCAACTTTGATGATTTACTTTTTGTTTTTATTAATTATCCCCAGAGAGGAGGCTATTATCATCATTTTTTGAGAATCATCCTCTGTCAGATTAGAGAACTGGAAGTCAATCTGAAGCAGCACGAGAGGCTTGCTCACCAAGTTTCTGTTCACCTTGAATACTGTGAGTTTTTGATAGCAATGTTTCAATTTATTCTATTTAATTTTGATTATAGCTTCTTGGTGAGAGCCCTTGTCATAAAATCTTTTTAACTTTTATGAATCCTCTGCGCAATAGCTTAAATATTTGAGTAGAAATTGAAAGTAATATATATGAAAGGATAAGCTGATAGCATTTTGTTTCCTTTTTCATGTGGCAGTGAAGACTTTTAAATTCTGCTGCTTAAGTAGATCAAAAATTCATACTTTTCCATCATTCTTTTATTTCAGTATTATCTCCTCTTTCACCGGTCAGATCCGTTGTAGTCTGTCTTTGAATATAGTGTTAGTTGAACATTTAGGTCTGTGAATCGAACAATAATAAAGTGATTTCAGTTTTAGTTCCTTTAAATTGAACTCTGGACAATCTTTGTGGGGTTTATATACTGAATGTTCTAAATTGAATAGAAATAGAGGTAAATACTGGACAATGACGTTCAAATTTTTGGAAAGTTCCAAAATTGAACAAATGTCAAACCTTTTCTAGAAATCTAATAGTGTTTTCTTGACTTTATTTTCACATCCTTTCTCTTGGTAAGGCAAAAAGGAGGTAGAGGAATGTCGACAGGAACTTTCTTATGCCAAGAGGCACGCTGAATCCATTGCTATCATCACTCCAGAGCTTGAGAAGGCATTTGTTGAGGTTTGTTCGCATGAAGATGTGAAGCTAAAATTTGTTTTGAGAGAAGTTGGATTAATAGGAGTTTGGGTGTGAATTGTTATAAAATTATTCTTATCTTTTTTCTTTCCCCTGCTCACATTGTTAAAATAATGCAAAGATCCCATTCATTATTCTGTGTGAACTCTAGCTTTTTATGCAATACTGAAGTTGATGTGATGGGTGGATGTTCTCCTTCTTTTACCGATCACTGCAAGAGGACGTGTAACTAAAGAATCTGTATAATCAGTTAAGAATATGTAGCAATAGATTTTGTTTTGTTGACCAATAATTCTAGACATTGATATTTTTCTTATAGATTTGATTGTTTTTTCACGTGACCACTGCTGAAGTTAGTCATATTCTATAATTCTTGAGAGTACGCCATGAATGGAAAATGACTATGTTGTCTACTATTTTATTAAATGCGTTTAGCTGATGAAATAACTTGAACCTTAATATTATTTTGTAAGAAACTGAGTTCCAGGTTTTGATGATTTGATCCGTTAACAAACTCTTGTTTCTCAATTAAACCTACTTGGTATGAATGAAGTACACCAATATGCATTTACAATCATAATGTGTTTTTTCTTTCCTGAAAGCATGAAAATTTTTTTTTCTGCTCTGAACTCCTAAGGTTGTTTTTACATATACATGACCTTGCATCAAACATCCTCAAACCAGATGCCCACTACAGTTGAAGAACTGAAGGCTGCCATTCAGGATACCCTGTCTGAAGCCAATTCCATTCACTTCCTTAACCACAACATATTAAAAGAATATGAACATCGTCAGGAGAAGGTACAATTTTCATCAATTTCTTTCTGAAATCCATCTTAAGTGGAGTAAACTGTCATCTACAATTACTATCTTTTTGCAGATAGAAACCATTTCCAGAAAACTGGAAGCAGATACGGAACAATTGAAAAGGTGTATAGCTGAAATAGATTTACTGAAGGCAAGTGTTTGATTTAATTCCTTGTGCATCTTGCATATATATGGATAATTAAATCATAGTTCAACATTAACATCTGAAAGTGCGCTCTCTGATTTTTAATGTTCGAGTTAGAATTATGTCTAGATTTTGAGAGCTAGACAGCCAACTGTTCTTAGGGACAAATTTTTTGTCGTTTTATCAAGGTTATTAGTTGATCACTAAGTCAATGGAAATTCAAATACAAATTCGAATCCTCATTTTCTTGCTTTTCTCATTTCCGATTGTATGCCTTTCAACTCGAATTTATGGAACTGTTTGTAGCCTTCTCTTTTTCAAACAGCCTGACCTTGATGTCAAAACTATTTCATTGAGCCTATTCATATAGTAGCTACTTCTTGCATGAGTTGTCCTAAAGGATGTTGCAATTAAGCTCTAGACATCTTTTCAATGAAATTGCCATTCCAATTTTCATAAATTACTTCGGTATCCTCTCCAGGTTGTTTTGTGTGTTGCTTCTTCCATATAGGCTAATGCATTATAAGTCTCTTGGTTTTTCATTTTCTTTTTTGGTATTGCATACAGGATAGTTGGCTTCCGACATTAAGAAACCTTGTAGCTCAAATAAATGATACTTTTAGTCGTAACTTCAAGGAGATGGCTGTTGCAGGAGAAGTTTCATTAGGTGCTTAATACAAAACTGTGAGTTCATTTAACTAACAGATGTAGATCACTACTTACTGATTTAATGGTTTCCTAATAGATGAGCATGAAGAGGACTTCGATAAGTTTGGAATACTTATAAAAGTTAAGTTCAGGTGAGTACCAACTTTAAGACATTTTACAATTCTGTTTGGTGTTGTCAAAATGCATTGAAATTGTTGGAACGCCCAGTCATCTATCCTGCCAAGCTCATTTGTTTACTCTGGGCAGAGGGCTTTGTTATTTGGTACTATTTGGAGCCCAAAATGGGCCAATGTGCAACGCCCAAGATGGGCCTCCCTTTTCTTTTCCACATATCCATCTCTACCCCCTCATAATACAGAAATTGAACTTGGGTGAATGAGGAGGCAAGAAACCTTACCTCTTCAACCTTTATTCTGAACTGATTTATGCCCCTTTGGTTACGATATCGTAACCTGAGAATTCTCGTTGAAGTAATTATTCACTGTTTTAAATTAGGTTGATTTACCTACCTTTGTGCTTAAACCCCAATCTGCTAAGAAGATCACTTCTTAGTGATGTAAGTTCATTTCGTTTATTCTATTTTAATGAACTGGAGGTCTGGGAAATGTTGCATTCTAGTTGAGATCTGTTATTGTTGGATAACTCTTGTCTGAATTAGACATTTGCACTGTTCTGTTCAATCACAATAGTGTGACTGACATTTAGATCGTGTTTACATCGGTAAAATATTGTTACTCTTCAGGCAGACAGGGCAGCTTCAAGTTTTGAGTGCTGAGCATCAATCTGGAGGGGTATTGAATTGTAGTAAATTGTCCTCTTTATTGCAACACTACTAATAGTTTCTAACTCTCATGACAATCACTTTTAGGAGCGATCAGTTTCTACCATTCTTTATCTTGTATCTCTTCAAGACCTCACAAATTGCCCTTTTAGAGTGGTTGATGAGATAAATCAAGGTAAGATTAACACCATTGTACAGACGACTTGCTGGAGCAATGTAGTTTCTGAATTACATTCACTTTTTATGCAGGAATGGACTTGATAAATGAAAGAAAGATGTTTCAGCATTTAGTTAAAGCCGCAAGCCGACCAAATACACCTCAGTAAGTATTCTTTTTTTGTGTATAATATAAATGGAGCTTGTTACTTTCCATGCATCTTTCAATTGATGTCTGCTCTCTAGTTAAGAGCTCCGGAAAGATACTGTGATACTAATTTCTTTTCAATTTTGTTTATATTAAATGAAATAAAATTATTAAATTGAGGAATTTTCTTCCATGATTCTTTCAACCAGGTGTTTCTTAATCACCCCGAAGTTACTGCCAGACCTGGAATACAGTGAGGCATGTAGCATTCTGAATGTAATGACTGGTCCTTGGATTAAGCAGCCCTCGGAAGGTTATTTTTTTTTTTTTTTTTCAGTGGATTGAAAATCAATTACTGTTTATTTTCAAAAAGCTAGAGAGCTTTGATACCTGGCGCTGTACTATAGACTTTTAACTTTGAAAACTATCATGTTCTCGTCTTTCCAGTGTGGAAGAAAGGTGACTGTTGGGGAACTATAGCAGTGTCGGTTGGAAGAGATCCATGCTAAAGGGTTGTTGCTATTATGGTGATCCCAGCAGAATCTACTTGGTGATAATCCTAGAGACCTGTCATGGTTGTATATTTATATATAGATTTTGCGTCAGTATGACAAATATGTATTCCTTAAATATTACTAACATGTCATGTAGTGGAGAGAAGCATACCATTTATGTAACTCTTATCTTTCTACATTCCATTGACGATGTAATATTTAAGGATCAGTTGCCCTGTTCTCTAATCCAGGTTTATAAACTATGTCAAACTTGAATCTCAGCAATTTGGTGACCCATTGCTGCTACTCTTCCCCTAACAACCTCTGGTCATTTAAGAAATGCAAACTCCTTTGATCCGTTCGTATGGTAAAGTGCCTGCCCATTAAGAATGCCTCCATTTCTGGACAGCCCACACTATCCCATTAATTCCCTTTAATAGATAGGTTTCAGCTGGTTTCTAGCCGAAAATCCTTGGCTTAAATAGGCCATTGGTCTGCCCTCCTGTATTAACACTGCTCCTATTCTCACACCAGATGCATCCGTCTCAACTACAAATGGTTTGGAAAAATCAGGTAAGGTTAGCAAAGGGTAGTAGTCAGCATCTTTTTGAGTGCTTCAAATGCTTTCTATGCTGTATTAGTCTATTAGAACTTGTCTTTACATAACAGATTCGTAAGAGGCTTTGCCATACTCCCATACCCTTTGACGAACCTTCTGTAGTAACCAGATAATCCTAGAAACCCTCTTAATGCTTTACATCTCTTGGGGCAGGCCAATTAACAATATTTTCAATTTTTTTAGGATCTACAGATACACCCTCTGCAGATATGTAATGTCCCAAGTATTCCAATCTAGATTGCCCAAAAGTACATTTCTTCAAGTTGGCTACTAATTGGTTATCAATCAATATTTGCAGGACTGTTCTGAGATGAGCTAAATGATCCTTTAAACTGCTACTATAAACCAGGATGTCTTCAAAGAAAACTAAAATAAATTTTCTAAGATGAGGTTTGAATAATTCATGCATGAGGGATTGAAAGTAGCAGGGGCGTTCATGAGTCCAAAGGGAATTACCATGAATTCGTAATGGCCCTCGTGGGTTCAAAAAGCTGTCTTGGCTATGTCTTCTTATTTCACCCTTATTTGATGATATCCCGATTTCAAGTCAATCTCGGAAAAAATTTTAGATCCTCCTAATTCATCAATACAGGAGATTGGATACTTATCGGGTACTGTCAACTTGTTCAAAACTCTGTAATCTACACACATCCTCCACCCATCATCCTTCTTCCTTACTAACAATAGTGGGCTAGAATAAGGGCTAGTGCTAGGCCTTATGATCCCAGACTCTAACATTTTCCTTACTAATTTCTCAATTTTATTTTTCTAGTAATAAGGATACCTGTAGGGTCTGACATTATGTGGTTTAGAACCAAGTTCCAACTGAATGGCATGGTCAGTGGGTCGGTTGGGTGATAATTTTGTAACAGGTTCAAAAACCCTTCCATACTCCTACAGTAAACTGCTAATTTTCTCCGTTACTATAGGGTCTGAATAGCATTGATTATGTAGTCTCTCTAACCTTGTCATCTCCCCTTCGATCTCTACTATTCCTCAATTCAACACCTCCTATCCCTCATATTCAAGAATGAAACCCTCTGCCCATTGCTGTAAAAGCTTGGCAGCAGTCTTTAAGTGAAGCTACAATTGCCCTCGGCACAGTCTCCCCATATAGCTTAATCTTCTGTCCATTAAGCCTAAACTTCATAATTTGTTTTTTCCAATTTAGCAGAATATCTCGTAATGTTTCCAGCCATGTAACACCCAAAATTATATCAACACTTTGCATATCGAACAGGAAAAAAAATCTTGCCTCAACACCACCCCCTGTATGTTTAACTCTACCTCCTTACAAACTGCAAAACTCTGCACCCTATAGTCGTTACCCAATCTAACCCTGAAAGGATTTGTGTTACTGCCATTCATCTTCATTTCTTCTACTAACCCCCTTCTGATAAAGTTATGCGACGCTCCACTATCCACCAAAATTATTACTTCTGTTTCGGTAATTTTCCCTCTTAGTTTTAGGGTTTGTGGGCCAACAATACCCTTTAGGGATGTGACCGATAACTCTAGTTTAGGTAAGGGTTGGGTAAAATCCTCAGGCATATTCGGATGAAGACATAATACCTGATTAACGAGCTCTACCTCTTCTTCTTGTAGCTCTATAGACTGTTCTTCATCAGCTAAGAGTATGTGAAATTGCTTCTCCCCACACACATGTCCTAGTGTGTACTTCGCATCGCATTTATAACAAATTCCCTACTGCCTCTTACGCTGCATCTCTTCTGCTATCAGGCGTTTAAAAGGGTAGGAAGGCTCTCGTCGGAACAACCTTCGTCCCTCATTGCTTTGATTAACCCCCAACTTTTCCAAGGATTTGCCCTGAATCGGTACTTTTATGGTGTTTGGACTCATCGCCGTGGTCGGAATTTTTCCTCCTCCGATCGATTTGCGATTAGGGTTCCATGAAGTCGGGTTGGAAGTGTTCGCTGCTATCCCCTTTGTGCCCTAATTACTTGAGTCCAACATACCCGAGCCTCCATAAGTCTTCAGTGGTCTGATGGTCTTTGTTGTCTGATCTAAAAGGGCCCAATTTCGGCCTTCAGTCATCTGGGCTAACTCCATCAGCTGAACCAAGGAATCCGTCTGGGCCATTTGAAGCTTAGCCTAATGTCCTCCTACAACCCATTCATAAACACCATCGTCACCACCTCCACTGGCACGTCCCTTAACATCGATGTTACGACTTCAAACTTCTAAGTGTATTCGGCTACCGTACCTGTTTGTTGTATCTTTAACAGCTCCGCTAATGGATTTCCCACTTGGGAACTACCAAACCTTTCGGATTACAGCTTTTTTAAACATCTCCCACTCGACCATCGGTGACCAGTTCTATCTCCATTGATACCAACTTAAGGCGTCCCCCTCCATGCAAACCGCCACCTCTTGCAACCATCGGTCATGTGACATCCCATTCAACTCGAAATACCTCTCTACTCGAAAGACCCATCCAAAGGATCCTCTCCATAGAATAGGGGAATTTCAAGCTTCCGATGGTTTTTCTCCGTTCTTACCGTTTCGATCTGAGCTGGTGTTTCTTCTTCAGATTTTTGTTCTGATATCTCCTCTACTCCCACAAGTACCTCCTCATCCTTCCCTTTGTTCTCGATTCTCCTTAAAATCTAGAAAATGGAAGAAATGTCTCCTGCCATTTTATCAAACTTAGCCTCTACCCTTGTAAGATCTTCCATAACCCTCAACATTTCTTTTTCTACATTATCAATTCTAGCCTCCACCCTTGTTGATACCATTTCCGATCATAAGCCTGTTCTGATACCAATTTGTTAGAGACACCTGCTCTAACAAAAGATTGATGATAGTAACAAAAACCTGCAATTGATTCGGATAGAAAATAGCAAGAGAATAAAAAGGAAAATGGATTAAGATGAAGAAACAAGGAGAATGATATTCCGCAGCTAGACTTTGAGGGCTAGCTAAACCTCCCAATACTCCACTTTTCAGTATATCATAATCGAATGAATGTTCTCTCTCTCCCTTAATAACATTCTATTCTCCTCTCTAATTAACACACTTATGACTCTCCCCATTGTAATTCTCCTAAACCTCCCAATACTCCACTTTTCAGTATATCATAATCGAATGAATGTTCTCTCTCTCCCTTAATAACGTTCTATTCTCCTCTCTAATTAACACACTTATGACTCTCCCCATTGTAATTCTCTACATTACCCTCACATATTTCCTGAATTGCTGGACTTCATAAACTTTCTCTTCTTATTGTATTATTGCTGGAACCTGGTCTCAACAATTTTCTACTAATGATTATTCTTATTATTAAATTTAGTATTTTCATTAATTATACTTTAATTTTGTTATTATTATTTAATTCTTTATCATATACAACCAACTGATAAATGTTGGAGAAAACAATCGATGCTGTTAAGAGCGAGAGCTAAAGACGAGTGTGAACTAAACCACACCAGAGAGTGGAGAAAAGAGACGAGACCGTAAAGAATAGAGAACTACTAAGTGTGAATGAGAGCAGATAGATTGTGTTGCGGCGTGAATGAAAGTACCGTGGGAGGAGAGGACGAAGTTGTAATTTTCAACATTTACCTATTCCGGACATGCGTGTAATACGTAAAGATAAGGGTTAATTATCATTTCTTATTCTCCGCTGTTTAGGAATACCTAATCCACAATATGATTATTCTGTGGGTTTTTTTTTTTAAATAAAAAACAAAATTCTTAATAATTAGGAATAGATGCGAACTAAACATTAGGAATTCCTTTCCTGACCGAATTAACCTTGAATCGTTTGACGCTTCTTGGACTTCCACTTCAAAACATTCTTGGCAATCAGTTGCATAATACGAATCCTGTTTAGAAGAAACTGCGATGGTGTTTAACATGACAGGTAGAGAGCTACTAATACTATGCACAATCGCCTACCTCTCTCCAACCTTGTGTTGCTTAAACATCATCTTTCGCCAAAAATAGGCAAGCTCTAGAGGAGACAATTGAAGGATATCATTTACAGGTACAGTAAGTTATTGTGAAACATCCAAGGGAAGCTTGTAATCTAACATCTCCCTTATGTTTAGCTTAGTAGAAGGCCCCATTGATGAGCAAATGTGTGCACTTTTCCAGTATACTCCTTTTGCACCTGATGGCTTGTTTGTTTCTACAGATTTCTGGAAAGTTTCACAGGTTATGTGGCTTGTAAGTTAAAACCTTTTCCAAATGATGTAGTTTCCAGGAAAGAAGAGATGGAACAATGTAGTCTTAAGAAATAAAGAGAGTGGAGAAAAGTTCGGGACGTACTACTGCAGCTATAAGGTTTATGAGCAAGTCCTCTTCAGAGAAGTCGACTTTTCCAAAAGGTATGTGAACGATTCCAGTTTTATCTGCTCTGAATTCAACCTTTCCCTTCTTGAATTCAGCTATTGCCTGAAAAACATTAGAGCAAATAATTTCAAAGTTCTTTCTCTTCCTTCCACAAACATTATGAATTAACTGAACCAATAACTGGAATAATAGCAAATCTGCAAGCCCTTCTGCGTTTTATGGAGGCATTTGAAAGCATTTACATAAACTTTTCTGCTGAATGAAAGACCTAGAGACAAGAAATCTATCTGAGACTCAAACGCATAACAGAACACAATAGGTAACATACCTGAGGTATATTAGTTGCAACAGTACCAGCTTTTGGATTCGGCATCAATCCTCGTGGCCCAAGAATTCTACCTAGGCTGGCAACCTATTAGCATGTAAGATATAGTTCAGTCGACCCGCGTGACCTATGAAATGACATGAGAATATATCCTTTATCATCTATGCCAAAATCAGTGAGAATAGCATGAAGTAACCAACGTTTCTTCCAGTTGAAAGAGGAAACAAACCCTATTTAGTTTAACATTTTCAATTTTCACATTACCAAATAATTTATTAGCAGTAAGCAACCCATTTCACCATCTGAGGAAGCCAAAATATGTTTATACTGTTAATCTAATAAAAAATGACAAAGATAAACAAAGAAAAACCTTATGCATCATATCTGGAGATGCAATTAATTTGTCAAATTCAATAAATCCTCCCTTTATTTGTTCTATCAGGTCCTCTCCACCAACTAAATCTGCTCCAGCATTTTTTGCTTCATCAAACTTTTCACCTGCAAATGTTTAGCTCATAATAAAATAAAAGAAAAGGAAGAGTATATGAATATATGCAAACATTGTACAACTGTAAGGATGACACATCCCAAACCATGAGACACTAGCACAATCACAGAAGTTTCGAGAATACATAATTGACAATTCATATTAGAGACTAAATTAGATTCAGTACATAGATCAACATTCAACATTTTAAAGAATAAGTACCCTGCGTAAGTACTGCCACCTTCACTCTTTGTCCAGTTCCTTTGGGCAAATTTACCTATGCAAAGAGAATACATAAGGAGATTTTAGTTACTTTAACTATTGATAGCAAAGTTATAAAATTTTGAATACATGTAACAGCGAACTCACAGTTGCCCTCAGCTGCTGATCATTGTATTTGGGATCAATGTTAAGGCGGAAATGAGCTTCAGCTGTCTCAACAAACTTCAAACTGGCCATTTGCTTAAGTAATGATATTGCCGTCTTTACATCATACTCTTTCTTGTTTTCTCTCAATTTCTGAATCTCCAAGAATCTCTTAGACCTCGTCTGGCATTTCGTGTAAAAGGATGTAAAACTGTATGGTTGAAACTATATGATAATCTTGAAAAAGGGAAAAAGGAAATCTGAGAATATAATTTTAGCAATCCATAAGTGAAGCTGACCATAGAGTTCGCACAGCATATTCCTGTAACTCCTACTCACACCCCATTGTCAACAGCTATCATTGTCAACAGCTAACAATTTCTGAAATTAGTAGATTCTCGAAATGAAAAATCAAACTGATCCACACCCCAAAATGCTATAAAGATAAAAAGTATAATTAAAAAGAAACTGAATTTGATACTCATACTCTGTCTCTTTTCAGTGGCAAAGCAGCTTTCCCCTTCTTTGGCTTGGTTTGGGTAATTGTGGCCGTCGCTC
>JANZLF010000009.1:29852428-29862696 GCA_026546835.1 Erythroxylum foetidum
TCATACTCTGTCTCTTTTCAGTGGCAAAGCAGCTTTCCCCTTCTTTGGCTTGGTTTGGGTAATTGTGGCCGTCGCTCCATCTCCTTTCTTTTCCTCCATATCGTCGACCATTGCAGCCTCCGCTGCCGCAGCAGCCGCCACAACGACGGAGCAAGTTTTCCCAAATTTCGGCTCTTTTTGACCGTAGAAGCCGACCCATTTGCCGGAAACTCTGTATCCACCACCAGAACTTATAGCAACAAGTGGACAGCGCGCGAAAGACTTGGGCTTGAAATTGAAGGAAAAGGAGAGAATAGAAAGGGTTAGGTCTTGTGAGTGTACAGATGAGGCGGCGTACGTTAGCATCAGAGATTGGGGACTTGTAGCAGAAGCCATTGTTGCTCACTTGAAGCTTCTACTACGTCTTGGGCTTGCGAGAGTAAAAAAGTTTAATAGTTACAGCCTACGAGCGAGCCTCTCAATTCATTATCCTGAGGGTCTAATAGAGTGTGTGTGCACACGCACTTGTTATGGTATCAACTTAATTAACCATTAGATGAAATAATATATAAATAATAATATATTAAAAAATCATATATAATTTCATTTACATTTACGAAAAAGAAGTTATCTTGTAAATGATGAATATGAATAAATGATTTTAAAAAGTTAAAGAATTTATCAAATATTATTTATATAAAAGAAACATATTTTTATGGATTGCAACGAGCCCGAGCTGGGCATAGGCCTGACCTCATGCTATTGGGGCCTGGTCTCATCCTAGACCTAAGGGAACCCGAGGCAAATCAAGTTCAATATGAACTTTTTTAAAAATTAAAAATATAAAATAATGTCATTTTATTAATAAAAATTAGATAAATCTTAGACAGCTCGGACTCAACTTAAAATTAGATTTTTTAAAAAAATTAAGCTTAAAGCTTATCAAGCAGGGTTAGGGTGGGTTATGCTGGGCTGGCCTAGTTGACACTACATACATTTTTTATTGATTAAATAAAAAGTATTATGAAAATAATTAATATTAATAGTTTGTATAATTATTTTATTAGATTTTGATAATAATTAAAATTTTAGATGAAAATATAATAGAAGATAATTATTTGACAAAAAATTTGTATAATTAGTCTACTTGATATTAATTGTAATTTAAAAAATAGATAAATTTTAATAAAAGATAATTTTTAGATATTTAAATATTATAAAAATTTAAATTAGCATATTCTAGTAACCTACAATATTTTGGGGCTGTGAAGTAGCGTGAGAGCGCGTGGTAGTATTTGAGGGTGTGGGTTGAGTATGTTCGTTAGTTATCGCGCCACCTACCAAGCAAAGACTTGTAACACTTGTTTGACTTTACTACTTCTTGTCATGGCGATGGCTTCGTCTTTCTCCAGCCTCTCCACAAGCGCCACCCTCTCTCTTCCCTGGGAAAACCGTCACCTTCCCACTCGCCAACATCATCGCCACCACCTAAAGTTCTCTATCAACGCTCCCATTCCTAAACTCTGTGCTTCACGCAACAGATTTCGTTCAGTTATCACTTATCTGTCTGATCTCGGCGGCGGAAGCGGTGGTATTGGAGGCGGCTCCAGGGGAAGAGGCGGCGGAGGAGGGGATGGCGAAGGCGATGCAGAGTCCCGCAATCGGACAGAAGCTTTTCTTGCATTGGCAGAGGTACGGATTTGCTTCATGGTGATGAACTGAGTTTGGGTTGTTCATAACTTGGTATCATATGTTCTGGAATTGTAATGACGTGGTGTTATAGGTGGGAAGGTCGTTGGAGAGCTTGCCAAAGGACTTGGCTTCGGCGATTGAAGCGGGGAGGTTACCGGGATCGATTGTGCGAAGGTACTTCGAGCTTGAGAAATCGCTTGTCTTCCGATGGTTGCTTCAGTTCGGAGGTTTCAAGGAACGGTTACTCGCCGATGATTTGTTCTTAACTAAGGTTTCTATTGAGTGTGGTGTCGGCATCTTCACCAAGGTTTCTATTTCTTCTATCTAATACATGTTTCATTTTGGGGTAACTAGATCTGAGGGTAGAGTCTAGCGAATATTTGAATCGAGTGCTTCATATTTTGAAATGGACTGTGAATCTGAAGATCAGTGGGACTTGCAGCTTCATTCTTTTGTTTGATGTTCTCAGACTGCTGCAGAATTGGAAAGGCGCAGAGAAAAGTTCACCAAGGAGCTGGATTTTGTTTTCGCTGATGTGGTATGGCTAGCTTATTGCTAAATGTTCAGTTTCAATAAAATGCTTGTCAATGAGGAGCCACAACTCACAAATTTTGGAGCAAATGGACTTCCAATCCCATCTCCTGAATCGACTTAGGAAACACGAAAGAGTTGGAGAGTTGGATCCTGAAATAGTGCGAAAGGTTGAACACTGTGTCTCATGAAAGAGGAACATAAGGTCATAGTTCAAATTGAAGTGAACTTTTCAGCCGGTGTCGAGATAGGGTTGAATGATGGATGTCATCCTAATTTTATGCAACCTTGACTAGACTTCATGCTGATCGTAACCCAAATCCCTTAACCTAGACTCAACCCAAACACAGAAGCTGGTGAAAGACCAAACTTTGACAGGCTTCATATAAGAAGTGAACTTAAAGCTAATTGTTAGTGATTCGAACAGCAAACAAGAAGAATTCCTAAATGCCTTCGATTTAGTTGTTCACTTTTAACTTACATTATTGTAACCTGGTTTATGTGTTAGGTAATGGCCATAATAGCAGATTTTATGCTTGTTTGGCTGCCTGCCCCTACTGTGTCTCTACGTCCCCCTCTTGCAGTCAGTGCCAGTCCTGTTGCCAAGTTCTTCTACGGCTGTCCTGATAATGCATTCCAGGTTTATTTGCTGATTTCAAATACACAAACACAAATGGCATAAGCATATTTATATATACTTTTCTGGATGGGTTCGGATTACCTTTTGCACTCCTAATACCTTGTGAACAGGTAGCTTTGGCTGGAACATCTTATTCATTTTTACAGAGAATAGGAGCAATAATGGTAGGTGCTGCATTCATTATATAATATCATATGGTTTTGCCATAGAATATCTGTAATTTTCCTAAGTTGAATTATGTTAATCCATTTTTTCAGCGTAATGGAGCCAAGCTATTTGCAGTTGGCACTGGTGCATCCCTGGTAGGTTAACTTCTCTACTCAAGTTTTTCCGTGTTTTGCTTTTTTTGTGATCTTAAAACTCAGGAAATTTAATGCATTGTGGTGATTATTGCCAAATTTTGAATGTTTGGTTAGAACTTTTTCTGTTGTAATATATACTTACAAATTAGTTCACAGCAACTAATGTGGGTAATTTTTCACTAATGCTGCACCTTCTCAGATTGGTGTAGGAATAACAAATGCTCTGATGAATTTGAGAAAGACTATTGATAAGTCTTTCGCTGCTGAAGCAGAAGATGTACCTGTATTATCAACCAGTGTGGCCTATGGTGTATATATGGCAGTTTCTAGTAATCTAAGGTAATGATTCATTTGTGCCCTTGAAATCGTTAAATGAAAGATATCTTATACTGGTTTTGGAATATAAAAATCTCATCTTGAAAACTGTAAAATTTATCCCAATTCTTAATGTCATTGATATATACATATATTGAATCATCAATGGATATTAAACAAAATGGCACTTGAAAGTAGTTGTAACAATATGGAGTTTGCTTAAGTCAACTGTCCTTTCAAAACAGGTACCAGGTGCTTGCGGGTCTCATAGAACAGAGGATTCTGGAGCCATTGCTACACCAACACAAGGTGATACTGAGTGCAATCTGCTTTGCTGTTAGAACTGGCAACACATTCTTGGGATCACTGATGTGAGACTTCTCTGCACCATCTCTTATGCACTGCTTAATTTTCTTCCTTCAAAACTGAATAGGAAATATATCATCTGGTCACAGGTGGGTGGATTATGCACGTTGGGTTGGAATCCAAAAGGAACGCGAGTGAAGTATGTTGATGATAGTAGTAAGTTGATTTTAGTGTATAGGTGACCCTCCTTGTTAATCCCTTGTTTTATAGTCAATAAGGTTAATCATTTCGTTGGTTTTCATTTAATGAAGGCAACATTCATGACAAATGGTCTTGTTTTCACTTCTTTTTTTCTACAAAAAGCGATAATGAAGATGGTGACATTTGCAATTGCCCAAAAATGAGAAGAAAACACTTGCATATGCAAGGACAGAGACATGGATAAGAAGAAATGGGAATTGGTTTAAGATTGTGATTCTTTTGGAGGAGATGACCTTATAAGTTGGAATTGAACAGAACTTGCAATCCTTGTTTAAATAATCATACATGGAGAGTCCATCTAAATTTAGAAATGTTCATGGTGATTTTTATTTTTTTAAATGGAGGAATTCATATTTATTACTCTTTGAATGCGTATTAAATAAAATATTGAATATATGTAATAATTCGTAAACTTTGTGCTTATGATTTCTTTTATCACCATTGACTTACATTGTAGATGAATCTTGATAACTTTATAGGGTTATAGTCATGGTAGGAATAATGGAATTATAGGGGGAAAAAAAATTCATGAGACCTCATTAGGAGCATGCTATGTTCATGTTATAATTTATAGACTTTAAACTTCTAGTATTCTAGAGAAACTAATTTTATGTTGTGTATAAAATACAAATGGAAGAGTACCTATATATGGTTGTAATGATCAAATAAGACTAGCTATGTTTTTAAATTTAAATATACATGATTATTCATTAATTACTTCTTTTAATAAAGTATTTGAAGAATTGAGGAGTCAAAACTACAAACTGAATTTAAAATAGGTAGGGGCTTTTACAAAGAGTCAAGAAAAATGAAGGAGATTGTTAATGTAAAGAATATCCCTAGAAGTATACAAAAGATACAAATCAAAGAACACCACCTAACGAGTAAAGAGACTTTCTTTTGTCAATTGTAACTTTTGTTG
Source organism: Erythroxylum foetidum (assembly GCA_026546835.1). Taxonomy (NCBI): domain Eukaryota; kingdom Viridiplantae; phylum Streptophyta; class Magnoliopsida; order Malpighiales; family Erythroxylaceae; genus Erythroxylum; species Erythroxylum foetidum. The sequence goes on from JANZLF010000009.1 coordinate 29,857,377, forward strand.
ATGAGAAATTAGAATCATAGTGCTTGTTCTCTACCCTTCCCTTCCCTTCCAAATTCAAGATCTTCCCTTTGTACGTGAAGTTGTCACTACCATAGTTACTGTACACTTGAAGGGGAAGTTATCACAACCAACCTAACTACCTACCATGGATGATCAGAAACTAAGCTCTGAATCTGGGTGGTACTCGAGGTGTGGGAACAACAGTGTCTCGACCTGACTTGATCAGGTTTTGACGGTCCTTGATGGTTTTATCGAACAATCTGTTCTCAGGATTTTCAGCATAGCAGACGTAGTAGCAACTCACACAGGCATGAGGCAATGCCATGGCGATCCTGGTCTGGAATATATATCAGATGAAACAACGAAGAACCCAAGTTAATGTTCTGCTGAGAGTTGAATGATTTGCGATGAAGAGAGGGTTAGTGGTACCAACCATGAGATATCCAATAAAGAAGGCCAGGAGGGAGATAGTTGCAGTGAAGGGTTGATGTGCTTTGGCAGTCCAAGCAGCTACGACAATGACACAGATAGAGCCACTGCATACTCCTGTGAGGAAGCAAATTGAGCTGGTTATGTCAGAGTCGACAATGGTTTCCATTTCTTGCCTCAGGAACAGTTGCCATGTGTCCTGTGACGCCTGCACAAACCCTTTCCCATATGCAGCTATCTGCAATCAAAATATAGATGATTACTTGGTCTAGTTAGATGGCTGATCATAATTTTTGATAGGTTTGGCAATGGGTCCGGGTCAAAAATTCTGGACAGGTTCGTACTGGATCGTTGCAAGAAAAGCTAATCAGGACTAAATGACTTCCTTATAATGGAAAAAGAGGATTGAATGATTGAGTTGCAACTTCGGATATTTAGATAGCTGACAAGGTCACTAATATTTGGCAAAATTGGAGGAGACTGAAAGAGACCATTCTCCTGCTTTTCCTATGTAATGAATGCCATACAAAGCAAGAGAAAAGTGGTAATTTTAGATGGCTGATCGTAGTTTTCAATAGGGTTGGCAATGGGTCTGAGTTGAAAAATAGGCTTCCAGACGGGTTCAGACCGAGCTGCTCCAATGAGGATTAGGTGTCTTGCGTATTATAGAAAAGAGGATTGCATGACTGAGTTGCAACTCCTGGCATATATATAGCTGAAAAGGTTCACTAATCTTTGTCAAATTGAAGGAAACTTAGAGAGACCAATGGAGAGAAGTGGTAAACGGTAATCTTTACCTGTACAAAGGCCCAGCCATTGCCATATCTGAAGATGGTCTCCATGACATGGAGACAACAATGAGCACAAGAAAACATGAACTCATCCTCTCCCTCAAGCAAATTCAAGCCTCGAGCAACAATTCTCAGTGCTTCTATTGCGGGCACGAACAGAGATCCCAGACAAGCACTTCCAAGATTCCGAGTTAATGCTCTTTGGAAGCAGAACTGAGTGCTAGACTGCATTCCTCTAAGATAATACAGTGAAACTACCCTACTAACTGTTAAATTCACCACATTCCTCTGAACTTCTGCGGTCCAAGCCAAACTCAACACCAAAGCAATAATTATAAGTGGTGGGAAGTAGAAATTCAGAGCTCCAATCACAGCTAAAGTCCATAAAGACATCCATAAGAACCCTACTGCAAGCATCCAATAAGTTGGTCGATTCAAGTCAGGGAATTTAGAGACAGGGTCAAGCGATTTGTTCAAGATCTTAATGCAGAAACCGATTCTCTGAGTAACCCAGCAAGCATACAAACCACTGCCAATTGCGAAAGCCATTAAACAAACAGCAACCACATCAGTAGTAGGCTTTTGAAAGCAAATCAATAGAATTCCAGCAGCTGCAGAAATGACAAAACAGCTCCATAATATGAAATGAACCATGAACCTTGGCCATTCCCTTACCGCCTTTTGCCATGCAAAAGCAAGAGTAATGCTCAACAGAGATGCTGCTTCAACTTGTGGCAGAAAATACAGTAAAACCCTCTTCTCTTTCCTCTTAACAGTGTCAGATGCTGCTATTAGTCCTTGAATTCCCTTGAATATAAGAAAAGAAACCAACCCAACAGCCATAACCATGTGCAGGATAAACAGAAACAGCGATATTCTGTTAGTGTATCTTGTAGAATTCAGTGTGCTTGTTGATACCTGTTCACAAGGAAATAAGAAGGTTTAGTGTTGGATTAACTTGGTCAGTTGGTCTTGGTCTGTAATTTATTGGTTATAAAGAAACTGACTTCATCAAAAGGCAAGCAAGAACTTTAATAATCTTTTTCCCATTTCATAAGTTACCATTAATCAATTTAGAAACAGTTTTGGCTGATGTAATCAAACACGCAGACACATCTATTCCCAAGATCTTCTGGGTAAGAGACTTCAATCATGAACAGAATATCAAAGAACAGAAAAGAAAAATTTTGCTTCCGGGTTTGTTTCACTTGTAACAATAACTTACTTGTGGGGTTGGTGTAGACCGAGGCATGGAAGGCTGAGAAGCAGATGGAGTAACAACTCTACTATGAGGATTCACGACATGAACCCTCAAAGGGTTTGTTGGGTTCAATCTCTGCAACATCGTCACATGAAAATCTGTCTGCTCACCACCGTTGTTGACATTGCTCTCTGTCATCACCATTTCCTCAACACCAACTTCTTCTTGTCCTTTCTCTAAATCTCTTCCCACTTCTCTCTCCTCATTCCCTTTCCTATCTTCATCTCTTGCTTCTTCTCCTCCATCCTCCTTTCTCTCGCCATTTCTATCTCTCACCTGGCAACAAGTTTACTCAATATTAAACAACACAGGCGTGTGAAAAAGGAAGAAGACAGACAGATAGAGAAACTAAGCATGGCTCAACGTGGTCTCACAGGTTCACTGGCACCCATGATGAAGGAGATGACATCAGCTTCCCGGTGCTGTTACTACGGCGGCCCGGTGGTGGTGCTATGCAGTTTTGTGAGCATATCTTTTTATATATATACATATACTCTGTTTTTTCAGTTTACTTTTTAAATATTAATTTAATTATTACCAAGTTCTGAACTTATAACGTTACTTCAGGCGCGTACCTATCACTCACCAATGACAAGTAACTTCCTGACTTCATGTTTTGTCAGAGGCGGAGGAAATGTTTTTAAGGTTTGCCCTACGTGTTTGTGAGGCACACGGTATGGAGTCCGATTCTAACGTCGCGATCGTGACAAACGGCTTAGATACGTTTTGATGTTGATTTGGAGGGACAGTTGTTCTAGAATAGAATGAGCGAATGCTTGATTTTGCATGTACGATTTGACTTTTAATCTGGGAAAGGACAGACACATTTCCAACCTTATCATGCGGACACCACAGGTACACGTAGTTCATATGTCGTGTAAGACACTACTTACTTAGGCTATACAGCGTAATTTTTTGTCCAATTATCATTCGTTGTTATAAAGTTATCGATAAGGATATAAATATATAAACGTAAAAGTTTTTATTTTAAAAATTTACGTTCTGGTCACTAAAGAACATCTACTTTTGTTAATTTTAACACATGTTTATTTATATTAATATTTTATATAATGATGTAGAACGTATCGCAGAAGATTATCTCACTTGGGCCGACAGCCAGAAGCCCAAGCGAGGTGGACCGATGAATTGAAGATTGAATTTAAAAATGAACCCATAAACTCATAAGTGGATCAACGTTTTAGTTATTTTCTTTCGAACTATTTAAGCAATTTTCGTTGATGTTATTTGCCATCTTGGAATTAATAAAAAACACCCTAGTTTGAGAGTTTTCTCAACTGTTCTTGAATTTCTGGATTGAAGCTCGTTTATACGCTATTTAGACTGCGTCACTTGGTATCAGAGATTGGCTGAAGCTGATGGCTCGAGGTGATGGCGGTCCTATTGACGGTGATCAAAGGGGTGAGGTGACAGTGGGAGCTTTAAACCAGAAGATGAAATCGTTGGAGGATCAGCTCGCGATTCTCTCTGGCCAGATGGCTCTGCTGCTCGCGAACTCCGAAAATAGGAATGCTGGTAGGCGTCGTACGAAAGAGCGGCCTGTCAACAATCCTAATTTCGATTTGGATTCCGATGAGGAAGAGGTTGTGGTAGTTCAGCGTGACCAAGGTGTTGATGGTCGTGCTACACATAACGAGTACGTCATGAAGGTAGATATTCTCTACTTTAATGGCAGTATAGTTATTGAGGATTTTCTGGATTGATTGGTGGAGGTCGAAAGATTCTTCGAATATCAGGGGATCCCAGATGATAGGAAAGTGAAGGTAGTTGCTTGTAGGTGAAGAGTGGAGCCTCTGCTTGGTGGGAGAGGGTTAATGAGCGACGCCTTAGTGAAGGGAAGAGAAAGGTTGCTACGTGGAAGCATATCAAGGAGCTGCTGAAGGGTGAATTCCTTGTTCCTGATTACGAGCAGATCCTTTTCCAACAGTATAATCGTTGTCGTCAGTCAAACAGGTCCGTTCATGAATACACTGCTGAATTTATGAGGTTGGCTCAACGTAATAATTTGCGTGAGTCTGAAGGCCAGCGAGTGGCGAGGTATTTGGCTTTGCGTGCTGAGTCATTATTGCGAGAGAGGGCCCCTATGAGTGATGTTCTGCGACGTCGTTTCGATGACAAAGGTGCAAGTATTAGTGTTCTTGAGAAGACCCCAGCGGCCGCACCTTCACCTCCACACCGTAAGGGTAAACAGCTGGCAAAAACTGTTAACCCCTACGCTAGGCCGATTCCCAGTAAGTGTTACAGGTGTAATCAGCCAGGCCACAGGTCGAGTGACTGCCCTGAGCGAAGGACAGTAAATATTGCTGAACGCAACGACGATGATGGGATTGTATGTGAACCTGATGGGGATGACGACAAGTATGAGTCCGAGGAGGAGGTTGGGATTCATGTCGTACGCAAGCTGACGTTGGCAGAAAAGGCGTCTGATGATTCTCAGAGGCACAAATTATTTCGCACCCATTGCACTATTAATGGCAATTGCTACAACATTATCATCGATGGTGGTAGCTATGAGAATATAATTGGCAAGGATACTATTGAGAAGTTGGGGCTGTAAGTGCAAGTCGACTTGTACATGGAGTAAGTCGACTTACACGTATTCAGTACCGGTAAGTCGACTTATGCAAGGTCGGTACTGTTTATATTGTGCCTTAAAGGCAATCCCTTTTAGCGCGTTTTGTTCAAAGTCGTGTGCAGACTTTATGAATAAATAAAGGTTAAGTGATTTAAAAAAGGCATATTTTATTAATTTGATGTTCATGAACATTGTTTATGAATTGATATGGATCTTTAATCGAATTAATGAAGTCCATGATATATG
>JANZLF010000009.1:29888552-29899631 GCA_026546835.1 Erythroxylum foetidum
TCATTATCTTATGATAAATTCATAATTTCAAGAGTTATGAATTATATTTGCATAATAAATTAATTTGTATATATATATATATAATTTGTTTAATCAGAAATTTAATTGATGATATAAAGTTAAAATTATCTTAATTGATAATAAAAACATTATAGTATATATAACTTACGTTTGTAATTGAAAAAATTACAGTGTACAATCCTAATGTTGTGGTGATTGCGGGTGCTCTGAGCTGCTAAGCCTCCTCTTCAACGGCTCCAACTCCTATCTCAGTTGAGCCATCTGCTCCATCTTCTGTCTCATCTGAGCCATTTGCTAATTTACGTGAGCCATCTAGTCAATTTGCTCTTTCATATGAACTATCTGCTTCATCAATGTATGCATTGTGGCCCGAAGCTCGATAATTTCATTGGTTTTTGCGTTGGTCTAGTAGATGTTGTTGTACTGGACATGGAGGATTGTAAATGACATGTGTTCACAATTGAACCTAACCCAATTATCCTTTCACGACAGTCCCTACCACCCATATCATCAAGATACGTCTGAGTCTCATCAACAGATTGTTCCTCCTGAGACTGTCTCTGAATGGTTTGTTGTATTTGGTCCTATTAGGAAGCAATGTTTATATTAGTAAGGGATTATTATTAAGAAATAATAATAATGCATTAATTTCACATACATTCAGTTCTCTACTTCGACTATTGATGAATGTCACATCGTCATGTTTCTTTGTGTGAGTGTACAAAAACAGCTAAGTGGGTGTAGGCCTGATGCCCAATGACTTTTCCTACATGTATAACCTAAATTGTTAGATATGAAGTACAATTTATAAAAGTTTTGACAGAGTTTCCTCTATTTTTATGATATTTTCCCCTTTTGAACAAAGAAAATAACTCAACATAGTCATATATGGCACCGGACATTTATACCATTATTATTATCTATAATATAACAAAGCAAAATATTTACAAAATAAGTGTGAAGTTTAGATACTTACAAGTCTATGTGCATGCTTGTGGTAGGTTATTGATCATCCCGTATGTATGGGAAGACTCTCTCCCTCCGAGCCTCCACGTGTGCTGGTGGAGTTATGCCCTGAGATGGACATTGCCTCAGGTGATGTCCAATACTCTTGTCAACAACTCCATACTTCCTCTGAAATATAATACGATCGTTCACCAGCCTTGTGTATCATACCAATAAAGTCGCGATAACGTGTACGAGCTCGCTTCTCCCATAGTTTATGTATGATGGTGTCAAAACCGGAATCCTAGAAAAATTCTTTCTGAAATAAGAAGGAGAAAAATTAAACTACTATATATAATGTAATAATATTTGTCTAATTAGTGTATATAAATCAATATAAAAAGAAAATAAATCTTTATTGTACCTCAAACTCCTAAAAGTAAAATCTCTTTGTGGCCTTAAAGAAATTCTTCCACACATGGCCCTCAGGATCAATCCTTTCTTTAAATGTAGAAGTCGTATTTCTGGAACACTGTCTAGATGAAACCAACCTAATATAGGAAGTAATTTTATACAATGAAACAACTGATAAACTTATAATTTAATTATAAACAAATAGTTTTTAATGTGATTTTACTTACAGCTGATTAACAATTTTTATGTACTTTCTTCTATCACGTCCCTCAACTCCAGCTAGCGCACGTCTCCTTCATCTAATAAAGCAGTATTGGATGATATATAAGTTGGGGATGGAGATGGTGTAGCAAGAGGAGCAGTAGGTGATGCCTCATTTGCAGCTATAGGCACTCGAGGGGGAGAAGGTGAGTCAGTGCGAGCTGCAGACTGTGACGATCCACCTACATAGTAATACCTCCAAATGGAAATCTAAACCTGGGCTACTGTACCTCATGCTGTCTCTTTGGTCCTATATTTTTACCTGAAATTCATTGTTTATCGAATTTTCTACAAATATAATAATTTGAATTCAATATTTTACGTAATATATGGAAAAGGAAATAAGGAAATTTGTTGCATATCATATTCAAGTACAAACAGCAAAAATGAAGGTTAAAAATTGTTAAAGTCGTTGAACAAGAACAATAACATCCCATATTCAATAGGACGCAGGTTGATGTCTAACTAGTAGGGAAGTTGTTTAACAAATTCTTACAGATACAACCATAAATCAATTTGAAAGCCTAATCTAATGTATTGCATCGATAAATCACAATGATATAATTATTTTGTTTGATTCCATATGAATTGGGAATTGATAAAGGTAAATGAGTCCCCGATGTCTGGATTTTCGAGAAGGGTCCAAACATGTTCAAACGCACCAATTGAAACAGTGGTACTTCTTCCACTAGGTGTAGGCTTTTGAACACCTTCTTACAATATCATTTCCTTTATAGCTATACTTGTAGAGGAAACAGTGAATGAGTCGATGTTCTTAATATAGAAGACTAACTTTCCAGATGAACTACTAGCGGGAACAGATTTACCTAAAACACAATCAGTATAGAACTTTCATAATGTCATATTGGAAAATCCTTAACTGAACCAGAACTGGATATTAATGCATACATGAATGTCCAGATGAGATTTGTGGAATTGACGAATTATTGACAAGAGCCGATCTCCATAATCCTTTATAGGCCGTTGTGACATCGCTCTCGCCTCTATCGATGTACATGTCATCTTCGAGATTAAAGAAAGCTTAAAACAACATGGAATATAAATGTTCAAATGTGAATATATATAATAACTTCATCAAAGGAAATGAGATGTACATAATAAGGAAAAAGACATTGTCCAGATCATACTAAACACCTTGAAGTAGAAGATCGGCCATAGAAAGCAAATGATCCTTAATGTATGAACCAGCGATATTTCCTACAGTGTTTATTCTTTGGATTGGAACAACTTTGCCACATTCCTCCCAATGGAAGGAACTACTACCATCCAGAACCAATCTCCATGTCGACATTCCTTAAATAAGATTTTGAATAAAATACTTTACATAGTATACTAAAATGCAAATAATGTATTTGTTGATTAAAATATTCAATTACAAATACAAATTAATCGTTATCATAACTTAATTGTAAATTACAATCTTCTTCTTCTTTAGAAGAATAAGAATCAAACTTCGGTTCCTCTTTAGATCTCTGACCCTCGTCATCCTCTCCAGATGAAATTTTGATATGTTCGTTAAATGGTTCATTCAAAGGTTCATTATCGTCATATGTGACAGATGCATTTATAAAAGTGACATCTTCCTGAAACGCTTCACTTTCAATTATCTTCGCTCCTTTTCTATGTGATTCAAAAGCACCTCTAGGTTTAACTTTGCAAACTGCCAACCAATCTGTCTTCTCTCATTGTAAACTTGGAAAAGGGACATAATACACCTGTGTCAATTGAATTGCTAACACGAAAGGTTCAAATTGTCTCAATCTTCTTTGGTAGTTGATCTCAACTAGATTGTATCAGCTATACACTTTTGTTCCAACATTTAAAGTTGGGCCATAACAGTCATATTTAAATATCACACATTGCTTAATTGGAAAAGTAGGGTACTCAACTTCAAGTATTTAAATAATTTTACCATAGTAATTCATCAATTCTCCTTGTATCGAAACTCTACTATTTATTGTTGCCATGCTATATCCATGATATTTTGTATGGTATTTGTGTCCATTTACGAAATATACCAGATATGATTTAATAGTTCACAGAGGTCCCTTTACAAGATCACAAATGAACTTATTCTCTATTGGATTTTCTAAGGCCTACATAAAAGAAATTATCACATTAAAGAGTATAATGTCATGAGAACACCTAAAAATGGTTTTGAACTATAAGAATACTTATAAGTGAAAACTTACATATCTCTCAAAAAATCGAGGAAAGTATTTTCTAAATTCTTTATTTATATCATCCTGTGTGATGCTCGACATTAACTTGCGTAACAATGCCTCGTATAATTTAAATACATTATGATGTTTTTCAATAATGAACAACACAAAATTTGAAATGAAGAAATAATCATGTTCAACTTACTGCACGAAAGGAAGAACCTCTTGGTAGTTCAATAAAATGTAATCATGTGCAGCCTCAATTTCTTCCTCTATTAACATTCTTCTTATTGCATGTCCATATGTTCATCCAGGATATGTGAAAATGGACAAATTACCATCAGCCCTACTCGTTCCTTCCCCATCATCATTATGAGGAACTTTTCTTTCTCTTGTGTGAACATACAACTCAAAATAATGTCCACAAAATGTACTAGCTTCCTCTACTAAATAAACACTACATATGGAACCTTCAACTCTGGCCTTATTTTATACATTTTTTTCAAGTGATGCAAATACCTATATTAGAGAAAATGGTTATGACAATTTTGTAGTTAAAGCATGTAAATATGGTTATTGTAATAATTTTTTACAAGTTACCTCTCAAATGGATACATCCATTGATATTGAATTAGATCGGCTAGTTTTGCCCCGTATGCTAAATGCACAGGTAGATGCTCCATACAGTCAAAGAAGCTTAGAGGAAAAATCTCTTCTAACTTGCCCAAAATAACTGGAATTTCCTTTTCTAATTTTTCCATTTTATCCAAATTGATTTCAGATGATGTTAATATTTTGAAAAACAAACTTAATTTTATTATAGCTTCCTAAATCTTATTCGGTAGCAACTCTCGAAATGTAATTGAAATTTGCTTTTACATGAATACATGACAATCATGACTTTTCATCCCATATAATTTGTACTTCCTGAGATCCACACACCTAGACTAGTTTGAAACAAAACCATTAGGAAACTTTAAACTTTTCAACCATTCACACAAAGCTCCTTTTGTTTCTTGTCCAAGTGTAACCTGCTTTCAGATATTTACCGGCGTGAAGATATTTATGTAACTCATTTCTTCTACAAAAAATATTTGCAAATCAGCTATAGATATTGCATTGTCTTTCATAATGGTATTTAACAAATTGTCAAAAATATTCTTCTCAATATGCATCACATCTAGATTATGACATATCATATTAGTTTTCCAATATAGAAAATCCCAAAAGATACTTCGTTTTCTCCAACTAAAGTTTTGACTAATGTTTCTATTTACATCATCAACTTCAAATTATGTTACTTTCAGCAAGTCTAATTCCTCAATCACTTGCAAAATCTCTTCACCAGCTTTGATAGGAGGAGGAGGTGTTTTTACCATCCTACTCTTAAGGAACTTATGTTCATTGCGTCTAAATGGATGATCTGGAGGAAGAAATTTTTTGTGATTGTCAAACCAACATATTTTGCCCCCGTTTGCAAGATAAAATGCATCAGAATCATTGTCACAATAAGGACAAGCCAATTTTCCAGCTGTATTTTATCTAGATAACATGGCAAATGTAGGAAAAATCACTAATAGTCCACATCAAAGCTGCTCTCAACACAAAATTCTGCTTTAAAGATACATCATAAGTTTGAACACCATATTCCTAAAGATGTTGCAATTCAGATATCAATGGTTGTAAGAAAACATCAATTTTTTACTTTGGATTTGTTAGCCCACAATCACCGTCAAGAACATATATGCCTCTTTTATACACATCCAAGGAGGCAAATTATAAGGAGTAATTATGATTGGCCATGAAGAATATTGCTAGCCGGATTGACCAAAAGGTTGGAATCCATCAATTGACAATCCCAACCTAACATTTCGACATTCAAATGCAAACTTAAGATGGGTGTCATTGAAATGTTTCGATGCCAGTGCATCTAATGGATGACTCATTACTCCATCTTCTTGTTCGTGTTCAGCATGTCATCTCATGTGAGATGCAGTAACCTTAGAAGCATAAAGTCTTTGAAGTCTCAGAATTAGCGGGAAATAATACATCCACTTCTATAGTACTAATTTCTATTTCATTGAATGCTTTCTAGGTTTAAACCTAGAATGACCACAAAATTTGCATTATTGTAATTCCACATCATGTCCCCAATATAACATATATCCCAATTTACAACAATCAATCTTTTCAACAGGCAAATCAACACCCTTTATAAGTTTCTTCATGTTATAAAACTATCAATCATTGTATGATTAGGAGGCAAGGATTCATTATACCATTCCAAGATTTTATTAAAACTACGGACCGAAATATGCCCTTCAGACTTTATATTTAATATTCAAACAATTGAAGACAATTGGGTCATTATCTCACAATTTGGTCACAAAGGTATAACCGACCCCATCATAAACCATTTGCATGTACGAATTTTCAGTTCCATCCACGTAATTTCTTCTAAATCCAATATCCCTTTCATACTAATTTATGTTGAAAGACAATTATGCTTCATTACCCCTTGAGGTGTTAGAAATAAATGGTTTTCCATGTTGTGTCCACTCAAAATATGGGGGATAAACTCTTTTCTCAGCAAATGGACATTAACTTCATCAATAGTAAGGAAACATTTGTGTTTGCACTTTTTATATGGGCATCTGATATTTGACCCATCCATATATGTAGGCTGAGAACATGTATAATGAATAAAAGCTTTAACTCCTTCACCAAATTCAGGATTAATGAAACCATTAGGGGTTAATCGTCTATACATCTAAGATCTATCCCGGAAACTCATTTTTCGAAAACTGTTAATTTAAAACAGTGAATCCATAGTTAGTATCATTCATGTTAGCCAAAGATAACAAAACATCTAAGATAAGACTTGTGATTCAACATTAGAAGTTCTAGTTCTGACTCCTAGACTCCTGATATTTTTCACCGATAAGCCTAATGACAATGATGAAAAAGTGGGTTATGGGTTCACATCTAAAATATATTTAAACTGAATATTGAACATATATGTTTGCAATCATATATGTTAGAAGAAAATTATTGTTAAAAGTTATATATTGAATGGATATTAAGTATATACTAGTGCGTAATCAAATAATTATTCATAAAAATATGAATACTTATTTGAATAAATTAATTTAACATATACAATTTAATTAAAAACAACCATGTAAAAATGCGCACATAAAAAGTAAACAGGACCTCATCATTTAAGAGAGTATCAATGAAATAATAGATTCACATAATTAAGGTAATTGGAACAATAATATAAGTCAATTCTTCCTTTTTATTTACTTTGAATATGTTCTTCAATCAAAATTCTCGATAAAGTGATCCTTATTCCTACTCATATTATTATGGAATCCCACTCATCATAATGACGATGGTCATATCATTATAAGTCTTTATATTAGTCTTGATTTTAGGAATAATTAATTTGATATAAATGGACTCACTCATGAGAGATATGTTGAAAATTTAGAAGTAAAAGTAGAGCTACTTCAAATAAGAGAATGTAGACTATGATTTTATGGTTTTGTATTGATATGGATTTCCTTTGTTAAACTAAGTTGGTTAAAACACAAAGTTTTGATGATTACAAAATACTAAAGTGTCAATAAAGTTGTTTAAGTGATGATAGGTAACCTTAAAGAGCAATATTGCAAGATAACTTATAAAAAGATTTATAATTAATGTTTAAAGCTTTCAGTAGATGAACAAGCTTTGAATAGAGTTAGAATATTTGTTTAGAGATGTTTAAGAGGCTTAAAAAATCTATCCTATAAAAAATCTTATCCACCATATTTATTTTTCCCTTTGAATGCTAAGCAAATTATGAAAGTAGCTTGAGGGTGAGTTTGAACCATAACATCTTAAACTAAGTTACCTAAAAGTGTAAAGTTTTTAGACTTAATGATGTCCTCCTTATAGGTAACTGCACAATCCTAGAATATGGTTTTGAAGTGAGGTATTAGGCAATGCCTCCTGGAGCTAGTATTTTTGTTATAGACCTCTTTTACAATTATATTTTAAGGAATGACACTCCTATAAGGATTTAGTATGTAGAATCATTCAATATGCTAAAAGGAGTCTGAAATTTAACCAAAAACTTGGTATGCATAAACAGATAAACCCTAATTCAAGACAAATTCTCAATCTTTATCCATTAACAATCACTGCCCATCATTAACAATCACTAATTAATAATCAAAACCAAACACAAACTCCATATGAACCAAAAATATCAACCACAGATTGTTAATCATCGGAGAAAGGAGAGGAAAGAGAAGAGGATAAAACCTTCAGTTAAGCCCGTCGGAGAAGACTACGCCAGAAGTCCGCGACCATAACACAGTTCCAGACGATGGCGATGGAAACAGAAGGAGGAGGCAGATCGAAGGAGGAGGAAGACGACATAGGTGCGGGGTGCGGGGGGGAGGGGGGATGGTTGCGGGTTGTTTAAAACATAACCAAAACGACGTAGTTTGGTTTACAAATTAACCAAAACGACGTCGTTTGGTAGGTTTAAACGTTTAAACCTTCATTCCCAAACGACGACGATTAGTTTAATCCCAAACGACGTCGTTTTGCAAAAGAAGCGATGAGGCTTTTAAGTTAACAAAAACGACGTCATTTCGGGCAAACCAAACGATGTCGTTTTCACAGGGATGAAAGCCGACAATTGACAACGATATTTACCGACGAAAGTTAGTGACAGAAATTTATACTGCCGCTAAAGTTAAATTTCCAAACAACATTATTTATGCATATAGTATTTTCGTCGGTAATTACCGACGGTTTATTTTTGGTCCGTAAAGTTCCGTCGCTATTTTGTTATTTTCTTGTAGTAGATCATTAGTTCTATGAAGCAGTATTGATATCCTTCTATTTTTAAATCCCCTCTCCAAGTAAGCCCTTCAATTCATAATAGTGGAATATGGCTTTCTTTCAAAGTTTAAATTATGAAAAAAGAAGCAAGGAAATTCTAAAATCAGGAACACAAATGGGCCAAACTCAGGAAATTAAGAATTACTAATTGGATATTAATTAACTTAAAAGAAGTTGCTGATGTTGGTCACTGGGAATTAATTGCGGACTCTTTCAGTTTATGCTGGGAGCACAATTTTGGGAATGAAAATGAAAGTGACGACCATGAGATAGACAAAACGTCCTTTACCTACTTAGAGATGTGGCTACTGTTTCTCGTCTGTCTTCCAAACCTTTTATCAGTTCTGAATTCAGACAAAATTAGTCCGCCACTTTCTCCTGTCTTTTTCTCGCCCTGGCCTGTCGGATATCTCCTCTTTGCTTTTCAGAAGTAGTGTTATGCTCTTTTATTTTGACTAGAAGCCAACCGTGCAAAGTCGAACTCTAACCCTAATCAAAAGTAACGGTGATTAAGCTCCAAAATCTTTATTGAATAGGTCCTTCCTTTAGAAATTTTCTAATGGATCATGTAGACGGCGAGTGTAATAACCTGTTCAAACAATTACATGCGAACCCATCCTAAATATTCAGTGACGGAATTAAGAATTTAAAATAGGAGAACTCAAATATGTAATTTTTTAAAATTTTGAGGGACCCAGTGCATCATTAAACCCCAAATAACTCTATCCTTATATATATATATATATTTAATTTTTTAAAATTTTGAAGAGCCCAGTGTCCGTCCCTGTAAGTATTACTTGAAAACGAATTTGAAATATATGTTAACTAACTTTGCATGACCGTTTTAAGGTGAGTCTTGAAATAATCGATAAAGTTGTTTCTTTGTAATTATAAGGTTACAAACTTAAGTTATAAAAACAGACTCTTTATAATAATACAAAAAAAAAGTTGCGTACATTATAACCCTCTTCAGACATTCGTAAAATTAACGAAGAGTCTTGTACATTAGATAAGTTGACTTTTATCTTTAAGTGGATGTTTGAGAACTTTCAAATTATTTGTTGAGTACTGGATATGATAAAGGAATGATGTTTTTCGTTAAAGAAAATAAGCGATAGTGATTAGTAATTGTGCAGTTCTCTTCATTTTCACATAAATAAGTTTCAAATTCCAATGAGTTAAGAAACTCGTTTTTTCCATTTTTTACGCCCAAAATTTTACAATACAAAACTATAAAATTTAAATTTGGTATAAAACTAACAAAGGAAACAATGTTACATATACTGAATATTGTTAAAATTTGTAATTTTAATATAAATAAAATTGAAAATTTAGATGTAATAAAAGAAAAAAGGGTGAGAAGAATTTTAAATGTATTTCTATTACTCTTAAAAAATTTAATATAGTTCATCTATGTCACTAAATAAATAATATCAAATAATCGTATATTTTGAATTTCTTTATTTTTATGCTCGATTTGAACTAAAAATTAAATTATGAAATTGATAATTAAAAAATTAATGATTTATCATATGATTGAGTGGGAGTCAATGCCATATGTGATTATTGATTTGATTAACTTTGACATCATTTAGTTTTATCAATGTCAGGAATCATGGCAAGAATTATGGATATATATTAAAAATAAAATATGAGTAGACATATAGACCATCTAAAAATATATCTTTTCACATTTAGAATGTATTTAATTTAAAATTTTACCTTAGTATTACTAATTGGTATTTATTATGTTATTATTAGTTAAAAAGGTGAAACTTTGTTGTAAATAATTTTGATAATCAATAATATTCATATTTATAAGAGGCGAAGAAAGCTCTGTATTTTTAGGTGTGTAAAATCATTACACAAGGATGTATTTATACATGAATTTACACAAGAATACGCTTTATAATTAATTACATAAATGTATAATGCCAATAATGTAATACCCCACTCCCGCATGATCCGAACCTGACATCAACGGTGATATCCGAGTCCGTGCTCTGTGAGGGTGGCGTGCTACATCACTCAGTCAACACTCAGTATAATTTTTTTCACAAATAGACGCTATGCAGGAAGAAATTCATACATACGATCACCGATAAATATATTGACCACTGGGGTTCTTTTTATAAATACAAAGTAATTCTATATGTTGACTTTACATGACCTAATCATTTGTACAAAAAAATTCAGAAAGTACAATTTTTCTTAGACAATAATGCAGACGTGAACTGATCCCTACCTCTTTTCTCACTTGCATGCAGTTGCTATAAGTTCGTTGCCTAACGGGATATTCTTCTGGGTCCTGAAAAATAATTGCAAATTTTGGGTGAGTTTTGCGAACTCAGTGAGG
>JANZLF010000009.1:29899731-29911732 GCA_026546835.1 Erythroxylum foetidum
TAGATGAACAAGCTTTGACTAGAGTTAGAATATTTGTTTAGAGATGTTTAAGAGGTGATTTAAGGCTTGGAAACACTTGTTATCTAATGTTTATGAGAAGGGGCTATGGAAACACTGTTTATCTAGTCATGATATATTACCCATCATCCTTTTTCATTCCTTACTCTTTCCTTTCTTCTCATACCAGCTAACTAAGTACTCCTTTAGTTATTTTCTCAATCCTCTAAGAATATCAAATCATAGATGGTTAGTTGTAAATGATTAACTTTGTTTATCTTCATCGTACTAAATACTTTTTATTCAACTTTAGTTTTAGCTTATTGAAACTAACTTATTCTTTTATGTTCATAAGTTTAGATGCCCTCAATTTCATAGTTAGTCTAACTAGTAATATATTAATTTTGGCTTATCTTCTCACAATGTATGTGAGGACAATATTTTTTACAAAAATCATCATTGTTTTTTTTCTTCTTTCTACAAGTCTATCTCTTTTCTCTTCCAAAACTATAATTTGATTGACCCTAATTACACTTAATCTGAGAGACTTCTTTCACTACATCTTTTTATCATAGTTTCCTTCTTTGCTCTTAAACTTGAAAAGAATTTATGAAATATGTTCAAAATACCTATAACAACTATGTAAACTCTTTCAAAACAAATATTTTTACTCAAGTATCTTTATAACATTTAAAGAACCTTACGAATTAGTTTCTTGTTTTATAGACCTTCCTTAGGAATTGATAGATTCAATGTCACTTATTTTATATACTTCAAACTCTAGAATGTTAAATACTAATTTTTTTATAATATTACTTGCCTAAAAACATTTATTTGTTATATCTTTACATGTATTAGTGATGATTACAAAAATGAGATGTTAAAGGCAAGAATTATGAATAAAGTCTTAAAATTTTATTGTCATGATGATGATGATGATGTGTGAGTTTGAACTTGGAATATTTCAAATAGGATTAGAGCATGATTCCACTAATATGATGTTAGGATAATAAGGGTGGAGAGTGGCACTAGTAGAAAGTTCACAAGCAATAAAGCCTTCAGATAAGCTTCTTATTCGATTCCATATTAGAAAACAAGGAGAGATTATATATTGTAGATTGACCTTTGATAATGACATCGAAGAATTGTCGAAATATTTTTATGTATCACATGAGAGGTGGGTGTCAAATTCATATAAAAAGGAATGAATTAATAAGCTTATATTAAAGATCACTAATCAATTCTTATATACTTATTGTTAGGCATGTGGTTTTCTTAATTCTAAATAAAAAGTCCTTATTACATAAATTTATATTTAGGGCTTACACCTCTCATCACACTCAATTGAGAAAATTGTATAAAACTTCAAAACGGTAAGAAATGAGTTAAATCAACTTAAAGTAATTAAAGATGTTTAAGGTTAATTGTTAAAGAGTTACTGCTTTTTTAGAAAATAAATACTATTATAGGTTAAACCAAAAAGGAATATTATCTATCCTACGTATAAAAAATCTTCAAAAGATGTTATTAGCAACCAAACTTTAAAGAATCATCAAGAATCATAGTTGTAAATGACAATTACAATCCAATCTTACAAAATCTAGCAATTATTTTAAATCAAATCACTTCTTAACCACAAGTCATTTGTTATAGACAATCTTTGAGTCATTGGGAAGCATTTCAAGTGTTTGGTAGTCTCCAATTTCCTTTGATCCATAAGCATTAGGTATGGATTTCATGAGTTATTAAACGCAACATGATTTTTCCAAAAAAATACCTATATTGAGTGTTCCTTTTGAGTGTTCTAGTTTTGAAAAATCCTATGATTATGCTCCAACCAAATGCTATACTCCAAATAGCTTAGAGAAATTTTGAATACTAACTAGTCACTTGAATTTTAGTACCAATATTAATTCACATTCTAGTTTTCTTTAGGAGTAGTGAGGTTTACATAGTTGAGGAATATGGTTCCATATATTTTTTACATATTGGTACTAAAAAGAAAGGCGATCCAAGCTTTAAACTTCTTATCTACATATGATACATTAAGATGATATGTTAAAGAATCTAGACATCTTATCCACCATATTTATTTTTCCCTTTGAATGCTAAGCAAATTATGAAAGTAGCTTGAGGGTGAGCTTGTTTGAACCATAGCATATTAAACTAAGTTCCCTTAAAGTGTTAAGTTTTTAGTAAATTGCTATAAGAATTATTGCTGAAGTGGTAACTAGACAATCCTAGAATATGGTTTCGAAGTGAGGTATTAGGCAATGACTTTAAGAGCTAGTATTTTTGTTATAAACCTCTTTTACAATTCTATTTTAAGGAATGACACTCTTATAAGGATTTAATTATCTAGAATCATTCAACATGTCAAAAGGAGTCTGATTGGCATGCCAAAAAGCTATGTTTGCTTCATTTTATATCGTGTTTTCAATCACCATCCTAATTTTTTATGGTATGCTTCTCATAATCTTTTGGACTATTATATTTTCTTCAGTGGTATCTCCAAACTTTTTATTTGATTAATGATTTTGAAGCTTATTAAGAAATAATCTTAAACGTTCTCATATTCCTTCATATCTACATTATTAAAATCTCTCTAGAGCATTTGACATTTAACCAAACACTTGGTATGCATAAATAAATAAACCCTAATTCAAGACAAATTCTCAATCGTTATCCATTAATAATCACTACCCATCAATAACAATCACTAATTAAGAATCAAACCCAAACACAAACTCCATATGAAACAAAAATGTCATCCACGGATTGTTAATCATCGGAGAAAGGAGAGGAAGTATAAGAGGACAATACCTTCAGTTAAGCCCACCGAAGAAGATGACGCTGGAGACGCAGGATGTCCATGGCCACAACACAACTCCAGACGACGGCTATGGAAGCAGACAGAGGAGGCAGATCGAAGGAGGAGGAAGACAATGACGCGGGGGGGTATTGTTGCGCACGGGTCATTTAAAACATAACCAAAATGACATTGTTTGGTTTAAACATATACAAATTAACCAAAACAACATCGTTTGATTTCGTTTGGTTACATACCAAACGACGTCGCTTTGGTTAACGTCTTTTTGGTTAAGGTTTAAACGTTTAAACCTTCATTGCAAAACGGTATTGTTTGGTAGGCTAAGGTTTAAACGTTTAAACCTTCATCACAAATGACGTCATTTGGCGACATCGTTTGATTCAAGAAGCGATGAGGTTCTTAAGTTAATCAAAACGACGTCGTTTTGGGCAAACCAAACGATGTTGTTTTCGCAGAGTTGAAAATCGATGATTGACAACAATATTTACCGACGGAAGTTAACGACGTAAATTTATAATGTTGCTAAATGTTAAATCTTCAAACAACATTACCGACACATATAATATTTTCGTCGGTAATTACCGACTGTTTATTTTCGATTCGTAAAATTTTGCCGCTATTTTGTTATTATCTTGTAGTATTTGATGTCTCTATAATTAACTATTTGTTCTTGTATAGAAAAATTAGCATACTAAATCTCTACTCATCTAACATTTTAGTTGACTTAAGGATCACATTAAAAAATTTAACTAGCCAAATAAAGTGTATCTCATCATGCTTTACCGCTCTTGCACTCTTCATCTCTCTGAAAATTCTTTTAATTTAGCACTCTTCCACTCTTCATAGTTACGAAACTCTCCTTCGTATTAAGATTACATAAAGAGATGTTATCCTCTGTCTTTATTAAAAAAGTTATAGAAGTATCTTAATGTCAATTTCAGCCACGAGTATCATTACTATTTTATCTTTTATACAACGAATTGAATTGAGATATAATACTTTAATTGCATTACTATTTAAACTAAAACATGGACAATAACAATGTGTCCCCAGGTTTTTGCCAATCGTGGGAAGTGCTTGTCTTGGGAGAAAATAATAAATTTTACAAAGAAAATGCAAGAGAGTACACATATCGTACATTCCTTAATTTGAACGCCTATATAATAAAGCCATTAAGACAATATATGATGTAATGAATTGAAAAAGGAGGAATAAGACAAATGTGTCCCGTTTCGAACAAGAAGTGTTTGAATACCCTCCAAGTAGAATTTAATAATAAAGTAAGAAGATGCAATCCCACTTTCGTGTGGAAGCCATGGTATTTGCATCAACAACCTCTGTGTCTAATCTTTTTATGATGTAATTAGCTAAATGCACGATTGCAATGATTGTAGTTTTTAGTTTCGAGTATATATGTCCCATCAAGGAAGCAAAAACCAACTTTACAAGTGGCACAGACAAGAAGCACTGCCATGTAATAATTCCACCAACACCATTTGGATGGGCATATATATTTTGACAATAGAGTCAATTTGAATATTAGTTTTAAAAGTAGAGTAATAATAAGTACATATAAATAATAAATACAGCAACAGTAACATATGGTTAGGAGAGATCTAATAGTACATAATTCAATGAGTACGAGCCCTTAAGAGATATAACAATATGCAACCTGACGCCTATTAGATAGAGATTATATATATACACACACATATTTACATATTAAAATAAAATAAAATAATAAAATACTAGTATACGTACATACTTATATAGGTAGTAATAAGTAGATATAAATAATAAATACAACAATAGTAACATATGGTCCAGAGAGATCTAGTAGTACATAGTTTGATGAGTGCAAACTCTCAAGAGATATAACAATATACAGCCTTATTTCTATTAGATAGAGGGGTTATTTCCTATAGATTCACGTAAATATATTTCCTATAGATTCACATAAATATATAAACACACACGCACACACATATATACATATTAAAATAAAATAAAATAATAAAATACTAGTATACATACATATATACATATATAGGTAGACAAAAGAACAATAATAATAATACTAATGCTATATTTATATAGAAATATGTAGTAAAATACATAACACGATAAATATAGAATAAGGTAAATAATAAAAATAAAATACAGATAAGAAAATAGATACACAAACTAAAAAGAAGACATATGTAAGAATATATCAAACAAGTCATTATAAGAAAATAACTAAGCTAAGTAGGAAACTGTTTATGCTACATAACTAGGAGGAAAATATCACTAAATAAAAAAAATTAGGCTAAATACAAGACATAAGACTCAAAAGAAAATGCTTCAAAGTATTAAGAGAACAAGAATGACTTCTTTAAGTAAGATCTTTTATTTGTGTCTTAACAGCCAAAGTTTTCTATTGCAGGTCATGTATTTAGTAAGTTTCAGTTAAGCTATATCATTCTTCATCACCTCTCCTTAGTTCTTCTTAGATCTTCATATTTTTCTCTTGCAATCTTTAAATATTATTTTCTCACATTTTCTTACTAGAGCATCATAGTATCTTCTCTTAATATGTCTGAATCACCTAAGCCTTATCTTTCTTAATTTTTCATTGATACCGACCACCTTTAATAGATCTCTTATCTTTACATTCATGATCTTATCTCTTTGGGTAATGGAGCATATTCGTTTTCACCACCATTCGATTATAACTATGTTCTTGTTTGATGAATCAATACTTTGCTTCATATAGTATAGTCAGCCTAATCGTTAAACGATATAATTTATCTTTGAGCTTAAGTAGTATCTTCTTGTCATATAGCATGTACTTCCCCACTTAAGTCGCCTTAATCTGATACGATAAAATATTTCTTTATCGATCTCTCTATTACTTTAGATGATAAATCCTAGATTCTTAAAACATTTTTCTATGGTATAACTTTTGAATCGGTCTTAGCCTCGACATCAGAGGACATCCTATTTCCTGAAAAGTTACACTCTACATACTCAATCTTAACCCTGTTCAATTCAAAGCCCTTTGACTCTAACGTATTCCTTTAAAGTTTTAGCTTAATATTGATACCCTCTTTTGTCTTATCCACTAAGTTAATATCATCAGCAAATAACGTACACTAAAGCACCTTTCCTTGAATATTCTTAGTGAGCTCATCCATCACTACCATAAACAAAAAAAAAAGTTCAATAAGGAGTCTTAGTTTACCCCAATATCGATAGAGAAATTTTCTATATTTCCTACTATTGTCCTTACTCTGGTCTTTATCTCTTCACACATATCTCTAATAACTTGTAAATAGGCCATAAGAACTTCCTTAATCTCTAAATACCTCCACGTGATTTCCTTAGATATTCTATCATATGCCTTCTTTAAATCGATAAAAACCATCAGAAGATTTTGTTGTCTTTCCTTGTAATATTCCATTAATTTTCTAAGGAGATGTAAAGTTTCTATCTTGGACCTTTTTAGCATAAATTCAAACTGATTCTCTTAAGATAGAAACATCATTTCTCACTCTCTTTTCAATCACCTCCTCTCATAATTTCACGTGTGACTAAGTAGTTTGATGTCTCTATAGTTAACTCTTTGTTCTTGTATAGAGGAATTAACATACTAAATCTCTACTCATATGAGATTTTAGTTGACTTAAGGATCACATTAAAAAATTTAACTAACCAAATAAAGTATATGTCATCGGCTCTAATGCTCTTGCACTCTTCATCTCCCTCCAAGTTCTTTTAATTTACCGCTCTTTCACTCCTCATAGTTACGAAACCCTCGATCATGTTAAGATCACGTAAGGAAATGTTTTCCTCCATGTCTTCATTATAAAGGTTATAAAAGTATCTATACTTTTTTCTTTTGATGTCATTTTCAGCCATAAATACCAACAGATACATGTCCTTATAATCCCTTCATCATCAACTCACGTGGATACATCTCTCAAGGCCCTTCTTTTATTCCACGGATACATGTCCTTGTAAGCCCTTCATCATCAATTCATGTGGATATACGATGTAATTGGATACAAGTGTTACTGTTAATCTATAATAATTATAAAGATTAGTAAAATAATAATTATACAATCGAGTTTATCTTTTAAATATGAAATTAATTAGAGAGTTTAGGTTACGATAGTTTAAGACAGAGAGATGATGGAGAAATGTTGCCATAATCACTCTATTATATGGTACGAGGGGCTATCGGTAAGTGCATGATGAAGTAATACCTACTTGTGTATTAAGTATATTGTATGCTTCAACTTTCAAGTGGTGTACATATACTTCGTAACATAAAACAAGGTTAAAAAAAGAACTGCTGATATGTCCAAAAAATGCAGCATTAGGAGCTCTCTGCAATCTCCAATGGTGGAATCAAGCCAAGTCCACCAAAGTTGCTCTCTCCATTCTGTATTCTTCTACTTATCTGTGGATTGTTAGAATATAAAGGGCTTATCGTGCATAGCCATTAGTGCATATCGTGCACGCTCGTTTCTTAAACAGACAGACACCTTGTTTTGATAATGGAATTGTTCGTTAATTGCCCATGGTTATTTGACCGCCATTGATTAAATATTTCAGATGATAAGTAGTGCTAGTCCTTCCAATCTTTTTAAGTCAAGTGTTTTGGACGGACCACATCGCTTGGAAACAAAAGTTTAACTGAGATGAAGACTTGCTCACGTGAGTTTAGGAGCAATCATTTTCCAAGACCAAGAATATAATTAAAGTGCCACTTTATATTTAATATTTACATTCAATTACTTGTATAACTCTTTTTCTAACAATTTTTAGTTTCATGATTAACTTAAACTATAATTTAATTATTTTCTAAAAAATACAATTTAAGCAAACTACCTAATAGATTGCGTCCGTCGGATTTGGGTAGTTTAAAGTCCGGTCTGACTAGATTTTTACTTTTTAAAATTTAAAAATATAAAACAGTGTTGTTTTATTTAAAATGTCGTTGTTTTCATAAAACTTTCAGGACTCAAATCAACTCAGGCTCGAATTGTTAGACAATTCCCCAAAATAACATGAGATTAACTCAAAACCTTATCAAATTAGGTCGAATTTGTTGACTTCATATTTAGTTGGGTTGAGCTGGATAGGCCCTGGGTGGCGTAAAGCCTTACTCGACCTAATTTTTTAATTTTTAAATTAAAAAACGGCATTATTTTATTAAAACTTTCTGGTTTAGACTATGTCAAATTCAAGGTGCTTGAAAATTAAAAAGAATCACGACTAGTCCAAAACTTTGTTAAACTAGGCGGACCCATTAATTTTGGACCAAATTAAGTCAAACCGGACAGGACCCAAGCTTAACTGTCACTCCTAAATTCAAGCAATTTCATTTACTAAACTTTTGATTTAAGAAATTTAAGTTTTATTAAAAGGGATTCTAACTTTAAAGAAAAAGATCTACCAAAACAAAAATATATTAAAATTTATAAATATACTTAAATCAAATTCATCATTTAATTCTGAATCATTAGCTCATTGAATAGTTTGTTTCAAATATATAATTTTTCGACTATTACATATATTTTATAGTTTACTAAATATCATCATCATCATCACCCAGTCTGAAATCCCGCAATAAAGCAGAGTCTGGAGAGGTCTGATAATACGCAGCCTTACCCCTACATAGTAGAGAGGCTATTTCCAGAATATGTGGTAAAAAAAATTATTATTATTATATGTAGCTATGAGGAGTGTATATATATCTCAAACTGCTTAAAGTTTAAATTTATTTAAGATAATTTTAATTTAAGAGGTTTTAATATTAAAAAACATGATTAATTAAAAATAAAAATGTTAATGTTTCAATGTATAATTTAATCGAATTTTAAATCATCAATTCGTTAAATAAATTATTTAAAATACGAAATTTATGAGTTATTATATGTATTTTTAATTTATTACGTACATATCTAAAATAATTATAATTATAAATTTCACTGAGGAAGTGAACACATAAACCCCAAGAGCTGCTTAAGTTATTTAATTAACATAGTGTAGCATTAGTGGAAGTAATTGTTTAGTCAAACTCTTTTAGTTACTAAGGAATATGGAATCTATTTGTTGCCCTCAAGGGGTGTGGCTTGATGGTTGAGAGCGGAGTTTTGACTTTGGTTAGGTCCCAGGTTCGATTCCATGCTAGCCCCTCTTGTAAGAGCCTGGGGCAGCCGGGGTTTTACTTGTAGATGGAGAACTAGTTGGGCCCTCAATGATGAGGTGCGCTCGCTTGGCCCCTCTGTAGGGTGGTGCGCTAGTTGAGCCTTCAGAGAGGTGTGCCCTTTTGGCCAGTCTACGAGGTTTTCTCGAATCCAAAAAAAAAAATCTATTTGTCACTTAGGATACTATAATCTTTTAAATCACTTGAATAGAGGTTGCAATAGGTTGGGCTTGGCCTGAGGCATTGCCTGACTCGTTCAATTAAGCCTATTTTTTTTAATTAAAAAATATTATTTTTTATAAAACAATATTATTTGTTTTTAACGATCACCCCGAACTTAACCTCTCGATCTTTAGTTGAGTTGGGTCGAGCTTGGCCAAAAATATCATGACTACACATGAAACAAGAAAAATTGCTTATTAACGTGATTACAAGCACAAACAATTTCACATAATACTCTAAATTGTCTAAACGATGGAATACATGTAATATAAATATTATATGTAAATTAATCAAATATTATATATTAATTATCATCATTACTATTATCATCATACGCAATTCAAAGCTCTACAATAAAGCAGGATTTGGAGAGATCTGATAGTACACAGCCTTACCTCTACGTAGTAAATAGGCTATTTTCGGTAACTCCGCATACAGATATGATAATAAAAGAGTGATATAGATTAAAAAGCAAGTAAATAATACTGGAATGCTAAATTATTAAGTAAATAAAATTACAATAAATGCGTAAATAAATAAAAATAAAATATAACCAAAGGATATACCTCAAAACAAAATATAACATGAAGATAAAAAAGTATAAAAAATATAATAATAATAAAAAAGTTTGACTTAAATTAAATGAAATTAAGTATTTAAAATAATTATAATAAATTATTAATTTAAATCAAATTTAATTAATTCAATTTAAATTTAAGAATTAAATTACATCATCGTGTAAATAATATTTAATTATGGAATATAATTGTTTGAAGAAATTAATACAACAAAAATTTTAAAAAAAATCTAAATTACAGAATTCTTTTTATCTTTTAATTTCATTGAATAATAACAAGTAACAACACCTGTAAATACCGAGGATCAAAGAACAGTGCAGGTGCTGTTGTAGGATTGAGTCTTATGTTTCTTGTCGTATGACTTACGAATGATTAAGAGACAGTGGACTTGGTGATGAAACTTGGGCTTGATTAGACTCCAGACAACTCTGAAACTGGAGCTGAAGCTGAGGCGAATGAGCAAAGGCAATCCGGTTCCTGAGTCTAACAAGTCTAGCATGTTTCGTCCTGCTCCGTACATCGGCTTGTTCCTGGTCCCCACGTATAATTTGAACAACGTTCGACTGCGGCTCTCAGCGTGCAGTTTATGACCCTGTCAAACGACACAACCAACAATACGTTACGTTAAGTTTACTAGAGGAACCAAAATCTTAAATACTGGTCAGGGCTGCTTGTGACGAGTGTGAAACTCTCAATGAGGGGTTTTGTGTTTGGCGTATGTAGATCCTGTTTTGTAATGTATTAGTTGACAGCTTATTCTTTCAGCTAATTTAATCAACGGATTACATTAGTTGTTTGTTAGAAATATTTGATAAAATTAATTATTTATGTATAAAATAACTTATGAAAACATGACCTTTTTAAAAAAATTATGGGCAACATTGTATTTCTAACCTATAACTATATAAAGGGTATAAATGATTTTTAATACCTAAAATTTTAGCTTATTGTTGAAAACGCTCCTCTGTATGAGCGTTTTCGTATTTGGTTGTTTAATTTAGATCAACCTTTCAAAAAGCGAGTCACCAAATAACTTTTATAGGTATTTGAAAAGTCAATTAGCTGAGACAACCAATCAGCTAAAAAAAAAGCTGATTAGTTATCTATATTGTTTTGAAACCCGGACTGAATAGGTCAGTTCGACCAGTAACCAATCGGCTATCCAGTCCTGAAACCTGTAAAAACCGGTCTCAAATTGAACCAATGAGAACCGGTAAAAATCGGTCAATTGACCGATCGAACAGGTTCGATTGGACCATTGGTTCAATAAATTTTTTATTTTTAATATTTTTTATATTATTTGGTATATTTTTTATTTTTTAATATTACTAATATTATATATAATTAAATATAATTATTGTATAATTATGATATCACACCGATTCGACCGGTGGTTGAATCGGTCGAATCGGTAATCAGTAAAGTCTACAGTTCGATGTCCAATCTAGGTTTCAAAACCTTAGTTGTCTATCAAACGAAGCCATAAGCATGGTTTTCAAGTAAGGTAGACAATTAACCGTAACTCAAACCTATCCTAAGTCTGATCTCAAATTATGCATTTGGGTTTACTCCGATTTGTGACTTCATGTTTGATATTGAAATTTGATCAAATTTAATTAAACTTATTTTTAATTTTAAAAATTAAAAATAGTATCATTTTAAAATAAAATTTGAATTTTAGGAACTCAAATTTTATATTTTTGTTTGATATATCTATGAGTCTAGCCCAGCAAACTTAAAATATTAGCTAAGCATAGCAAAAAAATTAAGCCAAATTTGATCCGAGTTAGTCCAAATTAACAAATTCAGTCCAATTCGACTGTATTTTAAATTGTACATCGAGTTTTTTAAAATTACTCTACCCGACTCAAAACCTAAAGCTTTAAAAAAAATGACGTTATTTTTTAATTTTAAAATTAAACAGAGAAAAAATTCAGATCAAGCTTAATTGTCCAAATTTGATCTAACTTGGGCTTGGGCCAGGCTCTAACTGGCCCAACCTATTGCATCCCTAATATTAGTCTCTTATAGATAATTTTTAAAATTTAGTAAAATGTTTTTAATTTTATATAATTAAAAATTTAACTTCTCTTATTTAAATATAAATTTCTTTAAATGTTATATCCTTGTATAGGTAAAATAATTGAAATACAAAATACATAGCTTCTTATTTTATTT
>JANZLF010000009.1:29916402-29931871 GCA_026546835.1 Erythroxylum foetidum
TTTGGCCGAGTGGTTAAGGCGTGTGCCTGCTAAGTACATGGGGTTTCCCCGCGAGAGTTCGAATCTCTCAGGCGTCGAGTATCATTTTTGTTCTTCTACGTGTCTTGACTCGTACAGTAACTTCATGCTTATGATCAGTTGCTAGTAACCAATGTTGAAGGTCTCGAATGAGTTTCCAACAACACACGACTACTTGAGCTCAAACCAATGACTGTATTAGACTAAGAAACACTTTTGGTTCAACTTGAAGCAGTTAGGAACGGATCAAAGCTAGTAGAATAGAGATTACAGAAGCAAAAATGTTAGACATAAAAAGAACTACCCTTATTAACATATCATTACATGATTATTTATCACCAACAAATCTTTATTCCCCTTCTCACTAATCTACATATCTATTCACATTTTGTTTTACATGAACGATGATTATTGTATCAACTCGTCCAAAAAAATACCTTCAACCCACAAGTCTTTCAAAGAGAATGGATCACTCACTAGTTATTACCAACGAGATTGAAGAATGAACATGGAGATTTGCTAGTTGTAGAAGAAAGGCCTATAGCTCAAAGTTTCCTAGGACATAGCTTGTAGTTCACTGGTCTTAGAGGGTATTGCTGGTTAATGATCTTGGAAATCAAGGAAAGGTATGGAAGATATGTTTTCCATCAGACCTTCCAAATCCCATTCTCCAATTCTCAAGTTTTCTCCATGCCAATGATTTTCGAGCCCCAATATTTCCTCCACTTTAAAGCTCTGACGATCAGTGATGTTGAAGCAAGTGCTACTATTCAGGTGGTGGTTGTTGTGATTGCTTTTCGGACTAATGCTATTATTACTGACACCATTAGTCTCCTGAGTACCTGTACTCTCCAATGGAGGAAGATAAATGTCCCGCTCTAAGCCCGATCTACTGTTATTACCCACCCATGCACCACAGTCACCATAAAACCCATCTCCTACCTCCAGTTGCTCTAAACATGTAGGCATGTCAAGAAAACTTGCCACCCCGGTCATCTCATAATGGTAACGCATCATAGATGAAGGAACAAGCTGGTCGGTGGTGATCAGAGCTTGCATGGATGATGCGGGGTTTGAGTCCATACATAAGGCAGCAAGTTCGCGATCTTGCATGGTCATGATGTTTCCCATAAATTCTCTGGTCTCTGATGAATGATCACTGTCATTTGGTGATGCCGTGGCATTAGGGTTATTCATCTTCAGCCTCTTCTTTAAGGTGGAATTCCAGAAGTTCTTTATCTCATTGTCTGTTCTTCCTGGAAGACGAGCCGCAATTTGAGACCACCTGTCGACCATGTTGTTTAGAATATAACTGATTATTAACAATTCTCAGAGATGCTAGAAGATGTGTGGTTATAGATAATATCTTCCTAATGTGTTCAACTGAACGAGAATGTCAATGAAGTCTCATTTCCATCTTCTATGGTGCAATGCAAAATGACTAGTCTACAACTAGATTTGGAAATGAATGTGATGTTAAATTACCAAAAATACATGTCCATGTTGTTCTCCTTAAGTTTCAAATTTGCATCTTTAAAGTTTTAGAGAAGGGTACTGTAAAAGTGTTTGCCAGCAACGAAATGACTAGAAGATTTAGAGAGAAGATCTAAACAGTTCAGTTTTCGATCCAAACCAGCTATGTATATATATACCTTGAGGCTTAGGAATTAGGAATATACATACAGGCAGGAAGGAAACATACAACTCTGATTGATATAGCATCTCAGGCTTATAAAAGACTAGAAGATAAAGAATAAACATCCTTTGAACACATTGTAAGAACCTACATTGTCAAAGAGACATTCTCGGAAAATTATTTTACAGTATGTGCATCACTGCATTGTATGTGAAGATCAAGCAGTGAGAACCTTGAAAGAGAACTGGAGTGGAAGTAATTAAGAAAACCTGTTTCCAAGAATGGAATGCAAGTGGACGATAAGCTCTTCTTCTTGAGGACAAAAAGCACCACGTTTGAGGTCAGGTCTCAAGTAATTAATCCAACGTAGACGACAACTCTTTCCACATCTCTGCAGACCAGCATTCCTGGCAATGTCACTCCAACAACCTTGTCCGTTCGTCAACATGTAATTGATCAGCTTTTCATCTTCTTCTGGAGACCATAAACCTTTTCTAAGCTTGGTTTTGTTGGTGTTCTCTCTATCCTTGCCAATCATATCAGGCTTCCTCATTGTTTGTTTGGACAGCTAGTTTGAGATGGGATCTAGCAGAGCTCTTTTGGTTGGTTCTTTGAATGGTTTGAAGCATAGAGACATAGTTATATAGTACAGGTAAATGATAATGCTGCTTATAAGTGTGTATACTAGAGAGAGAAAGTGAGTTAGAGGAGGCTTCATGAGATGGTAAGAGTGATTATGATGGTGATGGTTGTGGGGTTTTGCTTACAATATGAAAATGGGTATGAATAAGGAAGAGAAAACATTAAATTTGTTGTTGGTTGCAAGGTAGAGTGGAAAACGGATTGGAGGGGGACCTCATCTCTTACCAGAGACAGAAAGACAAGACAAACAGAGAGAGAGAGAGAGATGGTTAATTAGTCTTCTTCTTGTCTTTGACTCCATCTTGTCTTTTTCTATTGATTTTTCTTCACTCGCAAGGTAATCATGTGTGTTTGAGGCACAATCTTGCTTCCACTTTACATAATTCTCTCACCCTCTCTCTTCCCTAGCTCTGTGTCTTGGTTATACTTCAAAAACACGTGTGGTTTGAGAGAGAAAGAGAGAGCCCTGCCTGAAGTACTTGTTACTACTTACTAGGCTTAAGATATACAGACAGACTACCCATATCCTTTTAGCACTTGCTTTTCTGGCGATCTTGTTCTAATCTTACATGAAAAGCTATTAAAGCATTCGAATTTTTCATGTCTTCCAATTACTCTTGCTTGCTTGCTCTTTGAGGTATAGCATTTTACAGGCCCTGCTCACCCTCCTAATCTACTCTTCATCTTTGATAGAGTAAAAGACCAGTATTCACCATAATTAACCAGTTAGTTAACTAAAACCAAACATTCATAAGGATATGATGGAAACAGTTTCATCTGGTAGAAAGTGATTGGTTGAAATTCGTTCGTAACATTGACTCATTACATTACTTAACAATCTGAGAAGATCACGTTAAAAAACGGAAAACCATCATTTCTACCCCCTAGACATGTCCATTTCAGGTATGAATCACTTAGATTATAGTAAGCCTAAAGTGTTCAAACTTAGCAGAAAATGGTATCACCAATGTCATTTGATCTGACAGAATTAATCATTATTACCCTCTGATGAGAGACTAATTGGTTCTTTAAATCTGACTTTTCAGGGCACATACACTAAAGAAAGGATCCTAGGTGAAATAGGAAATCTGATAAAGAGGGCAGGGCATGATTCGGATAACGGCAGAGATAAATACACCTTGGAAAAAAAACTGGATATCCTGACAAGATAAATAACTATAACATGAACACAAGCATCATACCTGTTTCTGAGGTAAAACACACTCCACAAAGCTTTCATTTTTGTATTTGTTGTCATCGTTTTCTTCCTCAGCAAATCGCTTTCCGTACCTAACCTTTCCCTATCCTTACATGCTAAGCAGTCCTCCCTACATGAAAGAATGGTCATGTATCAACAGATATAGCATTAGTAAATTACCCCCGTCACAGTCCAATCACAATACGGGTTTCTGGTCAATTCCTGAGAAATATAAGAGTAATGCAAAGTCACTAACATGTTGATTGTACGAGTTAACAGGGACTGCAGCAAGTGGAAAACTCTCTAAGTTACTCAAATGTATTCTTCCACAGCTGTTATGATAAAATCCAAAAGCCTTTGTAAGCCAAGACAACAAAAACACACTTCTCCTACTTCGTAGCAAAGACAAGAAACACCACGTAGCCTACATTGTTGTTAACTTCGTACCCCACAAATACTGATCTTTGTCTGCCCCCTCCACAGAGGCGGGACCTAGACAGCCAGACATTAAAAAATACCCATGTTACAAGAAGCTCAAATACCAACATAATCTTGCAAGAAAGCAAATCAAAGGAAACAGATTAGCATCTATATTTCAAGAAACAAAAAGCTCATAATTCTACCTTTCTTTTTTTTTTTTTTGATGGGTTGGTGACACAATATTCATCATTTCAAAAAGACAGGAACAAGGCTTTTAAAGATGAAAGAAGATAATTTCATCCCCAAAAAAAAAAAAAAGATGAAAGAAGATAAGGTAAAAAAGCGCTAGTACCTTTTATAGGAGCATCAATATCATCTCAAAAGAAAGGGGCTTTACGTTTCTCTACAGTTCCACTCCATTGAAAAGTGAGAAACAATAGATCACTCCTCTGATCCTAGGAGAATGAAAAGGGGCTTTTATGCATCCTCCTCGTGACTAGTCCTAGATTTGCTTCCATCGTAACGCATATCCTTCAACGAGCAGCGAAACCAAAGGTTTATTTAAGATTTCAAGTTCTTAATCATTATCTCATGGCGAATCCTAAGAATGCAATCGTCCGCTACAAGTGGAGTTCAAGAAAAACAGGGAAAGAGTTTAACTTTCCGGAGGCAACCTGAGGTCCGTCCGACGTGACGACGGTTCGAATGTCTCCTTTGCGAGGGAAAGACAGTAAAGATAGATAGCGAATGAGGTCGCATTCTCTTTACGTGCTATCGTAACCAGACCATGACACGTGTCCAACATAATATTTGTCATTATAATTAAAATCAATTACTTTGTATTACAAAAATTGAATTAGTCCCATTCCGTCTCAAAATTTTAAAAATTAAAAGTCAAGTTTGAATTATTTAAAATTAAAATTATTCTATTTAATATATTTTATAAATATATAATTTATTTTAATTCTTAATTATATTTCTATTTATTTATTTTAAATTAATTAGTATTCATACGATATTGTATTGTTTAGATCTTAATAAAATTTAACAATTACTTATTTATTTCAAATTTGTCATAATATTATTGCAAGGGATTATATTTTTTCAACATAAATTTATATTTAATTTAATAAATAATTTGTTTATATAATTGTTAAAAAATTTGAAAACTATAAACTTATGAAATGAATTTAATTTTAAAATTTAAATTTTTATAATAAATCAATTTTATACAAGGACAACACTATCTAGTAGAAATCCATTGAAACCTAAAATCTAGGAAAGACCAATAGTACACAATTTTATCCTTAAATTATTATTATTATTATTATTATTATTATTATTATTATTATTATTATTATTATTATTATTAAAGTTTCCTTTTAGGCTAATTACAAAAACGAGTTAAAAAGTTGAAGAGAACTACAGGGATTTATTTACAAAGAATTTTTTTTACTTGAATCCTAGCA
Organism: Erythroxylum foetidum; assembly: GCA_026546835.1. Classification (NCBI taxonomy): domain Eukaryota; kingdom Viridiplantae; phylum Streptophyta; class Magnoliopsida; order Malpighiales; family Erythroxylaceae; genus Erythroxylum; species Erythroxylum foetidum. Next base: position 29,921,786 of record JANZLF010000009.1, read on the forward strand.
TTTCAAAGTTTTTTATTGTGTTATGTTCTTGGTAAATTTTGACATTGTCGTATCATTTTTTATCACATCTTTTGAATTCTTCTTAGCCTTCAATTTTTCTCTTACATTCTTTGAGTACGATATTTTCGCATCTTTTCACTTAAGCTGCTAAATATCTCCTCTTAACATCCCAAAATTACCCAACTCTTGTCTCTCTTAATTTATCCATATTATTAACTACCTTTAATTTATCCTTTATCATTTCAATCGTAATCTTATCTTTAAAAATAATATATTTTGTCATACATAAACATAATATTTTATAGATATTTTAATTTCAATTTCAATTAATCTAGAATAGATTAACTTTACATTTTTTAAATTTTATTTTAAATTATATTAACCAATTACATAATATATTTTTTATACCCTTATTTATTTTATTCACAACAATTTATCATCAATTAGTATATATCAAATTAGTACTTCTAATAATTTGATAAATAAATTATATCAAACTCGTAGGGCAAAAGAATGGAGCAGTCATCTTCAATGGAGTCTTCCCAAATCATAGGATAAAAAATAACAAAAATATCATCTACTAGTCAAGGGTCCTTTTTAAACACAGGAAACCAAAAATAAGCAGCAGCACAAAATAATGGTAAATTAGTGTACAATAACATGGCATCCTCCACCTGACCTGAGTTTTCCTCTGTAGCTATCCCCATTAACAATGTTCTCTACAATGTATGTATTTATGCAAGTATCCAAAAGCATTTTGTATCATCTTACAGCTTCTGGAGCAGAATTGCAGTAAGGTGTGTGCAAGCAAACGAACTTGGTGCATGTTAAACACAGTGTGGCTAACCCCAATCCCACTGCAACCCCACAACAGCTTTTCTGTTTGTCCAACCTCACTGCTCTCTGAATTATCCTTCCAAAGCTTGGGATTAACCCCCCACATGCAAATACCATCACATGATCCAGACCACTGTAGTCAATTCCAGCAAGTATTGCTCCGATTGCAGACATCGGACCCGCAAATCCGATTAGAGCAGCAGCCGCTAGAGCACTGTGCCAACTGTCGGTAACCCCAAAAATGCAGCTAGCAACAGCTGCTCCCCGCGGAAGGCCGTGTAAAGAAACAGGAAGGACCATGTGCCGACCGAGTCCGTAAGCTTTTGGTGCAGCCACCCCTAGTGCGAGCCCCTCGGCCACTGCATGAAGGGCAACAACACCACAAGACAGGAATGATTGGAGGGTATGGACACTAAGCGGGAAGTCGGTAGCTGTTGTTAGATTACTTCCAGATGTCTTTTTACGACTTGCAAAATTTAGAATTCTGAAGCTCAAGATATGAACAGATGCTGCTCCAGCAATAAACAGAAATAGGAGGGTTACGACGCCAATCTTTAGAGACACAAGTAACTGAAATGGTCGCCAGGCACCAAGGACAAACGCAATGCCACATGCTGCACCCATGAGAAGAGCATGCTGGAAATGAAATGCAAGGGCGAATGCAACAAGAATTGAGCCACCGAGCAACGGGCCAAGACCAAAAAGCAACGAAACGAAAAAGCCTGAAGCATCCTCTGAACTGCACATAACAGAGTGAGATTTAGTCCTACATAAAAATTAACTGCAAGATAAGCAAAAGCAGCATAAATAAATGAGACAGGCTCAGGACAAGGCAATAAAAGTCAGCACTTGGCAAAGATTAGAGCATCTCAAAGGCTAAAGACAAGACGACTCCTCTCAGTCTAACCATGAATTCTCAGAAACTTCCAAGTCACAGTGCTACTCACTCGTAATTGTGGGTAAAATTCTCAAAAATAGTGCTCAGTGCTTCCATAAATGCAACAGAGATTGTAGCTGCTGATGCCACTTGAGAAGGTGAGGCTTCCTATAATCAGAAAGCCAGTGAGAAACAACACTGTATCAAATATAAACCAGTAATTAAACAGATATATAAAGAAGCATATATAGATTCTAAGATTAACATGTCTTTCTTTAAGGTGTGCAGAAGAAAAATTTATAATTGAATTCAGTTGATTATGTGACCCAAAAATGCACAAATAACAAAGAATTTTCATTCTCCAAAAGGAACCAGCTCTTCGAAGCCATATATATTATTACCTTAAATGCATCAGGAAGTACCTCAGCAACAACCATCCAAATCATACATCCGGCAGCAAATCCCGTGCAGAAAGGTAAAAACTTATTAAATGTATCAGCGCATATAAAAGATGGAACTGCTACGATGGGCTGCAAGTAAGTGGCTAATCTGTTAACTGTTGACAAGTTGGTAAAATAGGCAAATCGGCAAGGACTATTTCCTCTAAAGAAAATCTAGCAACTGAAAAACTTATCTGCATTTATAAACAATGCCTCTTCCAGTATTTGGTATGTCTATCGATCTGAATTGATGGAAACACAGTAATGTATAATCCAGAGTGTATTTTCTAAATCTTAGCCTGTTAAGCATTAACAGCACATTCATTCTGCAATTTCTTATGTCTTATCAATAACTGGTTTAAGGATCCCCTAATGTTATCTTAGTATAATGGAAGCGCATCATTGTCTTACACAAAAGTAAATCCGAAAGCAAAATGTGATACCTGAGGCAAGGATGTGATCACACTCCATAACATTGCATTCTGAGGAGAAACACCTCTGGATGCAAGCACCATACTTACAGCCAATCCCTCTGGTATGTTATGCACGGCAATGGCCAAAGTTACCAAAAGTCCTTGCGCAAAACCTTTGGAACCAGCAAAGGAAACTCCAACTCCAGAGCCCTCCCCAAATGAATGGAGAGTCATAATCCCAATAACAAGAACAACTTTAGTTGCATCAGCACCTTTTATGTCCAGCATACTTACTTCCCCATATTGTTCAAGAAACTAGAACAAAAAGCATTCAGCTATTACACTTCACTAAATTACTAATGAATTTCAACTGACATAAGAACACTATCAGACACCAAAGTCCATTAACATTACCTTTTTGCACAGCAAAATGAAAATGCCACCGAATAGTATCCCAATCACAACCCAGCTACCAGCACCATGAGCCTGTCCCTCTTGAACGAGGTCAAAGCTGGCAGCCAACATCACACCAGCAGCCATTCCATTGCATATCCCAGCCCATTGAGGATCTAGCTCAACAAAAAAGAATGGTACCGCACCTAAACCAGTAGCAGCAGCCATGGCCAATGTGAACAATGCAACAGTAGATATTGAAACTCGAGTATAACTTCCCTTCAGTTCACCCATCCCACTAGCCATGCTCTCAGTCTTAATGTCATTCTCTAAACCAGTTCCATATATGATTCTGCCCACATCCTCGTTTGGAGCTGACCTTAGCTTTTCTGGAATTTTCCTTTCAGACTCTGCCAAGATGCAGCCAAAGAGAACTATGTGGAATAGTAAAAAGAACAAAACAAGTCTGATTCCGAACCGCATTTTTCTTTGGATGCACCGTAGGAAGCACGGAATTCTTCACATAAAATTTAGCCCGCTCAGTGGCAACTATACTATAAACATCCCAGTCCAGATGAGATATCAACTGGCATGTAACATGACCCTGAGCATGATCTCTGGCATGTTAAAATAATTAGGTTTTAATCAAAGGGGTCAGGCAAAACCATCAATTGAATTGAAAGAAACAATGAACAGGCAAGATTACCTGAACACTTCAATATCCTTGGAAGTGAACTAAGGCAAGCGATAAGTATCTCTCCCACAAAGTCGCAGGTTTCGATTACCAGAGATCAAGTCAAACTGAGTCGACGGGGTTTCCTTTCGCGAGGACAGGCACCTGAAGGAAAATGATCAAATCAATTGTCTGAAAGATTGAAACTTTTATTAATCCCCTCTACTCCCCACCTGACCTCTGATCAAGAAAGAAGATAAATTGGAAAATACACCATAAATTGTTAACATTTTGGATTCGAATAAATTAAAAGAATATAAGACAAACAAACAACTGGGTCTGGGTTCCACATTATGTCTTTCTCTATTGAAATTCTCCAAAAATTCAGGAAAATAAATGGCAGATCGTCATTAAACCCTAAGAATTCAAACTTACCAATAGAACACAAGAGCCAGACGCTCGCAAGAAATGAAGGGGTCTTGAGATCAAGAATCTCAATAAGCCAAAGAGTTAAAAGGGAAAATGAATTTAAAAAATGGAAGGAAACAGGAAGGATCCAAAAGGGAATAAACCCTGAATTGGGATTTTGGGGGATTTAATAATATCTATCCAAGTTCGCACGTTGTTTTGTCTTCCCAACCCCCCAAAACCGGCGAACCCAAAAAACAATCTTTACCTCTTATATCACGCGGTCTCATCCGTGAAAAAACACAACGCAAGTTATGGGCTGGTAAAATCGAGGGCCTCCAGAGAAACAGAAAATGGTCTAAATCGTTTCCATGAACATGGGAACTGGGCTTCGTTCGTACTCTGATTTGGGTTTTCACTAAAGGAAGTCCGATACTGTCTTTTTCGTTCGCGAAGCTAAAGTTGCATTTTACATTTCTTTAGTCAACTCGTGTCCTTCTGACATGGGACCGTCCGTCCGACTACGTTTCCGTCTTTTATAAAAAACCGATAAGACGCCTACCATGTTTATGTGTACCAAATCAAATGCAGTACAGACATGTGGTATGAACAAAATCTCGTCCCTTTCACGTAATCTTAGTAGGTGCTAAATTGCTATACCATATCCTTTCTGACCACTAACTGACCTATACCATGTCCATTCTGATCACTAATTGACCCTATTTGTGTTAATATTACAACTTGACGGGTCTTCTGATCAAGTTTGAAAGGCCATGATTCACTAACTACTATGGTGAACCGACAGGCAACTAGAAGAGCTCCTTGAGAATCATGTGAAACTTTTATCAACTAGTTAGAAGACATTAAATGAGTGAAATAGACAGGTCGTGGACGGAAAGGGAAGAGATGTCATTTGCCCATCTACAAAACTACTTTAGAGCATTATCCATAGAAATTTGGTGGAGGGAATTTTCAAGAAGCTACCCAACAGCTAAGCTGTAAACCTCAAATAAAACAAAAAAGCGCATGAGTTAATTATGGTGAAGCACGAAACCTGTGGATTTTACCAAACCATGGTTACCAGTATACGCCGCTGGTTCTTTCTACTGCTTAATTATAATCTTGTAACAAAATAAAGTAACTAGAAAGGTTGGAACTTTGTTATATACCAAAAGCTTACCCAATCCCAAACATCATGTTTGCTAGGCTCTGGAATCTAATCGGAATTACTTATCTGCAGTCAAATAACAAAAAAAGTCATGTACTTTGTTTTGTTGTGTGTAAGTTCCAGAAATTGCCGGTCTTTGCCGAGTCTGTTCTTAGTTTTTTCCTCAACGTACAACCAAATCTGTACCTACCCTTCCTCGAACTTGCTCAGCAATACAGCAACCTTATATCTGAAACCTGTTCCACAATTTTCTCTATCACTCGTCTCTCTTGGACATACACAAACATCCCTTTTCAAAGCCCTTTTTTGCCTTTAAGGTCTCTTTTTCAAGAACGGATCTAGCGGTTTGTGGTTTGGTTGCCGGAGATAATGTTACAGCTATTTTTCACGGTGGCTTTCTCTGCAATACCCTTGACTCTTTATTTTCCACCTCTGAGAAGTTTGAATCTTTTTGTAGAAACCATGGAGGATCTTTACAGAGAGTCAAGAGCTTACACAACTAGTATCTATCCACGGGCAAGGGTTATGTGGTATAGGCTTTTGGATATCATGCTCTGCAACTTGCGGGTTGACTAGAGGATCTCCGATGACTGATGTACATGTACATTCCTCTTTCAGTCTGGTTTCTAATCACATAGATTATCTCGAGTTGTTTTGTTACTTTGGGGTTGTTCTGTATCACTGCGGATTTATATTCCATAAAGATGTTTTTACAGTTTTGTAACAAAAATAATGAGTAACCTCACCTCTTTGATTATGTTATGTTAAAGGAGAATTTGCAGGTTCGTGCTTATTCTGTATGATCAACAAAGATGAAAGATTTAGGACTTTGGAAGTGTTTTTGAATCGATTGACTAGGCCTTGTATTTAGAATATCTTTGTTGAGTGTCCTTAGTTTGCTCTTAAATTTGTTTTCATTTGAGAGTTTCTGGACAAAAAGTAAATAGTGGCAGAGGAGTTATTGTGACTGCCATTTTTGACGGAACTTAGCTACGGCAATGGAGGACTGGACTTGTGATTTGGAGGATATGAACCGTCTTTATCAGAGTAATAAGCGTTAAAACCTGAACCTGTCTATCTTGTAGTTACAAACTCGTTCCTATACAAGCTCTGTTTTGTCTCTTCTGTAATTCTGCTGCTATTGAGTAACGTATCTGCAACCAAATTTGGCATTTTGCTACAGTTTCTTATCCTAAAGTTGTTTGTGGTCATCCTAAAAAAGAAAGTTTGAGATAACCCGGAAAAGATGTCAGGGATGATAATCACAAAAGGATGAGCAACAGCAGCACGCAACCTCCACCATTGTTCATTGGAGGTGGATCAGTAGGGATTTGAGATTCCTTTCCTTCACCAATTAAATGGACAGATTGAATGAAAACTGAATCAACCTGTTGATTCATTAACGTTTCAATCTTAGTATTACAAATCGATAGAATCAAACGATGGAAACTAAGAACAACTAATATGGAGGAGTTTCCAAACTAAATGATTGAAATGAAGAGAATGAATAATGTGCAGAGCTTCAAAAACCACAACATGTCCAAATCTCTTAACAGTCGAAACGTTTCTCGCCTTGCCCTCTCAGTTTCTTCCTTCACCTTCTCGTGTCCTGCACGTAAATAGTTCCATAACTAAGCTACTCGTGTATAACCAGCACTAGTGCACTTGGCAAGTAGCTTAACAAACTTCATCAATATTGCTTCTTTATGTTTATCATATCAAGATCAGCAATAGTGAAGGAAAAGTTTCATATCTCCAACCTCATAAGCCATGAGAGCAGAATCCATTGTTGGTCTCATCAATTTTTTGCATCTCTGAACCAGAGTAAACCCTGAACTTCAGATACTGAACCTTATATTTGATTCTCATGTTGAGAAAAACTTTCGAAAAACCCAGAAAAATCTTATCATCCGACAAAGATTTACGATTTTCAACTGACCGAGACTTAACCGTTGACTCCCGTAGTCAAAAAGTCTTCTTGTTTTAACAGCTAAATTTGAAAACTGCAGCACAGAAGAACAAACAACAATGCGAGCCAGTCAGGATATGGATTATACTGATTGCTTTTGACAAAAAAACCCCTTAGCGGATTGGAAGAAGAAGGTCTCGATGAAGGAGTTCCCGGACAGTCACCGGGGGGTTCCTAAAGTATATGCAGCTCTGGGCTTAAAATTTCTACGAGAGAAGTCATCCGATCTGAACACTGATCTACTTTGCGATACACCTGTTAGAGTTGAACCTACCAACAAACTATCGTCAGTTATTGTTGTATTGAAAGAGGAGAGGATGTTAATTACCTCGAGAGTGTCCATTTCAACTATTACTCTTTTATAATCAAGCGCCCAAGTTAGAGTGAGACTTGAGTGGACGCCTCAGAGTTCCATCGTTAAAGGAGATCCCCTACCAATGTGGTGAAGGAATCCTCCGCACCACCTCCCTTGACAATCCCTAATTAAACCACGAGCCGTAGTAATGTTAGACTCTTATTTGACTGCCCCATCCGAATTTATCTTGACCCAATCCTCAGTCGGTTTAACCCAACCAACTAAATTTCCTACTAGGCAGCCCTGAATCCGTAGAACACATCTTTGCACTATCCTTGCTCTGTCAATCCACTCTACAGACTCCATAATTATGCGAGTACCTGCTTCTGGCCAAACAAAATCCGTTTCAAAAAGGCTTCGATTTCTCCATTGTCAAATAAACCAGCAAGCTACTCTAAAGGATCCTGTCCTAAAGAATTCTGCCCATTCATCTAAATCCTTGGGCCAAACGACTTGCCCTAGGCCCAATATCATTGACTCCTCTACAGACACCACGCAACTCCATCGTCAGTCTACCATTGCTCCCTCTATACTTGCTACCACTGAAGACAATCTCTTCCAACAAACTCCCAACTGTATATAGCTAATTTCTGTTACTTCAGAAAGAATAAAAATCTCGTAGTCTAGAATGTTTCAGTCCATATATATTACACTTGATGCAAATAAAATAAGCAAGCAGAAAGGTTTACACTTTACACTCTCTTTTCTTCCTTTCGCTTCATGGTATCAAAGCCACCCTACTGACCAACGTCACAATGGCTCAATATTCATCCTCAACCTCTAATCAAACTCGACAATCACAAACTACCACCCCTTTGCTAGACTTTCCAACTTTGGCAAAAACATTAAACTTCAACCTGCCAATCAAATTGGACAGAACCAATTTCATCAACTGGAGCACAGGTCATAGCAGCAATCCGAGTTCTTGAATTAGAAGATTTCATTTCATCAGATGTGTCTCCACCTCCACAAGTTATCACAGAACCTGCTCCAACACAAGTAGAAGCTCCTTAAACTGTTGCAAATCTAGAATACCGTTTATAGCGCAGATCAGATCAGCTACTTCTTTGTTGGCTACTCTCAATAATAGGTGAGGATGTGGTAGGTCAGGTCAATCATTCCTCTACCTCCCTTGAATGCTGGAAAATATTAAAAAACTTGTATGCGTAAATATCAATGGTTCGGGTCCTGCAGTTAAAACAACAACTGTCAACAATTCAAAAAGGTTCACAGACAATTTCAGATTACATTCAGAAAATAAAATCAATTGGAGACTCTCTTATGATAGCAGGACATGCAGTTCCAGATCATGAGCTTATTCTAAGTGCTTTAAATAGTCTGGGTCATGATTATGACCCAGTTGTGATTCTCCTAACTCACACAATGAAGAATGCAACTCTACAAGATGTGCAATATAGTCTTATGATGCATGAAACCAGACTGGAACAACTAAATACAGCATCTCACACTCTAACTATTTCTTCTCCTTCAACCAATCTTGTATCATTTAATAGAAATCACACTCAATTTTGCAATCAAGGAGGTCGTCATGCTCCTAGAGGAAGAGGGGATCGTGGCAGAGGACGATGGACTGGTGTCAATCGCCTATACTGCCAATTATGTCAAAAACCGAGTCATGACGTCCTTTGATGCTACAAGCGTTTTGACCAGTCATGGCATGGAAGTCAGTAAGTGAAGCAACCAAATTTATTTATACAACAACACTCTCAAAATCCTGGTTCACACCACACATACAATGGGTCACCACTAACCAATTTAGCTCAAACAAATGCTAGTTCTGATCAACCTAGTACCTCTACTTGATATGTAGACTCTGGAGCCACAAACCATGTTACTGCCGATCTTAATAATCTCTCCATTAGTTCAGACTACACTGGTAACGACCACATCACAATAGGCAATGGAAACTCTCTCCCTATTACACATATTGGCTCATCTTATATTCAATTTCAAGACAACAAACACACACCTCTATCCTTACATCAAATACTTCATGTTCCAAGTATCAATAAAAATCTGTTGAGTATTTCTAAAATCACAAAAGATAACAATGTCATTGTGGAATTTTCTGACACTATGTGTTTGTTCAAGGACAAGGGCACGAGAAAAATTCTTCTCAAGGGGATGCTTCGGGATGACCTATACAGCCTTGATGTTCTCACTCCAACTCAGCTCATCACTCAATCAAAGAACACTCCACTGTCATCCTCTTCTTCAAGCACCTCTAGCTTAGTTCCTCACCCACAAACTTTTTCTACTCAGTTGTCTACGAATGATGTTAATATTTGGCATTCTAAACTCGGTCATCCATCATCCAATGTACTAAAACAGGTTCTTAATTCAATGAAAATTCATCCTAATATCAAAGACTTTAAATTATGTGATTCATGCAAACAAGGAAAGCTTCATAAACTACCTTTTTAAACTCATGATATTTTTGCCAAAAATCCCTTAGAAATTGTCTATTCAGATATTTGGGGTCCTTCCCCTTTGCTATCAACTGAAGGCCATAGGTATTATATAATATTTGTG
>JANZLF010000009.1:29932195-29942217 GCA_026546835.1 Erythroxylum foetidum
ACTTTTCTCATAAACAACCTACCCTCTGCAAAATTACAAAACCTCTCTCCATTTGAACTCCTATATCACAAAAAGCCTAACTATAACTATCTCAAAACCTTTGGCTGCTCATATTTTCCATATCTTCGGTTCTATTTTCCTCACAAGTTTAATTTCCATACTACAAAATGCATTTTCCTAGGATATAACCCTGTTCATAAAGGTTACAAATGTCTCACCAGTAAAGGCAAAATTCATATCTCTAGATATGTTGAATTTAATGAACTTGATTTTCCTTATCCTACCCTTTTTCTCTCCATCACCTCAACTACATCTTCTTCATCTCCTAGTTTACCATTAACTGTTTTACAACCTGCAGTTTCTCCGCACCAATTTCTTAATCCTAGGCCATCTTCCAGCAGCTCTCTTGTGCAAGAATCACCTCCAATGCCTTCCTCTACAACGCATCCTCAGGTATTCCCTCCATCTCCTACTCTTCCTCTTACTGCTATTTCTTCTTCTCCACTACCTACCTCAACCACTTCAGCCTCTATACCTATTTTACCCCCTTCCTCTCACCCTACTATCCACCATGCTCCTCCCACTGTCACCTCTACCCATCCTATGTAGACCAGATCTAAAAGCGACATTTTTAAACCCAAACTTTACTCTGCCTCTCTTCACTCTCTACCCTCCACAGAACCTGCCACTGTCACCCCAGTCTGGTATCATGCTATGTGTGATGAAATCTTTGCTCTTCAGAAAAACCAGACGTGGACCTTGGTACCCTATGATCCCTCTATGCACATTCTCAGCACTAAATGGGTTTTTCGAACTAAGTATACTGCTGATGGCACTATAGCTAAACACAAGGCCGGTCTTGTGGCCAAAGATTTTTCCCAAACACCTGGCTTTGACTTCTCGAATATCTACTCTCATGTGGTTAAAGCTTCCATTATCAAGGTAGTCTTATCCCTTGCTGCTTCCCACAATTGGGGCATTCAGCAAGTCGACATTAATAATGCCTTTTTAAATGGTGACCTTAGTGAACTTGTCTACGCCACTCAACCTCAACGTTTTGAAAATGCCTCTCTCCCTCATCATGTGTGCAAACTCTCTAAAGCCCTTTATGGCCTGAAGCAGGCCCTAAGGGCCTGGTATCACAAACTCCATTCTGCTCTTCTCCAATGGGGTTTTCATAAGTCCAAAGCTGACACTTCTATGTTCTATCTACATACCAATGGTACTCTCCTCATTCTGTTGGTCTACGTGGATGATATTCTCTTCACAGGCAACAACACATCACAGATAAATTCAATTATCACAAAACTCAATACAGAATTTGCTCTTAAACACTTGGGCAATTTACATTATTTTTTAGGTTTTGAAGTTTACAGAAACCATATAGGCTTATTTCTTTCTCAGAGTGGATACATTCAGAATTTACTTACCCAGGCTAACATGCTGTTTTGTAAGCCTTGCTCCACTCCAGCTTCCACGGGGCTCAAACTCTCTATCATGAAGGTCTCCCTTTTGTCGATCCTTCTCTATATCGAAGCCTAGTTCGTGCTCTCTAATACCTCTGCAATACACGCCCTGACATCAGTTTTATGGTAAATAAACTCAGTCAATTTCTCTCGACTCCTCTCACTCCTCACTAGGTTGCCCTCAAAATAGTACTTCGTTACCTGAAAGGCACCTCCGATCTTAGGTTACTATTCTGATAGTCGCCATCTCCTCTTGATTTTCAGGCATTCAGTGATTCTAACTGGGCCAGCTCTCCCGACAATCGTAAGTCCACCAGCAGTGGCAGTGTCTTCCTTGGCGACAACCTTGTTTTCTGGAGTTCCAAGAAACAGACAGTGATCGCACGATCCAGAAATGAGGCCGAATACCATGCTCTCTCTCAGCTCTCTACTGAAGTCCTCTGGCTAACTTCACTTCTCTCTGAGCTTGGGTTCAAGCCTCCCAGATCTCCGATTCTCTGGTGGCCCTAAAAAAATTCTGCCCATTCATCTAAGTCCTTGGGCTAGACGACTTGCCTTAGGTCCAACATCATTGACTCCTCTACAGACACCATGCAACTCCATCGTCAATCTACCATTACTCCCTCTATTGTTGGACCTCGAACTTTTGGTGGAAATTAGAAATATTAAAATGAATTCAATGAGTGTTTTCGGATATGAATTGTGTTATAGAAGTTTTTATGCCTTGAGGAAATTGATGAGAAAAAGAATTTACTGGTTTTGATCACTTTCTTAACTAATTCCTCATCATACATATTTCTCAACTTACTCACAATTTATCACTTCTTGTATCAAATGCCACCAATATCTTATCATATCAATATTTCTTAACAGATTTACACAAGTTAATGGTCTAATTCTTAATAACCTTAATATGGACCAATATCATTAAACTTAATCCTTTTGAATTTCCATATATATCTATATCTCTATCATTCAAGTCATCTTTCACGTATCATATATTACATCTCACATATATATATCCGAAAGGAATTCATCCAAATTCTTCGTGAAATTCGAACCTTAATCTCCATTATCACATTCTTTTATCAACAATCATGCTTTCGACACCTTAATCAAAACATTCTTATACTTCAAATATATGTTAGGTCATTCACATCAATATCACATTCTCACTAATTTAAATTTTATCCTTTCAAACTCTGGTCAATTCCTTATGCATATCACTTATACACATGCGCCCATGTAAGATCCTATTACTGGCGCTTTGATAACATAACTGTTGGCACCCGATCTGAAAACCAGATCCCAATCGAAGAACAAAAAGGAGAAACGGAACAAAACCGAACGAACAGAACGGAAATCATAAAGCGGAAGCAAAATCATAAGCAAAAGCGAAGACTGGTATTTACAACACAAAAGTAAATCCAATCTTAAAGCGAAAGAATCGGAAGCAAATCAAAACGAAGCAAATATCGAATCAAATCGAATCGAAACCAATTTCCGACAACCGTGAACAAATATTTTAGGAAAAGCATTGCGTTGGAAATCTTAAGACTATCGGTCTAAACTAATCCAAATCTGTGTACTTTTTTTTCAGAACTCCAAATATGAATGCATACATATATAAACAAAACAAAAACACATAACACATCAAATGGTCTGGTTCGGTCCAAAACAGAACGTACTGCACATTCACGCATAGCGGTCCTGTGCAGCTGTGAACAGAACGTACTACACCATTCCGCATCGCGATCCGGTGTAGCCGTGACTTATGGGAGTCCGATATCGAAACTCCAGTGCCACTAGCGAGCAGCCAAGAGAAGGCTATAAAAATAGACAAGTGTGCACTTGTCCCACTTATAGAACATGACCAAATCTACATAACACATAATCGAAAACCAAAAATTCGGATTGCCCGTAGGGACTTTTTAAAATATTTTAATTGGCTCAATGGTAAGAGGCGTGTTCTTAAAAATAACAAAACCTTGAGGGGTCGCGAGTTCGATTCCCAAATAGGACAATACTGATTAAGGTTGGATGTCGCGGTATAACCCGCAAACACACGTCGGGATATAACCCCCAAACACCTACGAGTGGGGTGTGGGGTCCAACATCTACACTTGCTACCACTGAAGACAATCTCTCCGAACAAACTCCCAGCTGTATATAACTAATTGTTGTTATGTTAGAAAGAATAAAAATCTCGTAGTCTAGAATGTTTTAGTCTGTATATATTACACTTGATGCAAATAAAATAAGCAAGCAGAAAGGTTTACACTTGAGACTCTCTTTTCTTCCTTTTGCTTCATGGTATTAGAGCCTTTACGACTAAATGGTCATGAGTTCGAATCTTATCATCCACCTATTCTAATTAAATTAAGTACAAGGTAAAGTAGACCTGTGCAAGTTTCAAGCCCAAAAGACTTTCACTTGATGAGGTGTGTGAGAGAATATATATAACCAATTGAGTTGGTCTCACATAACAGCTTAAGCTATTGTGGTGAAATGGTCGCTTAATACTTCAACTACTACATAAATCGTAACCCAATCACCCTGGTTTACATGCGCTTGTAATCGAAGGTTGTGAGCCACTCACCGATCCACCTCTTGTTGAAAAAAATTCATGTCCAATTCTCCCGGAAAAAGTTACACCAGAAAGCTTTCGCTCGCGGGCAATCTCGAATGACGTGGATCGTAGACTCTTCTTGACCACAGAAATGACAACTAGCATCCGTGGTGAGCTGACGAATCACTCGCTGTTGATTTATCAACAATTTGCCTTCAGACAAAAGCCACAAAAATGTCCTAATCTGCTGAGACCTTGCCTATTTTCAGATGAAGTCTCAAAGGCGATTATGGTCGATCGTAATGTTGCCTTCAATTAAGGCATATGTTGACGTCACGGTGAATTGCCCATGACTAGTTTGACCCCAAATCGCCAAGGTGGCACCAAGCCAATCTGTTTATGCTCTTATAGGGTTAGTGTCTTACTTGGGTTTGTCGGATTCAAGTGAGTGGTTATGATCCAAGGCGATCGTTCACAGTTGAGGATAGTGCATCCGGTGGGTTGTCATCTCATGATGAGTTGAAGCCTAAATTTTGTTAAGATTTGGTAAATATAATATTAAATATTTTCAATTTAGTGATAAATTTTATAAAATTTTTAATTTAATAGCTAATTTTTAAAGTGTTAAAACAATAACTAATTTATTTTCCCCATTATAAATGAAGATAAAAACACAATTAAATCTTTAAAAATGTCAAATCTTTATAAGTTTTGATATTCTCCACACAAAAGAAATGCAAAGTATGGCTAAGGGGTAAAATTAAGAAATTAAGAACAATGAAAGAAATACTTCATCTTAATAATTATGATAGGGAATGTTTGGTTGATGTGACAAAGTTGGAGAAAATGAAAAGATGTATGAAAAGTCCGTCCAGTCCAGACTAGCTAAGTAACGACATGTTCACTTGCTGAAGGTTGTCCTAACAAGACAAAAACTTTCAGGGCCCCATGAGTACGGGACAGAAAAAGAAGTAAAGGGACCATCAAGAAGGAAAGAGCCACAAGTTCTATAAGTTCCTGTTAATCTTCTAATGTCTGGATTCCTCATCCAAATACCACGCTGTTGCATACGGGACATACCTGACAAGAACAAGTCCAAACAAACAGATTTTCTAAAAGTTGTTTCAGGGCAAGGTTCTTGAAGATTTTAATACAACAGTTTGGCATACCTTGTTGATACCAAGCCACTTGGTGATGCATGCAGAGTGATACATGTGCTTGCATGGTAGCTTCATTTGTGATTCCCCTATTTTGTACCTCATCTGACAGATTACACATCTGTTGGACAAATATGAAAGAAGAGAAACTAAAGATAAAGGACAGGGAAGGGGTAGCAAAAGAAGTCCTTAGAATTAGAGAAATCATTTGAAGAGGTAAAGCAGGATGTAAAAATCCTCTTGAGAAATTTGAAGTTGAGAATAACGGATAGCAACCAATAAGATCAGATGACAAGAACAATTACGCGATCTGTTTACCTCTCACCGTATCTTTTTCGGGAGAAGAAGCTTCTGAACTTGAATTTTGAGGTTGGAAGCAAATTAATTAGTTCCTGTGAAAGGCCTCTACTCTGAGTACCTACTGTCTCACCTAAATCAAGTAATTCCTGTGGCACAGAAGAGTATGCATTAACGTTCAACATCACTCACACACTAAAAATAATCTGAAAGCTAATATTAATACAACTTTAGGAGCCAACAATTATAGTCTTCCATGAGGAGATGAAATTTCAGCCAGGATAATCATATTCGTCGTAATACGGCATCTGTAACACCACAATTAACTTGATAAATGAACAAGTAGCTACGAGGACTGCCTACCAAAAAGAACAAAAAAGTATTTACAAGGACTTCTAAGAAAGAACTGATTGAAAGTCAGCAGTTCGAGTAAGTGTGGACGCAAGATGCCACCCCACAATCTTAGGTTGGCTATGAACAAGCTTAATTCTGATACCCGAGTCAGACTGCGCACGCATTCTTAACTCTTCTATGAGCAGATCAATGCAAGTTCTAGCATGAATGGGAATGCGGTAAGCTTTAACAAAACCATTAGAAATAGCATAAAGCAAACCTCGTAAGTCATATTGTCTGGATCAATATCATCTTGCCACAACTCCTGATCCTGCAAAAACAGAAAAGGAAACCAGAAGATGGCATTAGTATATAATACATCAGTACACAACATATCCTAACTCTCTAGTGTAAGATTAGCAGCAAAAGAAC
This sequence comes from Erythroxylum foetidum, assembly GCA_026546835.1. Taxonomy (NCBI): domain Eukaryota; kingdom Viridiplantae; phylum Streptophyta; class Magnoliopsida; order Malpighiales; family Erythroxylaceae; genus Erythroxylum; species Erythroxylum foetidum. The sequence goes on from JANZLF010000009.1 coordinate 29,938,450, forward strand.
AACTGCAAGTCAAAAATAACAAATTGACAAGATGGTTCTTAAATATTACTTGCAAGGAAGAATACTATTATGACACTTCAATATAATAGCAAGGTAGACAAAAGTTAAAATTCAGTAGATATGTTATTCAGTATTGAATGAGAATAGTCATGCCAGCAACCACCAATCTAGCGAATATGGTTTAACAAAAACTTTGTCAAAAAAGTATGCATTGAGACCATACAAGTGAGAGAACATCGCACCTGAAGACTATTGCTACTTGGATGACTTGAAATGCCTGCATAAGAAAAATAAGATCTCAAGAATCAGTCAAAGTAAATAACCACCAAATTAGATGCTCCCAAAGTTTCAAGAAGAGGAAACCACTTTATTCCTGTTTCAAATAATTAAAGGGCTAAAGGCCTTCCATGCATATAAATAGGTTTTAAAACTAATCAGAGTGAAACGAATGGTACATAATGCACACCCGTATCTCTTTCAGAATTTGTATCTGTTGTTGTGGGCTCCTCGATATTCACCACAAAAGGCGAAGGATATTCCCAAGCTCTTCCAGCAGTGTCCATTCTAGGCATATTATTATTTCCATAATGAGTATCGTAATAAGCTGTGGTTCCTGGACCAGAAAACCCAAATTTGTATGCATTCATGTTGAGCGACCAGTATGCATTCTCCTGAAGAAGCAGCTGAAGAACAGCATCAGAACAAACAGGAAAAGGACATCAAAATGTGGCAAGACAACGGAATAAAACAAAAGCTAAAGACTACTGACAAACTTTTGTAACTCCATGAAAGCATTCTTTAGATTCACACGGATATTTGAAGTTATAAACGAAAACAGTGATCAAAGCCCAAAACCCTTAATGTGTGGCAGAAGTCCAATCACTTCGCTTAAATTTTATTTCCATCTAACATATGAATAACCATATGTTAAATCCTAACAAATTTAAATCCTATTCTAATAAAACTTCTATAAGTTTAAATTCTAAACAAATAGGATAACATATCTAAAACTATAATAACTAATTATATCCCAAAACAAATAGGACAACATATCCAAAACTATAATAGCATAGTTATCTTACAACTATTTCTTACCTAATAAAGAATCCTAACATAACATAGTTATGTTAATACTATTTCTTATCTAATAAAGAATCCTAACATAATCTAAATTTCAAACCCTTGTTATCTTTGTTGTCAACTCAATTCCCCTCCTTCATCCCACCAAATTAAAACTTATGGTTGAATAATTTTTCCTCTTTTATTTCTTCCATAAACTTTAATTTCTTTTGCATCAAACCTGGTTAGAGCTGTTACCCTTTCCTGACTTAATATTCCATTTCGTCTCTGTTTCCGAGTATAATTTAGGTGAGAAGTTGCACCTGATCGTGCAAAGGTCCAGTATGGGCGTAATGTCCAGGAACATGTGTTAGTCCCTCGAAGAAGTCCACGAAACTTTCAGTTGCAGAATAAGGAAAGCCGGTGTTTATGTAATGTGCTTCCATTTGTCTGTTGCCAGTCATTTCGAACCCCAATTACTTCCAGTTCCAACAAAATCCACCTGCAGAATCAACATTCATTTAACATCAGCAGAATAAAAAGTTGAAACCAGAACTCAATATTCCTGCAAAAGCACACATTTAATTGACTTGTTAACAACAGAACATATCTAGCTCTAATTCCAGGGAAAGTAAGATTCTTAAGTATATTCAGAAGCCTTAAATGGTCTCCTAATTAGGGGAGAAAATTCAGACATATATTGACTTCGCATTCAAAGCTAAAAGATGTAATTGCCTACAAACCAAGTGAGAAAAAAAGTATCAGAAATAAGATGAAATGGCTAAACCATGAAGAGCCAAAACCAAGGGGCGTTCATCCTCGAAAGCTAAATCCTTTTACATTTGCAGTAAAAAAGAAAAACAAAACAATTCCCTTCGTTTTCCTCCTCCGATTCCTTCATCTTCCTTAAATTTTCTAGGCCACCAAACAGAGAGAACAGAATACCAATGACGCTCTATTCTCTCCTTGCTTTCCACAATCAAATCCATACCTCATTCAGCAAACGTTCTCCTCATTTGGGCTCAGAACTGATAGGCGACGAGACTGGACATGAGATTAGTCGACAATTAGCATAGTCACAGAAGAAAAAACAAAACAAGAAAGAAATTACAAGAAACAGTGAACAAAAACGAGTAGAGATAAGAAGAAGACCTTGGGAGGAAGGAGATAGCAGAGAGATGCGAAACGAAAGAGGAAGCAAATATACACATATATGCTTTTTTGTGTGTTATTTCACTCTCTTGCTTGCTTACTTTTGTTCTCTCTGGGTTGTCTGTGCCTGTGGCGCTCTTTTTGTTAAAACTAATCTTACGCATTTAAAACCTTTGGCAATCAACGAACGATTGCACCAAATTTAGAGAGAATATTTTAATAATTTTTTATATCAAATTTATTGTTATTCTAATTATTTTACACCAAATTTTTTTAAATTATATTACAATAATTTAGTTATTAACTAAATTAATTTATATTTATACAATAATTTTTATTATTTATTTATTTATTAAAAATTAAAATAAACTCATTATTCTTAATTATTTAACATATATTTTATTTTCAATTAATATTAATTAAAAATATGTTTATTATATATAACATTATTCTTAACATATTTTATTAATACATTTATAACACTTATAAATAAGAATTAAAAATAAATATTAAAAATAAATTTAATATTATTAATCTCGTTTTAAATGTTTCAATGAAATATTTGCAATGACATATTTTGTGCAGTAATATATATTTTAAATTTAATTACTTAGTAAATTATATAAATAAATTATTTTGTGAAGATGACATAAAAAATATGTAAAAAAATGAAATAGATAAAATTGTCTTTTTATAACTTTTAATGCATGATTGATATTTTGGTATAACAAATTAACTCCAAGAAAGACATCAAATCTTTACACATGTGTTACTATTCATTACATTATTTTAGTGTAAAGATTTAGTGTCTTCCTTATAATAAATTTATTGCACCAGCCTTGGTTGAAGATGGCCTAATTAGAGACAAGAGAAGACAACCACCCGCATTGCACCGTAGTCAGAGATGGTAGTTAAGGTTAGATCTGGCCCGACTTGAGTTTGCCAAGCTTAAACTTAATAAAATTCGACTTAATTTAATCAGGTTTAGTTAAAACTAGGTCTAGCCCAACTTGAGTCGACCTAGTTTGAAATTAATGAAATTTGATTTAATTTAATCGAGTTTAGTTAAGGCTAAGATCCGGCCAACTTGAGCCGGCCTAGCTTAAAATTAATAAAATTAAACCTAATTTAATCAAGCCAAACTGAAATTTCCAATATTTTAAAAACCCCTTCGGACCTTCCGGTCCGACCGGAAAACCTCTGAACCTTTCATTGGTCCGGTTCGGTTCTACCTACTAACCTCTCTGTATAAAAACCTCCCGGTTTAACCTTTTTCGGTCGGATCAGACGGTCCGGTCCGGTCCGGTTTTTATTTATACCTCCATTGAGCGGCGACTGAGGCTCGGGAGCTGAGGTGAGCGTGTCCGTCGACTCTATGATGGAGTTGGATTGGCCGGAGGAGGAGAAGAAGAAGCGTTGGGAGGCGAAGATAGTAGCGAGATCAGAAAGAGAGTCGATGTCAAAGTCGGAGTCGGTGTCAGTGTCGGAGGAGAAGGATGAGTTGGTTGAGTGAGTGCTGAGGGACTTGGAGGTGGAGGTAGAGGAGAGGTCATAGAC
>JANZLF010000009.1:30011029-30022267 GCA_026546835.1 Erythroxylum foetidum
AATATTATTAATTGATATTAATTAATATTGTATTAATTAATAATATATTAATTAATTAACAATTATTAATATTATTAATACAATATTATGAATATTAATAATATTAATTAAAAATTAATAATAATATTATTAATTAATATTAATTAATAATATTAATTAATATTATTATTGGTGTTAGGTTTAGAAAGATGAGCGACTATTTTTGGCGTTTCTAATTCTTGTCCATAGGACAAGAATTTTCGTACCTAAATTTTGGATGGAACAAAAGTTTCTGTCATTTTTCTCTGAAGACGGAAAAAAAATGAGCGAAGACGGCAAGCAAACACCACAAAGGACAGAACGGTTATGTCCTTGTCTTCCGTCCTCGCGTCCTCAGATACTAACCAAACACTACGTTAGTTTAGGTTAAAATTAGTTTGAGGTCTAATTTTTTTTAAAATAAAATGATATCGTTTAGAAGACTTGAGTTTTGAGTTAATTTATTTTTAATTTTAAAATAAATAATTTGTCATCTTTATAAATAAATTTGTATGGCATTGTTTAAAATAATATTATTTTAAAATATTAAATTAGAGTAAAAATAATAATTAACATTTTCCAAATTTATTCAATTAAACAATAAAATCTTTAAATCGTTAAATTTTTAAGTTCAGTTTTTAATTTTTTAATTTGATTTATTTTAATTATTTTTATTATTATAATGTATTAATTGGTTAATTTTTGTAAATTAATAAGTTTTTATAAACTAAAATAAATAAATAAATTTTTGTTTACTTTTTAATTTATTTAATCTTTAACTGATTTTAAAACGGTGTATTTTTAAACTTTATACCTTTTTTTACTTATTTAATTTTCAATGCAGTTTTTTAAACATTGGTAAACAAATTTGCAAGTATCTTGAATTACTATTTTTTAAAAAATTAAAATTGAAATTGTTTGAAATGATATTATTATTAATATTTTTAAAATTAAAAATTGAATAATGTTAATTTAAATAAAATTATTTAAAATAAAATTATTTAAATTAAATGAAAAGGTTATTCGAATCCCGAACTAGACTTAAACCAAACCTACAAGCATCTACCTAGTTTGTTTATTAAGATTGATAATTATTTTTTATATATTTTAATTATTAAATTAAATTTTATTTAAATTAAATATTTAAATATTCATAATTCATAATTAATAATTAATTTAATTAATTATTCATAATTCTTATTAAAATTAATATATTAAATAATTACTCACTTTTTATAAATTTTATAATTTTTTAAAATAGGAAGAAACAAAGCGAAGAACAAAAATAAAAACATGATTGTTTTTAAATGAATTTAAAATTAAAAATTAGAAATGAAAAATAACACAGATAGCCTTATTATTATAAATTAGTAAATGCAAGGCCGTACATGTAATTTCCCAAATTCCAGTAAGTCTAGTTATTTGCTGATTAGCTTACACCAAGACGTGGTATATAATCGCGGAACGTACACCTTTGCGCTTTGGCTTGAGAAAATATTTGTCGTTATTTAATTCAATCTCCGATTTGCTCTTGACGTCTCTGTGATCACGAATCGCCTGAAAGCATCCCTGGCTCTGGGTCACTCTTTGGTTTAATTTGGTATATCTTTTTCAAGATTTCCACGGGCTTTTGTTTCTTTGTCGTCAATTGAAATTTCGATTAGGGTTCTATTGTTAGATGCAATTCAAATGCTTATTTATGCGGTTCTAGGGCTGTGTGACTATGTTTGGTTGTGATTTTAGTTGAAAGTTTACGGTATTCTATGCTTGAAACGTGTTATGTATTTCGGGCACAACGTAGTTCGATTTTGGTTCTGCGAGAGTGGGTTCCGAGTTATTTTGCTGCGTGAATAATATTATTGATTTTCTTTTCTTAAATTATACAGAAAAAGATTCCTCTTTCGAGATCCAATCTAATTGGTATATGTTGCAAAGATTTATTTAAGTGTCAGGGTTTGGGAGATGAGGAGTCAGGTAAACAAGTATGATGGGAAAAAAAACCAATTCACTTATCCTCTTTTGTGAGGTTGCTTATGTGCGAGATATGGAGACTATAGCTGTTCTGATTTGAAGGTTTTAGTATTTTGTGAATAATAAGCTATCATAGGTTATTACAGGACCGTGGGTTATTCCGGTATCTTACATTATTGATTCTGTATTCACCTAAAAACCCCCATAATTTCTTTATTATGAAGTGATGAAACTCGCAAGTGTTGAGATCGTGCCGCAAGTCATGTAATTGTGTTGGTATATTTAAAGCTTGCCTGTTAATCATTGACTTCCTGCTAGCAGCCTGTGCATACTGAACTCGTTGGCAATGGATAAAGGTGCCCCTTCTAGTCTTTTCGTTAATGATGGATCTTTCATGGAGAGATTCAAGCAGCTTGAACAAGACAAGGGAAAGGAGCAGGGTAAGTCCCAGGAGAAGGAGAAGGGTGCTGGAGCAAAGGATTCTAAACCCAAGCCGATTGTTACAGGGACACCCAAGTCTTCTGCTGGTAAAATTAACATGCAATTGAAGCGTAATGATGCTAGTGGGAGCTCACAAGCAGCTTCAGGAGGCAAACTTGCATTCAGCTTGAAACAGAAGTCAAAGCTTGTTGCACCTGCTGTTAAGCTGGGTGCTGATGAGGAGGATGAAGATGAATTAGACGCTGAAAATGTCCCAGTTGATGCAAAAAGGCAGAAGTTGGGTCAACCAGATGCCTATGAACTGCCATCCAGACATACTGATGTTGGTAATTACTGCTTGTATAGATTTCCTCTCATCTGGTTGGAGTTCAATGGAAGTTCAATTGCTGATCTTGGGTACATGGTGTCTTGGGGTGACAAGATATTAACGAGGACACCATTATTTAGTCATTATTTAAATCTGCATTCTTTCTGTAGTTTCATATCCCTTGTATTGCCATACACATGCAGGCAAAGCATGCCAAATAGCTTCATTTGTAGTTCATGTATGTTTACTCTTATTGATTACCTAATGCATACTTATTGGAACTTGCTCCAAGTCATTAAGTTAGTCACTGTTTGTCTTACAAACCCTCTTTCCTTTATTTTTAACCATGATATCCCTCCCAGTTCAAAAGATGCTTGACAAGAAAACTTCAATTATATGATATTTTCCCTGAATCTCTTCCTCTTAAGTGATTCGCCTAGTGGGGTTCTATACTATTGACTAAAACAACTATACATTTCTTTTGCCTTTTAAAGCTTCAATATGAGTGCGTCATACACTGATCCTTTATTTGATAAGTGTAATGTGTCCTAATTGTTATGTGCACGAGATTAAGATGAGCATCTCCTTTTCCCTTCCATAATCTTGAACTAGAAATTGAAGAGTACAAAACATTCTTGAATATTTCCCGTCTCATGAATGCAGCTTATGTATAATCAATCAACATTGGTGGAAAGAGATGTTCAATGAAAGATTTGGCATATGTGGCACGCCTGCTAAAAAGAGTAATTTGCATTCCATTGTTCATGCTCTCGGTATTAATCAGTTTTATAAGTGATGTGCAGCACTACTGTTCCCAAGTGATCCCACAGTGAAGAAAGTTGCGGACAAACTAGCAAGTTTTGTTGCAAAGAATGGGAGGCAGTTTGAGGATATCACACGACAGAAGAATCCGGGTGACACGCCTTTTAAGTACGCCCTCTATACTGCCATTTTTGTACACACGGATCTTATTGTTAATCTCATGCTCTGCATGTGGAAGTTCAATAATTTATTTCCATGACATCTTTTGAGCTGCTTCTAGATTTCTATTTGACAAGAACTGCTCAGACTATAAATATTATGAGCATCGACTTGCTGAGGAGGAAAAGTTCTTTTCAGAGACCAAGGATTCCAAAGTTTCAGCCAGTGGTTAGTCTGCTACCCTTCTATTCTAATGTACTTCCAGATGGAGCTGTTAGGGGTTCTCCTTCAAAAAAATTTGAAAAAAAGATGTTTAAGGTTCATTAGATTTATTTATGGTTATCGGAGTGAATACAATTATATCTTAGTATTTTTTTGCAATTTTTTGACTCTTATGTACCCACCACTTTTGTTCAAGATGCCAAAATTTGTTGACCCCACATTTTGTGGATATATGTTTTTTAATTACTTCGGGGTTTATCCAACATGGTTTTAGTTATACCTTAGGTCCTGTTTTTATATAAGGCACTAAATTAATTAATTTGACAGTTAAGTATTTTTTCTGCGTTGTTTTAAGGGTCAAGTCTTCATGTCTGTTTTATTTTGTCTGATATTTCCCTTTCAATAGTCAATTTTCATCCATAGTGCAAAATGTCATCATTCCAAGATTTCTTTTCTAGGTGGGATCAGCGCATCAGTTCCTAAATCCGCGGATGTTTCTCAAAGGTCACATCAGCAAGCAAATTACCAAATTCCTGCTTCAGCTTTATATGAAGCCAGTGAAGAGCCCCATTCCGGACCTTCTGCACAAACATCTACTGGAAGAACTGTTAATGGTATGTTTTGTGCACTTCCATTTTCAAAGAAATTGAGTTTATGTAGACACAGGTAAGTGAAACAAACATGCGCGAAGTTATAGTGTAAAAAGCCTTTGGATCTCTCTGCTCTTGTAAAGATTGCTGGTTAATGAAAATCCTCTTAGAGAACCCACCCTGAAAAGTACTATTGTATGATTCTGTTTATGAATTTTTTTTCCAAGAAATTTGCTTTTACTGATGTCATGTTTCCTTTAGCTAAGATGGGATTTATTTTGTTCAAGAATCCTTTAACTACTTGTCTAATATGTGATCGCAATTAGGGATGGAGTCCATGGGCCAGCCGTGCCAATTTTTAAAAGATAAATTTTAAAAAAATTAAAAGTATAAAACGTCTTTCTTTAATTAGGTTCGGGCTTGGGTTGCCTAAGCCTAGACTTATCTGCCCAGACTCATCTGATACCTAATTCTTCTATGTAAAACGATATCGTTTTGGTTAGAATGGTTGGATCTTTGGTCGGTTTGTTTTTGCATCGTTTTGCTTGGAATAGTTGAATCTCTAGTCGGTCTAAGCCTGCGAAAACACCTAAATTTAAGCCCTTGGGCCTTCCTATTGTCATCCCTACTGGCAATTTCATCTACTCTACGATGCAGGTGACTCTAGTTCATCTGGTTCTGATCCAATAGCAATGATGGAGTTCTACATGAAGAAGGCTGCTCAGGAAGAGAGAAAGAGACAGCCTAAATACAACAATGATGAGATGCCTCCACCTGCTTCACTTCAAGGTTCTTTTTTTCTTCGTCTGTGTTGTTTGTGTGCTGGAAAATGATCTCCATGTTTTCCCTTGTATGTTCACTAACTTCTAAATTTGTTCACTTCACAGCTGCTTCTGCAAAAAGAGGTCATCACATGGGTGACTACATTCCACAGGAGGAGCTTGAGAAGTTTATGTCTAACTGTAATGATGCAGCGGCTCAAAAAGCTGCTAGAGAAGCTGCAGAGAAGGCTAGAATCCAGGCTGATAATGTTGGGCATAAACTTCTGTCAAAAATGGGTTGGAAGGAAGGCAAGAAACCCTACCCAAAAGGAAAAGAAAAATTAAAAAAAAAAAAAAACATATATATGCATGCAATATATGGATTTACTTATTTTTCCAAGAAGTATATGGATTTACTTATCCTTGCACAATATTACGCTTGCTTGTATTCTACTGACATATTGGGTGATTCCCAGGTGAGGGTTTGGGGAGCTCAAGGAATGGTATATCAGATCCAATTGCAGCTGGTAATGTTAAGAAAGACAACTTGGGTGTTGGTGCTCAGAATCCCGGTGAGGTGGCCCCAGATGATGATATCTATGAGCAGTATAAAAAGCGGATGATGCTTGGCTATCGATATAGACCTAATCCTCTGGTATAATATCTTGTTCTTCCATCGATATGTTGTTTGAAGTTATCATGTGGTTACTGAATTGTTGCAAGATTAAACTTGTGCTAATGGTGTTCGGGTTCTCTTGCACAGAACAACCCTCGAAAAGCGTATTACTGAGTGCTTCTCATGCAATATTCAGCAATTCATCCTGCAAAGGTTTGTAATAGTCAGGAACGTCTTGAAGGATTCTATACCTTTCAAAGAATGTAGGATCCTCCTGAAACTGAACAAAGGTGTAAAAGTTGGTTATTCCTCTCCATCTGTTTTAGGATGAAGTTAAGTTATAACAGCAGTATGAGCAAAGGCTACAATGTTCGGAGTACCCCTTGAAGCTGATACCGTGCAAGTCCTACTTTTTTTTAGTGTACCGTGTAGATAAAAGTTTCTCTTGATTGCAACGGATTGATTGTTTCAAATGTGACAGTGTTACAAACATATACAAATCGTTTCAACATTTTACATATTCATTTTGAACAATCACAATGGCGATTGTTTCCAAGTCTGTGTTTGAATTTGTCAGATATGACGTGCAGAAAATCCAGTTTCTAAGCAAGAAGTATATTAAATACAAACTATGCTTCAGAAAATTATAATTTTACATTGCTCATGTTTTTGTAAGGAAAAAAGAAATGTAAATTCAGATGCTTTTAAGCAAGTAGACTGATCATGCAGGACTGGGCACCTGAAGGTAAGAATATGTGCGAGTCAGGTCATGATTACTCGGGATATGTGCTGCTGGTGATGAATGACGGGTTTTTGCAAGCAGGAACATACCACACAAATTCCTTTATTCCGACATTTACGGAAAGTTTCACATCAGTCTTTCTTTTCACCTGTGAACATAAAGTAAATGGTTTGTGAGCAAATGCATATTGGATCCCAAACATAAGTTAGTATGATAATACAAGTTTAAACAGCTTGGTGAACTTGGTTTCCATGTTTCATCAGAAATTGTATTTAGCATCATTCACAGAATAAAAAAGCACGCATTTGTATGATTCTGTACTGCTTGTGACTCTAAAAGAGATTCTCGAGGATAGTAGAAAAAGTGCCTCTGTCACTCTTTGGATTGGACTGGTTCTACTACAGCAGATGCCTTTGCCTTGCATAATTCATGTTATTCCATATTCCCCATATCTAAATCAGTTCCTTTTCTACCACTATACAAATTTCATTAAGCTCAAGTAATTAGTGATTGAATAGTCCTGTAGCAAGCAACAAGACATTGATGTTATTTCTTGTATTGAAGTTTGAGGCTGATAAGCCAAGTGGGGATGGAAAGTTATACTTGTCAAATTCAAAGATTCCTTCTTATCTTCTCTTATCTGATAGAACAAATCCCTTCCATACTCAATACTGCCTCTTACTAATACTAACATTAACTTTACCAAGAACCATAACCCATTTCTGGTCAAAAGGCATACTTAGATTATTGAATAAGATAAGTGTTGACATTTACCAAAGTCAACCAATTCTACATTGTTTTTAAGTCATATTAGTGTGATCTGCTCTTATTTTTCCATTTCAGCAGTTCAAATCTTTTAACTTTCTTTCATTTTCATTTGGGTCAACACTTCCATGATCTAATCAAAGTCACACACACAAACATGTCCCTCAAGCCATGTATCGGCTGAAACAATGGTGTGTGTTCACTAGCTTTCTTATTAATTTATCTCTGCTTTTGTCTACGTATGAATGGCTCCTTTTTTCACTTTCTTTTTGGCAATCGAAATTGTAGAACGTACTGTTGCAATGGCGGCTTAAAGGAAGTCTCAGAATGTTTACACGATATGCCCTGTTATCTTTTGCCTTCATTTGTCTTTTGTGGTGCTATTGCTTTTGCTTCTGTTTGTTTTTTTTAAAGTTCATATTAAAAGTATACTCTGTTATGACAAATAAACAAAGACCTTAAGAGAAATAAACAAAGACTGACATATTAAAAATCATAGTGGAAACCGAAGCAACATATAAATAAATATTGAAATGAGTAAAAGGTCGTGACAAAAGATTGCTTTTTTAATTATGTAGTTCACCAAAAAAGAGGCTAAACACGACCCACCCACACCTAAGTCCAGGAAGGTTGCCTCTTCTGTACACCCAAAAGAGCAGAGCAAAGAAGAGCAGAGCAGCCACCAGGGACCCCGTCTGCTACGCCACGTTTTTTTTTTCCCCCCTTTCAACGCTAACACCAGCACATCACGATTTAACTTCTCCGCAAGACTTGGCTTTGCTTGACCCGTAAGTAAAAGTATTCGAATACGACGCCTTTGGACGATTTTTGGATAACAAAGTTGTATTCCTCACTCCCGACCGTTCATTGCTCTGCTTCATTCTTACTCTTTATGTTAATACAGAAAGGGTTCAACTTAAACTTAAGACTCCACAAAACATCCTAGTTAAATAAAATATTCCCGCGAGTTTAGTCAACGTGTATGATTACCTGTCATGGACCACACCAATGGCATCCTCAGCAATTAAATCGAGTCTCGAGTGTCTTTTTGTAAGAAATGACTCCATAAATGTACAGTTCAATGGCGGAGACAAGAGACAGCGTTTCCTCTGCTCACCCTTTCTTGCTCTGTTTCCTGGTTTCAGTATTCTGAAGAAACAAAAACATTAGAGTGATTGATTCAAACTCAGGTACATTGATCACTCCCTTTCCCAAATGGGTATTCAATTCTTTTCACTTAAAGATAGTAATGTTTTAAAAAGTCTCTACTTTCTTGTGAATTGTTTTGTCTTGTAGCTAACAGATCAAGAAAGATTATTAGCTGAAGCAAAGCTAGTTTCTTTTTCTTGTACATGTCCCGGTTTTAGATATATGAAGTGACTTTCTTTTGAAGGTTCAGACCCGCTTAACTAAGCATGAACTCTTAAACTTTGGGTTTCCTTAACTGACATGTGAATTGATTTCCCATTGCGTAGCTTTCAGGTTGGATTTACGTTAAAGGAAAAGCTTTACCTTTCTTGGGATATTTCAAAATTTCCAATTTAAGAACAAGCGAAATCAGGAGTTGAAGTTTCGTTCCGGGGCCGAGAATAGCATACCATCGCGATTTGGAATTCGGTTGAAGGAGGTCAGCTTCAGGTATTGTTACTTGGTAGTTTTGAAATGTTAATTTTACTTTTTTGCGAGACAAAAGAGAAAGTCAAGAGGACGCTGAATGATGCATGGTATATTGGTATTAGTAATTGTCAGGAACATTCAGCAGAAGAATGAGCCTGTCGTATGGTCATACTTTCATGTACTCAGAAGGAGAACTGAGAAAGAACCAAGATTTCATGGAGTTCAACCAGAACAATTATCATCAACAAGAACACAATTCAGGGCTGACGAGTTACCGCTCTGCACCAAGCTCATTCCTTGATAATCTCGTTAACGGCCATGGAAGTAGAGGCAACGGTGTTGGGTGTGAAGACTTGAGCTATTTTCGATCTTTAAGCCCTGAAATGGATGCTCTGTTTTCCAGATTTACACCACAGACACAGACTAATGGTGCAGCCTCAGGCGATTCCCATTTTCATGACTTGAAAGAATTCGGAGATAGACCAGCTATCAAGCGAGAAATAACAGATGCAAGGATGGTTGGTCATAGTGTAACAGCAGGTACAGGGAATTCTCTGGCTATTTCTTTTGCCTCTATGAATCCCCCTTCTCTGGACCATTCTATGCAAATGACAAAGATGAACACTGGTCTTCACAGACAAAACAGTTCTCCACCTGGGATGTTATCCAATCTAAGCGTTGATAATGGTAATTCTCTTCAGTCCTTACTCTAATATGGACTTGTATCATCAAAATTCTACTGTGTATCTCCTCTGGTTTGTTCTCCTGAGAAATTGCTAACAGGTTTAACCAAGGAGTTGAGTTTTGGTCTTTGAACTGAGATGAATAGCTGAAAAATTATTCGTTTAATACAGGTATTGGTGTATCTTATAGAGCTTGTAATGGGACGAATGGAGAAGCAAGTCCATCGACTAGCAGGTTGAGCAACCATGTAAACTTGCCATCAAGGTCGAGACTTTTGCATCAGATTTCTGCAGTGGAAGGTGAAAGCTTTGTTGCATCCAAAGATACCAAGACACATTACATCTCCAACTTCACTGGAGACAATTGGGATGACAACTCGTTGAGTGTGATTAAAACAGTGAGAGATAATGATGAGACCCTGTTCTCTTGCTTCAACACTTCAGATCATCAGATTAAGGTACTCTACCCTATCAACATAGCTATTGTTCCTCATCAGGATAAGGTATACCCTTTCAAAATAGTTATTGTTCCTTTCTGTGACAAATATGATCATATATCTTTGCAGGCTGGAATTTCTGGAAATGGGTTGACCTTGACCCACCACTTGAGCTTGCCTAAGTCTTCTGCAGTCATGGAGAAATTCTTGCACTTTAAAGGCTCTGTTCCTTGTAAGATTCGAGCAAAAAGAGGGTGTGCTACTCACCCACGAAGCATAGCAGAGAGGGTGTGTATTTGATCATAAACTCAAGTTTGTTCATCCCATTAGACCAATGAAAAAAACTTCTTATATTCATCAACTTTTAGGTAAGAAGGACTCGTATCAGTGAGAGGATGAGAAAACTGCAAGGGCTTTTTCCCGACATGGACAAGGTATGAATTGAGGAGATGAGATTTCAGTTTGAAAATTGATTCTTTAGAAGTTGTCACAGATCATGAACTGAACTGTCTAGTACTTGTTGATAGCAAATAAACACAGCAGATATGTTAGATGTGGCAGTTGAGTACATTAAAGACCTCCAGAAACAGATCAAGGTAACTAACATATATTATATATATAGAAGAAATGAATCAACTACCTCTACCTGTCTGTCTAGTTTTGCCTGATATGTTTCTCATTTGGCAGACATTGACGGATACTAGAGCCAAGTGCACTTGTTCAAGGAAACAGAAACCTTGTTCATCCCCTACTTGATCTCAATCTGTACAGATACAGTACAGTAGCAGCAGCAGCAGCAAAAGAAAGAAGTCTTATTTTCTAGTTTCTTGTAAGATGATAGCTAATAACGGTAATATCGATAATTCCACCAAGTCTTTGCCTTGAATTGGCCTTTTTTTTTTTTTTTACGGGCTATTCTATGGTTGCGGGTATACTTTTGAATTGTTGCAATCGCATAAAAATCACGTCAACTCGGTACTTCACACTAGACAAGTCATGTACGACAAGCTCAATCAAAAAAGCGCAATTAAGAAGATTTGAATACAAGACTTTTTGGTCTTATGCCCCCGCTCTACTAATTCAACCACTCCTAAGAGACTAAATTGGCAATTCGAATACAAAACTTAAATAGATGTAGTTTTTTTTT
>JANZLF010000009.1:30036136-30063215 GCA_026546835.1 Erythroxylum foetidum
TAAAACTGACAAGGAATTAGCAAAAATAAGCACATCAGAATAATTTTTTTACATAATAATAATAATACTAATAATAATAATAACAGTAGAAATAATAGTAATAATAAATGTATTATCAATAAGGAAGTTAAAAATAATAATAAATATAATAAATACTCAGCACAAATTCAAATAATAATTCAAACAAATTAAAAACAAGATGCAATAGTTATTAAAATAACGGGAATAACATTATTTTATAAACTAATAGAATAATCATAAAACTATTATAATAATAGCAATAATAATAATTATTATTATAAATTCATAAATAAATAGTTATATAAATAAAAAAATTAAAAATTATATTAAGCCAAGATCGCGAAGGCGAGGGCGAGGACGAGCCCGAGCGATACCGACAAAAAATGCCTGTTGGTTGAAAGCGGAACGACACTTTAAATTGCCGAGTGTGGCATGCCTCTACCATGAAAATATAAAGGACTGCTTTCCGTGGAAATTTTCAAGAACTGGGGACCATTTTATATTAATGGAAGATCTATTATTTTATTTTCGTGGAATTTATGCATATCGAATGACATTCTTCGGAAGCTTACAATGTATCTTAAGCCTCAAATCCAAGTATTTTGATCAGTTGGATTTTATATTAACGGAGCATAGTCACCCTCGCGAGACTATGCTTAATATAATTTTTAATTATTTTTATTTATATAATTATTTATTTATGAATTAATAATAATAATAATAATAATAATAATAATAATAATTGTTATTATTGTAATAGTTTTATGATTATTCTATTAGTTTATAAAATAATGTTGTTCCCATTATTTTAATAACTGTTGCATCCTTTTTTTTAATTTGTTCGGATTATTATTTTAATTTGTGTTGAGTATTTATTATATTTTATTGTTATTATTATTAACTTCCTTATTGATAATACATTTATTATTATTATTATTATTATTATTATTATTATTATTATTACTATTATTATTAAATTATTCTGATGTGCTTATAATCAGTTTTAATTTATAAATTATTTGAAGAACTATTATTATAAATTATCTAATAATAAATAATAAAAACGTTAAGTTTCTTTAATTATTCTTATTATTTTAATTGTTTTCAAATATGATAAGTGTATATTCCTTATTATTATTAACCATTTTATTATTGTTAAAATTTATTATGGTTCTTTAATTATTCTTATTAATTTAATTGTTTAAAGTTTTGAATGGTTCTTTAATTATTCTTGAAGAATTATTATTATAAGTTATATTATAATAAATAATAAAAACGTTATCTTTCTTTAATCATTCATATTATTTTAATTGTTTTCAAATATGATAAGTGCTAATTTTAAATTCGTTATTATTATTCACCATTATATTATTATTAAAATTATAATGGTTATTTAATTATTCTTATTAATTTAACTGTTTAAATTGGGCTTCAATTATTAACTCTCTACTTACTATTATTCTTATTATTAAGAAATTATTTATTTATTAATGATATTAAATAATATGATTAAATCTCCGATTATTATTAATTTTGTTCTTGATAATAATAAAGAAAAAATTATATGCTTATTTATGCTAATTCCTTATAATCAGTTTTAATTTATAAATTATTTACAGAATTATTCTTATTTATTATATTATAACAAATAATAAAAACGTTATGTTTCTTTAATTATTTTCAAATATGATAAGAATGATTATTTTAATATGAATGATTAAAGTTTTGATATTTATTAAATTATTTATTTATTAATGATGTTAAATAATATCATTAAATTCCTGAAATTTTTAAATTGGGTTCTTAATAAAAATAAGACTTCAACCTGATTTGGTTGGAGTTGCTAACACTTACGTGATAAGAGTAAGTGTTAAAAATGGAAGCTGAAATTCAAAGCCAGCGTTGGATTTTGACTTGACAACGACGCCTTTGGATGGGACTCACAGGCGTCTTTAAATTTAAGAAGAGAACTGTCAGATTTTAAGAAGAAAACGACGTCGGTTCTTTATTAGACAGAATAAGACTGGGTAGGAATAGACAGACGATCTGCTCTCTCTCCAGGCATGCCTCAGGAGTTCAAAAATCGCATTCAGGAAATGGGAGGCAAGGAAGTTGAGTTGATCATACAGAAGCCATTGTTCGAGACAGACTTGAAGAAGGGTGAGGGGCGCATGTCCGTTCCAGCCAACCAAATACAGTGCCATGACTTTCTGACCGATGAAGAGAAAGAATTGCTGAACATGTTGGATGAACGTGGAAAGCTGAAGGTTATAGAGACTAAAGTAATCGGACCCAATGCGACTGAAGAGACCACCAATATGAACTTTAAAAAATGGAACATGAAGAAATCAAACGGGAGTGGTAGCAGTTCATACGTATTAACAACAAAGTGGAACAGTCTTGTAGCAAGTAACCCTTCAACCTTGAAAGTGGGCAATAACATTCAGTTATGGTCTTTCAGACAAGAAGGACAACTCTATTTTGCACTGGTTGTTTTGGGTCCAACACAAGTTGCTGGAGGCGATTCATAAATTTTTTTTTGTACTGTATATGGATGCCATTATTCTGCCATGACCAACATCTGTTAATAATATCTTCTTTCAAGTTTTTGTTTTAACGGAAAAGTTAGATCTTGGTATTGAAAAGTTTTCTCTTTGTTAAAACTTTGACTAGCCTTTTAGGTAGAGTGGCGCATAGGCTTTGGTAGAGTGGCGCATATCCTTTAATGGTGGCCCATATCTTTTGTTTGTTTTTTTGTTCCTTGATTGGTTCCATGATTCACGATGTGTATAACTATATATAAACAATGATAGCCCTGTAACTTTAGTGTGGGTTATCTTTTGAATCTAAAACTTTTCTAGTAAGTTTCAGACCGTGAACAGGTGTCTGATATATCATTGATGATTAATGAAGAGCCTTCCACGAACAAGGAGCCAATGAAAAGATTTGATCCTCTGCATGTTGTCCCTCCCATTTTCATATCTTATCCGAGGAATCATCTCTGTCATTGCCATCTTGCCCATCTATTAATTTATATGCAGAAGTAGTAAAAAAGAGGCCATTATTGGAGGCTCTCCAAACCAACCGATCAGAGCCAAAATGGATGCATGAGGGTAGAATTCTAGCAATGGCCATGCAAACCATTAATGTTGGGAGTATAGATTGAAATAAATTCCAACGTCAGCATCTAGCTAGTATTATCCACAAAAGACTTCAGTGAGAGGTTGAACAAGTTACTCGGAATAGGATGCATAGCTCGTGCCATAATTGGTCCAAGATCATGCACCTAAGCATCTTGCCAGAATTTAATAGTTGCACCATTACCAACAACCTATTTTATTCCACAGGATTACATGCTATAATGGAGTTCAGATTCTCTATTCAATATTATGATGTCTTATTGTGTCCAATAAATCTCAGCCGTTTATTTATGTAGATCTCATATAAATTCTGTGTGGGTCTCGCGTAGATCCCACAAAATAAATAACAGAGATTTCATGAGACGGAATAAAATAAGATAATATTGGACAGAAAATCTTGCTCCTCTATAATATCGCAGCAATTCTCCGCCATATCATACAAAATGGACGAGAGTAAATTGGTTCTGTCGAACTTGTATTTGGCACTTGTCGCCTTTTTGTCATGAAGAAGATCGATATCAAGATATCAAGATTACAAATGATTGTGATTGCTAGCTACCTGATTAGTGATTGATTTGTAATTGTTGTGACACCAAATCCTGTGTCACATAAATGTGCACAAATTTGATTGTAACCCATGCAGAGGATTTCATGCCATTGTTTATGACTCTTCCAATTACAATGAGAAATTTGACTGTAACAACCACCGTTTACCGAGCAGAGGATTTCATGCCATTGTTTATGACTTCTACAGTGAGATCAGATGAACTCAACGGTGCAGAGGATTTCATGCCATTGTTTAAGAAATGCTTTGCCGGAACATTAACTTTGCCAACCGTATTTTTGCCACAACTGCTTCCAATCACATTACTCTTTAGATAAATTGCACATGTTTATCTACTTCTGAACACAAGCCAATTGCTTAACCACTTTGAGTCAAACATTCCATGGTTACATTGAAAGCCATGCTCCCCACATATTGTTTTTCCACAAGTTATGTCGGTGCCGTTCAGAAACAGCAGCGAAAACGTGAAATGGAAGTACATAAAACAATCAAGAGTCCGTCAAAGATTAACACTGGAAGTGTGCTTCTCCAATTGGAAAAGCCGAGTCAAATATAACTCATTTCAACAATGGTCAGGGATAAGTTTTCAGGCTTCCCCTTTATCCCCCTTTAGGTTGATGACTGCGAGCTCTTGTTCGACAAACTCTCCGGCAGCGATGGGGGGATATTTGCTGGCGAGTGGTGATTCTGCGAAGTGGCCCAAAGGATTCAAAACAGCGTCTGATGCTATATGTGCGAACAGCTACTATGTCACAACAGATGATGAACAAGTCAGCACCAGAGAACTATGCACAAGAGGGACATATAAACTGTTGGATTGAAAGTTGTCCTAACATAATGCATTTCAATTACCGTTGAGGAAACCCTCCACAGGCTGTGATTTTGCTCTGACGCTACTCTCATCGCATCTATTGTTCTCTTTGTGACAACAACTTCATGCATGCCAGCTATGCAGTCTCCTGCAGTTAACCATTCAATCTGGAAACAGAAGCAACGTAACATGTGCATTATGTTAAGGAAAAGTATCGTAACCATTCAATCTGGAAACAGGAGCAACGTAACATGTGTGTTATGTTAAGGGAAAGTATCGTATAAGCAGTAAATAAATAGTTGAGGAAATTGGGGTCAAATCATTATCGACAGCCTTGTAATAAAAAATGGATTAATTCTCAAATCATGTAACGTATCCTGCCCTCACCTGTTTTCCGGTTTGAATGAGAAGGCATCCATGGGGAACCTTCACTTCAACTTTTTGCCCATTTCTGAGCCAGATATTTAGGCCAGGGAATCTACTTCTTCCGTGAATTGTTAAAAAGTTCAGGTCATAATGATATCCTGCAAACACAGTACCCTCTTGGCCATAAAGGCGGAGATCACTTCCTGTTGGAGCAAGAAGATGAGGTCCCTGGAGTCCAAAAGGAACGGCAGAATGCCTGTCAGTTTATTATCTTTGTACTTGAAAAGCTTGTCAAGAAGTGACAAGAAAATGAACACATTATGATGCTCTATACTGAGTTGACAAGCCACAACTACAAATGAAAAATACTGTGTACTGATGGAACCGAAGAAGAGGAATTCAAATAAGTATTGGTACGCGGTTTACATCTTAATACATCATCCTGACGGCTGAATGATTTGGCTTAGAGTCAACATTTATCGCAAAAAATACCTTAGTTAAATTTGTTTTCTACTATTTACTCCACGATGAAGTATGAACACCTTTCACTGATTTTAAGTTTCTTGCATTTGATTTTGAAAATAAATCACAAGGAATGCTGTAAAGAGAAACAAAGAAAGAAGAAGCTTAATCAGCAAAATATCAACCTGCTTCATAAGCGAAGTAAAGGCATCTTTGCTCAAGCCAAATCCAATAGCAGCCATTTCAGCGACAGCCTAATAGAGAAATGAATCATAACATAATTCAGTGCATATGCTAAAACATGGTGTGAAAGCTATTGAAAAACCACGCTATGAGCTACCTCTATTGCAGAAATCATTTTGTATCCCCATGAGTCCATAGTATCCTTCCATTCTGCAAAACCCTCAGGAACGACAGGCTCTGCATTCAGTTCCTACACAAATGGAATGGGTGTTAAACACTAGCAAACATGATGACTGAACAGTTCAAAGGAAACAGGGAGATTTTCACACCTTGAAGCGAGTATTAGAAGGCCGAGGACCAATTCTCCACATGTATCGCCACTTGCGATCTGGTCCACTGGGAGTCAAAGGTTGGTGTTCTTTTGGCATTGCTTTTAACTTTTCTTGCATCTCTTCATCAACCAGACTTCTTGGAACTTCAACTCCCTCAGGGGTAACTCCAACCTGTTAGCCAATGGGCATCATCAGTACTATGTTTATCTATCTTTCATTCTCAACTCAAAAATCAAAAGCTTTTAGACAAGAATACAACTGCTCTATTCCTTCTCTTCCACTTCCTTTCCAGTTTAAACTTTAAACATCTTAGCACCCCAGCATTCAAAACTTAAGGATAAAGAGAAAAGTTTGGATATTTTCTCAGTGCATTGAGATCATTCATACGATAGCCAAACCTCATAAGAGGGCCTTTCCAACTAATTAAGATTCCACGAAGTCCAATCTTCTCTGCTCCTCTTACATTCCGCCATATCAAAAGTTCAAGGGTAATTCCTTGAATGTAAATTTACAGTTTACATTTCAATTAAAACTTATAAAGCAACTCGTTTGCAAAAATGCAAATTTGCTTCGTCTTCTTACATCTTGTGACCATCTACCAACATGTTTGTGTTCCTACATTGTATCAGGACTCAGGACCCCCCAACAACTCAAATTGCGAAAAGGTTCAGTTCTTCACTCAACAAATCGCTTTTTTTTTTGTCATTAGGAAGAGAACAAGAAAAAAGAAAAAGAAAAACAAAATCTTCGACGCAAAAATTGATAAAAGATAAAAATTCATACGTTCCCATTCCAAAATATAGCCCAAACGGGATTGTCTTCAAAAGTGTTGTATAAAAACCCAAGACTTTGTAAATTTTTTAGTCCCTAGAGTCACTCATCAAACCGAAAAAAAAAAGCTACAAGAAAAGCTATCTACCTGGTAATGTAAGTGAGGCCTCTCCTGTTGCTTTTTGAAGTGAAGAGGTTTCTCGAAGTACTGCTCCATCATGTCAATGAAGCGATCGTTATCTTGGGCAGTGCATCTGGGGTCCTTCACTACCAAAGCTCCGGTCTCACTCAGGATCCGACTCACCGACTGACACAACTCCCCGAGCCATGGCCCGAATTCCTTGATCTGATCCGAAAATTTCGTTGGTTCGGAGCTGAGCTTATCGGCGATCTCCAAGTACCGAGTTAGATCGATGACCGGTATGTTCATTTTTGCCTTTAGTTTCGTTCCGGGATTCACAAAAGAGAAAAGTTGAGTGTGGCGGGAGATGGAGTGGAGAAGGTGAGGTGGCTTTGGGCCTTTTGGCCTTTTACTTAATAAAACCGTATACGTTAGCACGATGACCTTGGAGATTCGTCCGGGACTGGATTTTGTTTTGCGTGTGATATGTGAAAATGCTGTCCTCTTTCCTCACGCTTCATTCCTGTCTAATCTTATTTTTGGTAATATAAGTTAATAAAAGGATACACATTCGATTACTTTTTCCTAATTGAATGATTTATTTCCTAATTCCAATTATTTGCACATTTATGGTAAAAATAAAGAACGTTACTAAATTTATTGATCATGATTTTTTTTTCTACTTTCTCAATCATAAGTGTGAGAAATATATATTGGATTTTAATTAAAAAATGAATGGAATGAGATGAGATTAGAGATGACAGTGAGTTTTCAACCTGATTAATATCTGCACTACTCAACCAAAAAAAATGAACATGAAGACTAAAAAATAAATTTTAAATGGATATTAAAAAATAGATATATATATATGAATTTGGATATAGATCTAGTGATAACTCGAACCGATGGATACTCATACTCTACCTATTTTTCATTACCACTATTTTTCTGTATTTCTTGAAAATTTATGTTAAATATAATAAAATATTAATATTTTTAGAAGAAATAGCTTTAAAATGTCCACTTTACTCCTCAATCTTCACCTTTTTCATTGTATTTTATTTTTTATAAGATGATAATAATGCACATGATATGGAGATGAAGTTTTGAATATTGTGGAGTTCACGTAAAGATAATTTGAAGCTTTGAATATTTCAATTTTTGTTTTAGTTCTTGATTGTGAAAAATATATGTTACCTTTGCACTAAACATTATGATTTTTTATTCCAATTTTATGATTTTTCAAGACATACAAATAAAATATTGACTTATTATTATTAAAGTAATTTTGATTTGGAGCGTTTGTAAAAATTTACTCTTTATATTTTCTATTTAGAAGTTATATTTTTATATCTTATATAATTCGATAGATTTTTAAAATTTCGAACAATCTAATAGATTTAGATATGGGTAATAAATCGTAAAAATCGATGAATATAAATATAGATATAAATTGAGTTATAATAAATAGATATGAATATAAGTAAAGTAATACCTCAATCGAATCCTATACATTGTCATCCCTAAATGAGATAGAGTAGAAATGACAACGAGTTAGATCAAACTAGGCCAACCTTGAACCCAAATTGAACAGTTTTTAACCATGCTAGCCTGAAGCAGCTGACCGAAGCTAGGGATCAACTCAATCAATTTCGGTTTGATTTTATTTTATTTTATAAGTTGAAAATAAAACGTATTTTTTTCCTTATAATTGTGGGTTTCATGTTGAGCCAGACCAGGTCTGAATAGCCCAAACCTCAAACAAACCCAAAAAGAGGAGGCCCGATTATGTCTATATAAATCTAAAAGCCCAGACCATTATAGAGTCGAAAGAGTAGGCCCGGTATGGACTAATTAAATTCAAAAGCCCAGCCCATCATAGTCTCCTCTTTCAAATCAAATAAATCATTAAGCCAGCCAGAGGGAGAGAGAAATTTCGCCGCCTCTCAGCACATTTGCTAGTAAAACCTCACCTCACCATCTCTCTGTCTGCAGGCTAAACCCTTGACCTCGCTTCAGTTCACCAGCAGCCGCCCTCCTTCCTTCTCCTTCTGTCTTCGTATTCGTATGTATCTCCTTCTTACTCCTTGTATACCGGTCGATTGTAGCTTTTGTTCATGCTTTGCTTATTGTGCATCGTTGCTTTGCTCCGGCTTTTAGCTTTTGGGTAATGGATTCTGCTTATTGGCTCTTGGATATCCTTGGGCTTTTAGCGCATTTTAACGATATTTTTAGTTGCGTATTAGTATCGCTGTTCTGGTAGTTTAGTTTGTTTAATGTAAATTCCAATTGTTTCTCGCTCATATGTCTTCGCCTTTCGATTTAGCTCTCTTGCCCTAACTTTGTGAATACTCTTAATCACTAAGAACCTTTGCAATAGGGGGTCAAATGGCGGGGAAGTCTAGTAAAGGGAGGAACCGGAGGGGGCAACTCAATGCTGTTAACTCCTCTGAGTCGGATATATCATCTAGTGGTGCTGTGAAAGATAACTCAGCTGTTTCAGACACTAAGAAAGCTGATGCAAATGGTGTACCAGATGTAAGTGAATCAAAACCTGATGTACAGGTGACTGAAACAGGAAGTTCAACAACTGAACAGAAGCAAGGTGAATTTTGTTCCGACATCTTTTAGCTTCGTCCTTGCAAACTTCACTTATATTATTTAACTCTTTGCATAGACCTTCATTCTGAAGGAAGTAGCTTCTGCTTACTGGTGTTAGTATATGTGATTCTTTGAAAGATGGCACCAAAACTAAAGAGAAAAACATTTATGGCCATCTTCAAGACCAGGCACTAATATCTGCATATTTACAGCTACATGTGACCACTTTCTTTCTGATATTTCAGTGTAACTGCTTAGGAAATTATTTACTGAGACAGTGTTGGTTCCTCCAAAACAATTAGGTTTTGAAGTGAACTCGGTCAGTTGCATGTCATTTCACTTCTAAAAAGGAAATGAGAAGGATTTGAATGTTTGATTTATTTGTTTCATTTGCACCACTATTTTAGCATTACCACTTTTTCTATGGCAGTCATTGTTTTCTCTTTCATCAAAGCATTATATATGTTCAAACAATTTATATATACTGTCATAATTGAATGTTCTTAATCTTGATCTTTTGCTGTGCTGCAGGCGATCTTCGTCTCTATCCTGTCTGTGTCAAAACACAAAGTGGCGAGAAGCTTGAGCTTCAAGTGAGCTAAATTGTATCTTTCGCTGTTTGGAAAATATTATATTATATGACGGATAATGCTCGAGAATGTTTTGAACAAGTCTCTTGTCTATTTTAGTACTTAAAAGTAAGTGTGATGCTTGTACTCTTGAACCCAAAAAACTTGACATTTTGGTATACATTACAGCTGAACCCAGGAGATTCTGTCATGGACATAAGGCAGTTTCTTCTTGATGCTCCTGAGACTTGTTTCTTCACATCCTATGACTTGTTGCTCCATACAAAGGATGGTTCCACTCATCAGCTAGAAGATTATAATGAGGTTTCTGAAGTAGCTGATATTACAACTGGGGGTTGCTCCTTGGAGATGGTTGCTGGTATATCCATCTTTCTTGTTTTTTCTTGTGCCAAGGAGCGGATGTGGACTCTAACATGATGATTATTTTGCAGCACCCTATGATGATAGATCAATAAGAGCCCATGTTCACCGCACTAGAGAACTGCTCTCACTTTCAACAGTTCATGCTTCGTTATCAACTTCTCTTGCTCTCGAGTACGAGACAGCACAAAATAAGACTCCGAGTTCAGGTACCTTGTCATATATATCTTTCCACGTATACAGTTCATGTCTTTGAGAAGCATGTGATATCACTTAATTTCGATATGAAATATGTTAATATTTAATTTCGATATGAAATATGTTAATATATTTATAATTTATATACTGCTATCCAGATACAGTGAGAACTGATGTTCCTGAGCTTGATGGTCTGGGATTCATGGAGGATGTCTCAGGGTCCATTGGTAAGCTGCTATCGTGTCCATCAAAAGAGATCAAGTGTGTGGAGAGCATTGTGTTTTCATCATTTAATCCTCCTCCAAGCTACAGAAGGTATGCATTTGTGTCTTTTTATCTATCTTATAGTCAAAAGTATTAGGCATCGGTGCATACAGGAAGATACCAAGATAATGACATTTTTCTTCTAAATTTTTACTTGTTTGTGCTATTATTAGGCTTGTTGGGGATTTGATATATTTGGATATAGCAACATTGGAGGGCAATAAATATTGTATTACTGGAACAACAAAAATGTTCTACGTCAATTCAAGCACAGGAAATGTCCTTGATCCTAGGCCTAGTAAGGCTACTTCAGAAGCCACCACCCTTATTGGACTCTTGCAAAAAATAAGCTCTAAGTTCAAAAAAGGTAAATGAAGGTGATTGGAATTCATGCTGTTGGTTATTACATTACTTTTTTTTTTCCCTCTGTAATTCTCTACTGATGATTCTTCTATTGTTCATATGTGAAGCTTTTCGTGACATTTTGGAGCGGAAGGCTTCTGCACATCCTTTTGAAAATGTTCAATCTCTTCTCCCGCCAAATTCATGGTTAGGATCATATCCGATTCCTGGTAAGTTTTAGATTCACAAAGTTTATGATGTGTGATGATTCAATTTAGCTGTCAAAGTTGTAAAGAAAAGTTTATTATTTCCTTTTTTCCTGCTTTCCGTGTAAACCGTTGCTCTTCCATGATTGATTTATTAGAAAATTGGGCATATCTAGGGTTGAGGGGTGAAGCTACTGAACTTATTGCCGTAGTTGGCTTTTGCGTCCTTTCTTTGTTTTTGTTTGTGCTCTAAGTTGTGTCGCAAGCTAGCTACTTGAGATATCAGGAGCTTTATCATCCTCTTCCACCTTGATACCGTTGTGTTTTGGGTTTTCATATCTTGAGTACGGTTCTTAACTCATAATCCATGATCCCAAGCCACAGCTCCCAACCCTAATTTGTGGAATTGCAAATGCTGCCCAAAAATCTTCAATAAAAACTGTCTTAAAAATGAATTAGATTTCCAATATCATCTGGAGATTTCACCTGAATGAAAAAGTTGGGTTTTGTTATTGCCAGATCATCACTGTGATGCTGCCAGAGCAGAGAATGCTTTAAATCTTTCATATGGTAGTGAGCTAATTGGCATGCAAAGAGATTGGAATGAGGAGTTGCAATCTTGTCGAGAGTTTCCCCATACAACCCCTCAGGAAAGGTATATTGATATCTGCATATAGCATTTTGGGGTTACCACTCAGTGTGGTGTGGTTATTGATTTGTTATGTATGCTATGAGCTCTCAATAAGCTGCCCCTTATTAGGATGATTTTCATTATAGGATCTTGCGAGACAGGGCTCTTTACAAGGTAACTTCTGACTTTGTTGATGCTGCAATTAGCGGTGCTATTGGAGTCATCAGCAGATGCATCTCTCCCATTAATCCAACCGATCCAGAATGCTTCCATATGTATGTGTCACATAAGATACGCTAACATTTCCTATTTGGGAGTTTATCAACTTTTTTTTTCTTCTGCTGTTCTACTTGATAGGTCATTATATAGAACATGTGGATACATTGTTTACGAACTTCTATGATAAAATAATTTGTAAGCCAAATTTTTTTGGGCAATAGTATTTCCTTACGGTAATGAGTTTGGATTCATTGATTCCAGGTATGTTCACAACAATATATTCTTCAGTTTCGCGATTGATGCGGACCTTGAACATATGTCTAAGAAACATACTCTAGATGGAAGATCAAAGACCGAGAACACTTGTTCCTCACCTGGTTCGTCTCAAAAGGCTGCTAGTAATCCTTTGCATGTGGATGGTGGAGCTTTCAATGGGGCCAGATGTGACAAAATAACCTTGGAAAAAGGCGATGGGGTCATGGAACTGACTATGCAATCATCTGGTGAGACACAGTTAACTGAGAGTGAACAGGCTACATATGCTTCAGCAAACAACGATTTAAAAGGCACCAAGGCCTACCAGGAAGCTGATATCCCTGGACTCTATAATCTTGCCATGGCTATTATTGATTATAGAGGTCATAGAGTGGTAGCTCAGGTTTGTACAAAGGAACAGTGAACTTTTTTCATTTATGCTAATTCAGCAATCTACTTGCATGTTGTGATATCAATCTAAACGTTGTATTAAATTGATAATTATGTTTTGTGGTTTTGTTGGACATAATGATGACATTTTTATAATATGTTGTAGAGTGTTTTACCTGGCATTCTACAAGGGGATAAGTCAGACTCTCTTTTGTATGGTTCTGTGGACAATGGCAAGAAAATATGTTGGAATGATGATTTTCATTCCAAGGTGAGATGGAAGTTATCGTTGGATTCATCTTTAAAATGATACATACCCTGTTTGAAGTTTCTACTTTGTAAATATGTGTTTTTAAGGTTGAAATTATTACATTAATAAGATAATTTAAAAATTCTCCATGGAGAAATTTTTGGGTTATGTTGTGATGTAAATCATGTGCTGTTGATTTGAGTTCTGGACTTTGGGGGTATAGGTGGTAGAAGCTGCCAAACACCTTCATCTGAAAGAGCATACAGTCATAGATGGGTCTGGAAATGCTTTCAAATTAGCAGCTCCGGTTGAATGCAAAGGTATTGTTGGCAGTGATGACAGGTAATTTTTCCTGTTCTCTTCCTTGTTTTAACTTGTGGATAATCTCTGTTTTCAAATGTTATAATACTTAATCATTGTAGTAGTTGTCCAGACTTCTTAAATTGTTTGTATCTTAACATCATATTTGTCAGGATATTCTTTAGGATGCGCGCTAAGTTTTCCCATGAATGCAACATTATGGGTCAAAATCATTGTTAGATTTTCTTTCTTGTATCTTTCAATATTTTAAGTGATATGTAAAAATTTTCATAGGTGAATAGTTTCTGGTATCGTAGATCTGAGGACAAGATTGAGTAGTTGTAACTTTGCTTGTTGAATCTTTATGCTTTTGTTCAACTGGAGCATGAGAAGCTTTATTGAACCTGTTTTTTGGTTTTTATAAATCTAGGCATTATCTTCTGGATTTGATGAGAGTGACTCCTCGTGATGCTAACTATACTGGACCTGGCTCCCGATTTTGCATTTTAAGACCTGAACTAATTGCTGCCTTTTGCCAGGTACTTATTGTAGCTGACAATGACAGATTGTTGGTTTAATGTTTCATATTGTCTTATTTTTCTATTCCATTATATGGTGAAGGCTCAAATGGCAGAAAAATCAAAGAATAAACAAAAATCAGAGAATGACAATTCAAATATGACTGATGAGGATAAAAAGGTGAAACTTGAAGAAAATGAGAGTGTAGCTCCGGTTGATAGCCAGGTAAGAGTGCTCACAGTTGTGGTTGATTGATATTTATACATGATTGTTCCACTGAAGAAAATTTTGTAGTTGAATGCTTTCAAATACAATACCTTCTACAATTGAAATAAGCTGTAATTGAATTGAACCTTCTCGGACTATTTTAGGTATCTTTTACTATTATGTCTGCTTCATGTTGTGCAGATATTCATTGATGATTAATAGATGTGCCAACTGAAATATATAGATACATTAGTGACAAAAGTGATCAATGTTTCTAGTGCTGACAGTTATTAAGTGCCTAATTGTTTTGGTTGCAGGAAATAACCAAAGATGGGAATACTGAGGCTGCTGAAAACCCTGTTTCTGTTCCCAGTGACAGTTTTGGAGCATATGATGAGATACTTTTCAACCCTAATGTTTTCACAGAGTTTAAATTGGGTGGGAACTCAGAGGTAAACTTCTAACCTTCTTTTGTTCTTTCTATTCTATTCTCTTTATTTATAATTCTAGGGCACACAGGACTTGTCCTTATGTTGTTATTTTTTGCCACGTATCAGGAAGTAGAAGAAGATGAAGAAAATGTTAGAAAAATTAGTTTGTACCTCGCCAATACAGTTCTTCCGAAGTTCACCCAAGATCTTTGCACCCTTGAAGTGTCTCCAATGGATGGACAAACGCTTACTGAGGCACTCCATGCTAATGGAATTAATTTTCGCTACATTGGAAAAGTAAGAACTTTTTATCCTAGCTTCATTATTCACCTACTTTAATATGACATGATAAATATTTTTTTAAAATCACTTGGGAATGACTCTTTATGTTCTTAAGTGACTGTTGTCCTTACCTTCTCCATTTTATTCTTAAACACAATTAACGTGTTTGTTTCAGGTTGCTGATGGAATAAAACACTTGTCTCATTTGTGGGATCTTTGCACTAATGAGATTGCAGTAAGATCTGCCAAGCACATCCTTAAGGTGATGATTTGTTTTTAGCATCTTGTAACTTTCTATATTTGGATTTATTTTCAGGGATTGCCCAAGGCTTTGACTTTGTGCCTCTAATTATTTACTTTTTGAATCTTCCCTGCCTCTTTTTTCAATTGCAGGATGTTCTACGGGATACAGAAGATCATGATCTTGGCCCAGCTGTCTCACATTTTTTCAACTGTTTCTTTGGAAGTTGTCAACCTGTAGGTCCAAAAATTGTATCACGAACTCATAGGAAAGTATGTGGATAGAATATTGGCACCACGTTTTTTTTTAATTGATTCAATTTATTCCTTATCATCTGTCTCCTGTAAAAGAATTGATCTTCTAGTGCCTTTGATACTTTTTGCAGGATCAAGCTGAGCATCATTCTTCAGGAAAATCATCCAGGAGCCATTTGAGGTGGAGAGCAACATCTGGAAGAAAGAATCAATCATCTTATATGAACATGAGCTCTGACTCTCTATGGTCTGACATTCAGGAATTTGCAAAGTTGAAGTATCAGGTATAGTATATCCACTGCAGAAGGATTGGGCATTCTTAACTTCAGTTCTGTCTATTTTTCATGTAGAAGTTCTGTGGAGGATATAAAAGTACAGCCGGTCTGCTTGACTGTTATATTTGTTGCTCTTATGTGCTGAGACAATCTGGTAGTTTGAATTCCATGGGGTTCACCCATTAAATATAGGCACCAGTCTTTCATATCTTACTCCATCTCTTTTTCTCTGTGTTGTTGTGTGTGCATGCTGGTATGTATAATGCTTGTGAATCAATACATGCATGTGTTTGGAGGCAAATTTTCATTAGGCTGAAATTGACCATAAAGGTTTTCCAATTTGGTTGTAGTTTGAGTTGCCAGATGATGGAAGGTCACGGGTAAAGAAAGTTTCAGTTATACGTAATCTTTGCCAAAAGGTACTTTCAACATCCTATTGGAGTCCAAGAGTTTAATGTAATTAGCTTCATGGGGTTGAGCCAGAATTCCTGAATGCTAAAAAATTCACCTTGATATGACTCCCTTAACAGGTGGGCGTTACAATTGCAGCTCGCAAATATGATCTTAATTCCCCTACACCATTCCAGACCTCAGATATTTCAGATCTCCAACCTGTGGTGAAGCACTCAATTCCAGTGTGTACACAAGCTAAGGATCTTGTGGAAACTGGAAAAGTTCAGTTGGCTGAGGTATGGACTGAATTTTTAGTTATGTTAAACCAAAACTTCCACTTGATTTTACTCCAATTTGGCACAAATTCGGCTTTAGGAAGGCTTCAATATTGCCAGTATTTATGGAAATTTGAAGTTTGTTGATGCTGGATAACTGAGCTTGATCTTATTTTCTTAATTTCATGTGCTGGAACAATTTTTGAGAATTTCTCTTTTGGAACTAGGTGTGGAAATCCCTATCTATAGTTTCTAAATATTTGGGAAAATGGTTTAGTATTGTAGAATCCTATGAAATTGATTACACTGCTTGCGTGAATCTTATTCAGGGTATGCTTAGTGAAGCCTACACATCATTCTCGGAGGCGTTTTCAATTCTTCAACAGGTACTGCATGGTTTTTATTTGAGTTGTGGAAAAATCTTGAGGTTGGCATCTGATGTTGTAACGTGTTTCAGGTCACTGGTCCCATGCATAGAGAGGTTGCTAACTGCTGTCGGTACTCTTCTTAACTCAATTTCTGTAGCTTTTAGCATGTGTTCTTCCTTCATGTTATGAATTGAGGGTCTATTAGTATGTTATTTTCCTTGTTTTATTGCATTCAACATCAAGTTCAACAACTTTATCAACACATTCTTATTTAAGATTCTTGTATTTCTTATATGTGAAATTGATTTCAAATCATTAGGTATCTTGCCATGGTTCTTTATCACGCTGGAGATATGGCTGGGGCTATCATACAACAGCATAAGGAATTAATTATAAATGAAAGATGCCTTGGATTAGATCATCCAGACACTGCTCACAGGTAGGTTCTTTACATTCTCTTCGATATTAACTTTATCCCCTGTTGTTGAGTCATCCCTGTTAGATGTTGCACGTCACTGTCTTTTTCCTCCTTTTCCCTTTCTCTTTTGTATGTGGATATTGTGTTAATGCAAGTGCTTGATTTGTAGCGCAGCTATGGTAATATGGCTCTCTTCTACCACGGACTGAACCAAACTGAACTTGCATTAAAGCACATGTCCCGTGCACTACTTTTGCTGAGTTTGTCGTCAGGTCCAAATCACCCTGATGTAGCGGCTACATTTATAAATGTGGCCATGATGTACCAAGATATTGGAAAAATGGATACTGCTCTTCGCTATCTACAGGAGGCATTGAAAAAGAATGAGCGATTATTAGGGGAGGAGCATATTCAAACTGCTGTGTGCTATCACGCCCTTGCTATTGCATTCAACTGTATGGGTGCATTCAAACTTTCTCATCAGGCATGTATCTTCCAAGGGATTTTTTAAGTGTTCTGCGATGAGTATCTTATGGTGGTAACTGTTTGTTCTTTGCACTCTGCACAGCATGAGAAGAAAACGTATGATATTCTTGTTAAACAACTAGGTGAGGATGACTCCAGGACCCGAGACTCTCAGAACTGGATAAAGAGATTTAAAATGCGTGAACTGCAGGTAGTTGCAGTACTTTGAGAAGCATTTTTGTATTTTGTATTCAATAGGTTTTGACTAATTTTACATTGCAGATGAATGCACAGAAGCAGAAAGGCCAGGTGTTGGATGCTGCTTCTGCTCAAAAGGCAATTGATATCCTGAAGGTGGTTTTACCAATTTGATTGACTAAATGTCAGTGATTTGATGGACATCATTATTACATGGTAGTTAGAACATAAATGATTGTTTGCATGGAGCAAAATATCCTTGCATCTTGGCTGTGGACACATGAACCTACTTGAAGTTCTATTGATCCCATCTCTCACCTTGAAATTGTTTTGTTATAGGCCCACCCTGATTTGATTCAAGCATTCCAGGCTGCTGCAGGGGCTGGAGGTTCTGGGAGTTCTAGTGCTTCAGCAAACAAATCTATTAATGCGGCAATAATAGGTGAAACCCTTACACGAGGGGGCAGGGGTGTAGATGAACGAGCTGCTCGAGCAGCAGCGGAAGTTAGGAAGAAAGCAGCAGCTAGAGGCCTCTTGACTCGGCCACACGCTGTTCCCGTCCAACCACTTACTCAGCTTCTTAACATCATTAATTCAGGCGTCACCCCAGATGCAGTTGAGAACGATGAAACAGGTGTGACGAAAGAAACCAATGGCCAACCATCAAATGTTGCGGTGGATACTAAAGAGGATGAACTATCAGGGCAACATCAAGCTCCTGTCGGATTAGGCAAAGGCTTAGCATCGTTGGATGCCAAGAAGCAGAAAGCCAAGGCTAAAGCCGCAGCTTGAAAGCTGTAGGAGATTTTTTAGTTATTTTCGTTGAGCAAATGTATAATTTTGTCCAGCCTGTGAAAGTAGTAACTTCGCAAAATCTTATTTAAAAGTTAGCGGCCACCGAGTTCTATAGGTAGTCAAGTAATTGACTAATTGTGCGAATTATCAAATAAGCAAAAGGATATTAGGTGGAAATAAGAATTTAGAGATGAATTCAATTGATCCTGAACGATGTGACTTGCTAGCAGATGCTTGACATTAAAATGGGGCATTGCAACTAATTATGTTAGGCTATCAGCGCTTGACTGTAGCTCGCCGTAATATTTCCAGCTTAGAGAGTATTATGTACAGTTGTGTCTCGGGTCCATCTAAAACTCAAAGCCCAGCTAAGAACTTTAAAAAAAAGTACAAGCCACAGGTAAATCAAAATTGAGCGCTATGACTATTTCCGAACCATTTTTCATACTGTCCAATATAATTCCTAACCTCTCTCCTAGCGTGACAATTTCCAAAGCTTAGCTGTAAATTTTAACT
Organism: Erythroxylum foetidum; assembly: GCA_026546835.1. Taxonomy (NCBI): domain Eukaryota; kingdom Viridiplantae; phylum Streptophyta; class Magnoliopsida; order Malpighiales; family Erythroxylaceae; genus Erythroxylum; species Erythroxylum foetidum. The sequence continues at coordinate 30,055,152 of JANZLF010000009.1, forward strand.
CCCAACCAAAGTCTCAACAACCCAAACTATTTCCAAACCTAACTTCAAACAATCCCAAACCTATTTCACAGCTTAGATAAACCTGTGTACATCCAAACCTAACTCCGAACCCAAGCCCCATTTTACGTCCAAGCCTAGCTACAAACTTAAGAGTACATAGTTTGGATAATCCATCTCCGAAAAGCTCGCCCCCAAGTTATCCGGGATCACGCGCATTAAACCTTTTGCAGATTTTTATATTCTCTTTACATCTGGAGTCGTGTCATATACAAGGAACTAAAGCAAAAATAAATAGTTACTTTCAGCAAAAGATACGCCACATATATAACCAACATTGTGCTTGAAACTACAAATATTTCTGATGCAAAATTTCAGAAACAGGCCATGACATTGCCGGCCTTTTCCCCAATCATTTCGGAAATAGCCCCTTGCTTTAACTACGACCACATTCTTTTCAACCAGATGCTTCGGCAGCGCGTTTGTCATACTCGCCTTGTCCCTCTCTGGCAAATTCTTCAATCAATTCTCGTTGCCTTGGAGTCAAATTTCTGCATTTTAGTCATCAGAAAATGTTGGGAAAAGTAATGTTACCCTTCACTCAACTATGAACACAATGCAAGATTGACTACGAATGGGTATCGTAAATAGTAAGACAATGAAACTTGGATCAGAAAGCCCTACGTTGGGATGCTGACATTGAAGTGCACAAATTGATCGCCATATGTATACGAGCTCCTTGTTTTTATACCTGCAAGAGAACAAGTAAACCAACTCATAAGGCGGCAAAGCTTAAAGATTTAGTAAGAATACCAAGTAATCGTGTTCTCACCCTTTTTCTTTAAAACCACCTTCTGTCCCGGCTGGGTCCCAGGGTGGACCTGAAGTAGATAAACAGTTATGAATTGCTAACTAGTTGAACAATTTAATTTCCAAAAAAGAACTCAACAAACCTTGAGTACAACATCTCCTGTAAGGGTTGGGACCTGAATTGTTCCACCCAAAATCGCCTGTGGAAGAACCATATGAAGCAACTTTGAATGTTAAATAATCACAACATACGGATAACTAAAGAAGTGGCATGATTTACAGGAAGACGCAACATAAAGGGTAAAACATAAGAAGGAAAAAAATAAGGCCAAATGGGTCGTGGATTATTCTAAAATGTTAAAGACCTTTGCTGATCCCTACCAAAAACATCAAGTAGGATTATATTCCATTGGGTTTGAAAAATTTTCTTATCCATGAGTTTGCAATATATCGTACCTGGGTGATACTAAGAACAGCATCTACATGAACATTAGAGCCTTCTCGGCGGAACACAGGGTCCTCTCTCACCTATAGTAAAAGAAAATTGCTTCTAGTGATCCTCATAAACATAAACATTGGATATATAAGCATTCGGCCAGACTACAGTAGCATACAAGTTAAAAGGAAACGAGAAACATTGGGGACGGTCTCTTATGCAAACGGGTAAAAGATAAAGCCACTGACGTTTTTACTCTAGCAGTGCATATATTTTCCTTATCCTAACGCCTAAAAAGACAGTCGATTTGCCTGCAGATGCCATTATATTTCTCTCAATACTAGTCAACCCCTTACCATAACACTACAAAAATGGAACCAGCCCCTACTTCTCCATTGCAAGGATGCACATCAAAGCAGTTGACCACATACCAAAGAAAAGAAGTAATAAATAATATGTCCTAAGAAGCCATATCCTGCCACCTAAGCTGCGAAGAAAACAGCCTTAACTTTAATTTTTCCTAAAGATGATTTCATATCTTCTTTAACTGCAATAGTTGCATCTTTGACATAACAAAATGAAACATATGCAAGAAAAAAGTTTAGTCACCTTGATAGTGACAAAGAGATCGCCAGGTTGACTTCTATCTGGGTCTGCTCCACCACTTCTAGGCACTTTCAAAGTTTCGTTGTTGTCCACTCCTGTAAATAATAATAAGGTGAAAAGTATGAGCCATAACAAAAACAGAACTAGGAACAAAGATATTTGAAAGTTAGTATAAACAGGATTATGAAACAAGAATTATGATAAAGAATTTGATTCCAACAGGAGGAAGAAAATTGGTTACTTTCAAGCTTTCCCGATTCATCATATTTCAATAATAAAACAACAAAAAAGTTATCTTTTCAACCACTAAGAAATGACAAATTTCAATGCGCCATTATTCGATGAAATTATTTTTGTGCTTTCAGAATACATTCAAATGAATTTAAATCTTAGTTCAAGAATATAACAAATTCATGTAAGAGGTTTGAATCTTAGTTCACGAAGATATCGATTTCATGTAAGAGGCTAGAGTTTTAAACTTAATTGAGACTCAGAACCATGAACAACAGAAAGTTAAAGCTTTATGAGAAGGAATTAACTTCACAAAGTTCTACATCTCAAAGGGTCCCTTGTATCTCAAATGCAGTAAGAGATGGGGTACTTCTCACAAAGAAACGTTTTAGAATTAAGTAATCTCAGTAAACTGCAGTGCTTGCATCTAAGTAGGTGATAGTTAGAGACTTGTAAGAGATTTGGAGAACATCTACAGCACATTTGGCTACAAATTGTTTACCAATTATTTAAGTAACTTTTGAATTGTTCCAAAGGACATAGCCCACAAGAGCAGAAACCCACTCACAATAAGTTATTGCAGCTGGAATGGCAGACAACATGAGAGAATATATGAGGTTTCACTATGTAAGACCAACCTGGAATTATGTCCAACTTAATTGTCTTTGATCCCCTCACAACCTTACGCCCATTGCAAGACCTGCAAAAGCTCTGCCAAACCATGCAAATAAAAAGCTAATCCAAAACAGTTTAAAGTTTATAAGTGAAATAAAAGAGGGCATATGCCTCGTCCACAAACTTTAATATGGTGGGTTCCAAAGCCGGAGATTATCTGAATATGTCCACATCACTGTTCGCGTGAACAGTAACAGCAAGGTCAGTTTTGTCAGTTTATTTTATGCTAATCTTCTCTTATTAGATTCTAAGTCAACATAGGTTTTTGATTCAACAATGACGACATTGAACAGACGGGTGTATAGGGAAATATCCAATGACTAAAAGTAACACAAATTGATTTTACTCGAAAGTATTTGGTATCTTCCAAACCAGGAGTATATGAAGATTCTACTTGCTCCAAGGTGATTCTTGTGATAGTATGTCATATCTTATTGGTCAATGTGATGTGAAGCATTTCGTTAAGTCTTATACCTACCAATTTATGTTGGATGGAAAGAAGGTACTTTGAAGTCCATAAAGGTAGAAACAGTGAAGAAGCAAAACGGAAGGTAAAAAGCAGCCTTAAATACTAAGGAATGGTCTGTTAAAACATTTGAACAAAAAGAGTTTGTAGCTGTTAGCCAGAAAAAGCAAATTAGTTCTGCACTAGTATGAGAGAAGTAACCAAAACAAGATATTGAAACATACTTTGAAAGTGAGTAAAGCTACTGGCTGATTTTTCAAACCTTACCTGATGATTTACAAAGTGAATAACCTCTTTTAGGAGATGTCTGCATGCTATTGAACTAATAACTTAGTCTACTTTACCAGATCTTCCAACATATGCATAACTCTTATTGGGAATGAAGAATTCTAGAGGCAGTAGAGTTGCTGGGAAAGGTTCATTCAAGAAAGTTTTAATCCATGTGCAGTTCCCGCATTATTACTCCTAAAATGGATGAAAGTTGGCAAAATGGTTTAAAGTCTATAAGCAAAACAAGAGAGAACAAACCCCTCGTCCACAAGCTTTACTTTGGTGGGATAAAGAGTGATAGTTGATGTGACACTATTCAAGTCACTGTACATGTAAACAATGACAGTAAGTGCCAGTTTTGTCAATTACTTACGCTAAGTTTTCCTTATTAGATGGGATTTAAAATATAAGTTTGCTGTATTGTCCTAGTTTATTTTGAGACTGGAGATTATTTAAGAATATGATCTTGATTAGTGTAGGATTCAATTCTATTTTAGAAATCTTAGTTGGGAATCCATAGTTTTCTATATTTAGCTATTCAATGAAAGGAATTCACAGTTTCACAATCTAAGGAGTGATTCCTAAAACAATCCATTGTTTGTTTTCTGCACTAGATTCCAGTAATTCCAACTAGAATTCCCGGCAATCTTATCACGAATTCAGCAACCTATTCTTAAATTACAGACCTGAAATTTAAATTCCAGCAACTTAACCAAAATCCAACAGCCTAGATTTTTTCAATTTTCAGAAGTTTTATTAACTAGTTGATGTAGCTTTTATTTGTCCAACATCATTAAAGGAACCATGTCACAAGAAATTAAAAGGAATACTTCAATTAAACAAGTTTTGTAACATATCTGATTAGGATCAAGCAAGCTCAGAAACTCAGAAATTGAGTTTAGCTATCAATCTAAAGTTACTTGAGGATGCATAAATTGACAACAGCATCTATCAAATAGGCGATCTATCCATAAAAACTTTCACAAAACTCTAATCCAAGAACCCTAATATGAGGGCAGCTCCCATCACAGTTATCAAACGCAGTACTAAGAAATCACGATTGTGTAAGAGATTACAGCTTCATCATCGCAAGCATAACCAATCCACACACATGGATATAAATGGATGAAGCATCAAGGGTTTGTGACATACCGATTGCCCAGTTCCACCACACTGATTACAGGTCTGTTGAAGACTAAAAAAGCCTTTTTGTGTAAATGTCTGTAAATAGGGTGATGAGATAAATAACCAGGGAAAGCACCATCATGTATCGAATAAATTTTCATGAAGAGAGTGCAATATAACTCACCACTCCTGTGCCTTTGCAGCGCCTACAAAGTTCAGGTTTTACTCCAGGAGGGATACCTTCACCACCTGCAAAAAATCAGGAAACTAAGTAGAATTGGCACAGTATACGCTGTCGCCAGAATGGAAGGAATTAATTCAATGGAGGCAAAAGAAATCAACATACGACAAGCTTCACAAGGCACAGTGGTTTGGAATGTGATAGTTTTGGTGCATCCTTGAACAGCTTCCATGAAAGACAGTTCAATGGAAACCTAAATAGCAGAAAAAAGTATATGAACCCTAGAATTAAACTCAAATATCACATGACATTTCCAACAAAGAGAAGTAATAAGCACCTCAACATCCTGACCACCAAGCTTCTGTTTGAATATGTTGCTGAATATCTAACTCCATTCACAGAAAGTGTATCAGAATAAACATAACCAAAGGTGAATCCTCCCAAAAAGAAAACAAAGAAGAAGAACAAAAGCTAAGAGGAAGTTATCACATCATCCATTCTGAAGAAGTCTTCAAATGGATTAGCCCCACCAGGCTGATAACCAGTTGTACTTTGGTGTTCGAATGCATCATGACCGAGCTTAAAAAGTAGAAGAAAGAAAAAATCAGTAAAAGCCCCAAGTAGCACTACAGCTAGAAAAAAAAGAAGAAAATCAGCCTTAAACATGCAAACATAAAAGCAACGAGACATCCAAATCAATGGTAACTTTCTAGAATAAGAGAGAGAGAGATGCCTTTATATATATGCTTAAGTACATAAATGTAAGAAAAGGCAGTTTTTAAAGCCTTGTGTATCCTATTGTAGTGCTAATAAGATCATATGCTGCTAATTGTTTATTTAGTGAAAAATAAATTGTGTATCATAAACTAAAATTATCACCAAACCTCGTCATATTGTGCACGCTTCTCTTCATCTTTCAACACCTACAATAACAAAAAGAAAAATACCAAATGCATTTAATATATACAGAACCTGAACACAAGATGGGCAATATTTCTGGTCTTCGTAATTTACCTCATAAGCCTTTGAAACTTCTTGGAACTTCTTTTCAGTTTCCGGATCATCTCTGTTTGCATCAGGGTGGAGCTTCTTAGCCAGCTGGGGAACAAGAATTGGAATAGCAATCAAAACCATGAAACCAAGTAGATTAAATTGGAAATTCAAGTTCCAGGGAAGAGGGGAGTGGAGTGAATATGGATGCAGAATAAACAACCAGAACACTGAAAGTTACGAGAAAAAGATGAGCACGAAACCAACCCCGTAATAAGCTTTCTTGATATCTGAAGGACTGGCGTTCTTGCTAACACCCAGTACATCATAATAGTCTCTAGACAAATTTGCTGTCCCGAAGTTGGAAAAATAAAAAGAAGAAAGAAGAGAGCGAGAGACAATCAATAACAGGAAACTAGAAAAAGAAAACAGATGCGGCTATGAGTGTGTGTTTCTCTCTATTGGTGTTTGCCAGTAAGAAAATAATTGTCAACTAAAGTAAAAAAAGGGAAAGTTTTTTTTTGGATTGAAATAGCCGACAAGCATGGACGTTAAATGAAGAAGCAATATGAAAATACCAGTCCCATGAATCGACCTCGCTGCACACAAATTGCCATTAAGCGCCCCCAGCATCAACCAGCTTCTACTTTTAACTGCAACGTGGAAGTGAATAAGTACAGGGCTATATCGATTAGTATAAGATCAATGCAACTAGAAAATCCCAATGAAGAAATCCCATTCCACAACAATGCGTCTCGGGTAAAGCAAAGGAGATAAAGAAAAACATAAACCAACCGATTTTTGAATAACAATCGCCAAAAACTTGGCAATTCCTAGTGCTGAATCTCCTCGAATTCTCATTCCAGACGCTCTTGTATGCCTGCAACTTGAAAAGGGAAAAAGCAAACTCAGAGGAAAGAATAGAAAATTATGACTGACGATAAAGAATTCAAAATTGAAGGAAAATCGAATCCTACGGGGGTAGAAAATTCTTGAAGAAGGTCGCAACGAGATAGCCAACGCGCAAGCTTGATGCCGGCGGAACGAACCATTTTGGGAGGCTGCTATGAACAGAAGAGTGATGAAAGTAAGCTTGGGCCGTGTAGATTTAGAAGTATCGAGTCCCTCCTCCTCGTCTGAAGGAAGGCTGAGACCCGCGTAAACCCTAGAATACGGTTCCCCTAATCTTGGAGGAGTCTAGTAGCTGCGCGACGGAGAGAGAAAGCGAGCGAGGGACAGATTCAGTTCAGTAATAGGCGCCCCGTCCGGTTCCGCCCCGCCTCAAGAAAAAAGTGACGAATGTCACCTACACGACATGTCGTATTCTGCTATGTGATTCGTTGTTTCGGGCACTACAGCCCATAGCCCAACCCCAGACTATTATGACGTAATATCGGCTCATAAGCCTTGGAATTGTTTCATGGTCTCAACACAAGTCGGACCCTCTTCGAGTGTTTCAACTCTCAATAACAAATAATGGGCTGGATCTTGTTTCGGAAGACCTTCAGGCTTTTCTGATCCAAGCCCAAACAGTGAACTATTAATTATTACCTGGGATTATTAATACAAGCATTGTTCTTAATTGTTAAATTCTCCTCATTCACTAACTTCACTTTGTAGACTCGTGCAGAGTTAAGTGGGAGAGCAGGTCATACAAACTTTATCCACAATATGAGCTGCGAGTCATAAGGACTGTGCGTTTTCAGTTTGCATAATTGGAGATTAGCGACCTTAAGTTAAAATGTGATAAATGATGGAAATCGAGTTAAAGATCTGATCCCGATCGCAGTGAAATAATTACAAAATTTTTTTGTGACTTTTGATTTCTAAAAAAACAAGATGTGTTTAATTTTATAAAATAATCAACACAAATTATAGTAAAATTAAAATTTAATTCGTAACTTATTCCGAAGCTTAATCTTTGTTTTGTCGTATCCCTCGAACTGTTCTCGAAATTGATTCGTTTCAACCACCATAGCTACACAAATATTCAGCCTCTAACGATACCCACAGAACAGGTTGAGAGAGCTCTGTTAAATAAGAAATGCTAGTTCAGTAGAGTTTAAGCTTATTTATAATAAGTTTTAAACATTTTAGTAATTTAATTAAAATTAAACTCTAATTTCAATCAAACTTTAATTAAAATTATAAATAATTCTAATTAAATATCAATTATTCTCATATAAGATTCAATATCTCACATTGATCCTTATTTATTAAATATCTCATATTTAATCATAAAATTTCTCAAATTTTTCAATCAAGTCCAACTTAATT
>JANZLF010000009.1:30064137-30085660 GCA_026546835.1 Erythroxylum foetidum
TAATAGAACAATGACTAGGAACATTTAGAAATAATATATAAATATAATATGAATTTCATAATTATAATCTCATTTATAATGTACAATTATCTTATGGAATTTATCATATATAACTAAGCATGTACAAAATAAAGAATGTTTTTAAATAATTTATCACTAAATTACAACCAAAGCGATTGACGTGGGACATAAGCCAATAGTAAATAAGTTAATAAGAAGAAGCCAAAAGGAAAGGTATTTGTTCATCACTTTTCTAGTTTCTTCCCATAGGCATTGCTGGCCGCCGAAGAAAAGCATGTTTGTAATTAAGCTACATTGTAGTTGTAAGATAGAATGCAGAATTCTTACAATCTATATGCCTCGCATGTTAATTAAAATGAAGGTTCAAAGAGAAAAGGAATAATCAAGCATGGATGCCACTCATTCCTTTCTTGACAAAGATGTCAAGCTTTGGATCAAGGTGATGGAAAAGGAAAAAGCTATATCAATATACATATATATACATATTTGTAGGATGGGATCAGCCAGTTTTAGCTTTCCACATGAACATGAAAGGGAAACATTTTGCAACAAGCTATAATTTGGATACGAAGGAGCCAATCACAATAGGAACCGCATTTCTTCTTCTACCTTCACCATTTAACTTGGCAAACAAGGACAAATGTCATCTGGAGTAAAAGAAAGATGTGTAGTTTATAACATTCGCTTTAAATAAAGTTGGTGCTTCCTTCTTGGCTATATACTTGTGTTTTGTACAAAAACTGACAGGCAGCTTCTACGTCAAAACATTCTTTTCTTCGTTGGAAAATCTACAGCAACTGAAGCTATTCCACTAAAAATAGTTATTCCTTCCTTTCGATGCATTGCCTTGATGAGTGGAACTTCTTTGCTTGCAATGCGAGTTATAGATTTCTTAATGTCTGCCACTTCTTCACAATAAAGACATGATAAACCATGAAACTAGTAGTGGAAGTGGTGGATGCTCACAATCTTATGCCCAAAGACGGGGATGGATCATCCAGCCCTTTTGTAGAAGTTGACTTCCAAAACCAACTCAGCAAAACCAAAACTATCCCAAAGAACCTCAACCCAGTTTGGAACCAAAAGCTTCTCTTTGATATTCACGAAACCACAAATTTCGTTCACCGATTCATAGAGGTTTCTGTGTACAACGAGAGGAGACCTCTTCCTGGTCGAAACTTCCTTGGTAGGGTTAGACTTCCTTGTTCAAACATTGTCAAGAGTGGAGTAGTTTATCAAAATTATCCATTACAAAGCAAGTTGTTTCTGTCTAGTGGGAAAGGTTACATTGGTCTGAAAGTTTATCTCTCTGAAACCAAATGCCCTCTTCCTGCCACCCCGCAACCTGCTGAAGCTTGTGTTCCACCCCAACAATCAGAAATCCCTCTTCTTCCTTCTCTTCCTCTCACTCCCCAATTACCTGATCACAAAACACTACCTGCCATTCCAAAAGCAAAGCATACATCAGAAGAGCTTGTGAATCACTTCTCGAATTCTCCTGACTGTGGTGCTATTTACGAAGAAGAAGAGCCAAGGGCGGAGGCCGGAAAGCAGTTCACTCAAGTAAGTGAATACAAGCATCAAGTTCTGCAGCAACCCAGTTTATCAGTAGTGGAAAGCCGAGTGAAAGGTGATCCATACACCATGCAGTCAGAAGATGACTACAATTTGAAGGAAACAAATCCGCAACTTGGAGAGCGGTGGCCAAGTGGTGGAGTCTATGGAGGAAGGGGATGGATGAATAATGGAGACAGATTTGCTAGCACATATGATCTAGTGGAGCAGACTTTCTATCTATATGTTAGAGTAGTTAAAGCCAAAGATCTTCCACCAAGTACCATCACTGGGAGCTGCGATCCTTACGTGGAAGTAAAGCTGGGCAACTACAAGGGAAGAACAAGGCATTTTGAGAAGAAAATGAATCCAGAGTGGAACCAAGTGTTTTCATTCTCAAAGGAACGAATTCAGTCATCAGTGCTAGAAGTTTTCGTCAAAGATAAGGAAATGGTGGGAAGAGATGACTATCTTGGTAGAGTGGTGTTCGACTTGAATGAGATTCCTACCAGAGTTCCGCCAGACAGCCCACTGGCTCCTCAGTGGTATAGATTGGAAGAACGAAGAGGTGGAGGGAAGGTGAGAGGAGAGATAATGCTTGCAGTTTGGATGGGAACACAGGCAGATGAAGCTTTTCCAGACGCTTGGCACTCTGATGCTGCCTCCGTTTATGGAGAGGGTGCTGTAAGCATACGTTCCAAAGTTTATGTCTCTCCTAAGTTGTGGTACCTAAGGGTGAATGTGATTGAGGCTCAGGACGTCGTGCCTAATGACAAAAGTCGGCTGCCACAAGTTTTTGTCAAAGCTCAAGTTGGGTATCAAGTTCTTAAGACTGTCATACACCCTACTCCAACCACTAACCCTATGTGGAACGAAGACTTGGTTTTTGTAGTGGCAGAGCCTTTTGAAGAGCAGCTTCTGATCACTGTTGAGGATAGATTGCACCCTTCAAGAGATGACATTTTGGGGAAGATAAGCCTACCACTCACCATGTTTGAGAAGCGGCTAGATCACCGGCCACTTCATTCTCAGTGGTTCAATCTAGAGAAGTATGGCTTTGGCATCCTGGAAGCAGATAGAAGAAGAGAGCTCAAATTTGCAAGCAGGGTACACTTGAGAGTTTGCCTTGAAGGAGGGTACCACGTTCTGGATGAATCAACGATGTACATAAGTGATCAAAGACCAACGTCAAGGCAGTTGTGGAAACAACCGGTGGGGATATTCGAAGTGGGGATATTAGGCGCACAAGGCCTTCTTCCCATGAAAATGAAGAATGGTCAAGGAAGCACTGATGCTTACTGCGTTGCTAAGTACGGCCAGAAATGGGTTCGGACAAGAACTATTCTCCAAACTTTCAATCCCAAATGGAACGAGCAATATACATGGGAAGTTTATGATCCCTGCACTGTCATAACACTGGGGGTTTTCGATAATTGCCATTTGGGAGGTGGAGTTGCAGGTGCAGGAGCAGGAGCAGGAGCAGAGGGCGGTGCAGCAGTGAGGGACTCGCGGATTGGAAAAGTAAGAATCCGACTGTCAACATTAGAAGCTCATCGCATATATACACATTCATATCCACTTCTTGCTCTACAACCCAACGGGCTCAAGAAAATGGGAGAGCTCCAACTGGCATTTCGATTCACCACCCTGTCTGTCGCTCAAATGATATACGTCTATGGTCATCCTTTGCTACCAAAAATGCACTACTTGCATCCATTCACAGTGAACCAAGTAGATAGTCTAAGGTACCAAGCCATGAACATCGTAGCTGTGAGGCTTGGTCGGGCCGAGCCACCTCTGAGAAAAGAGGTGGTCGAGTACATGTTGGATGTGGATTCCCACATGTGGAGCATGCGGAGAAGTAAAGCCAACTTCTTTAGAATCATGTCGCTTATTTCTGGAGCCATCTCGATGAGCCGATGGTTCGCTGAGATTTGTCAATGGCGGAACCCAGTCACGTCAGTTCTGGTTCACATCTTGTTTCTGATATTGATTTGGTATCCAGAGTTGCTACTCCCCACTGCCTTTCTCTACATGTTCTTCATTGGGATATGGAACTATAGGTACCGACCAAGGTACCCACCTCATATGGATACTAAACTTTCATGGGCAGAAGCTGTGCACCCAGACGAACTTGACGAAGAATTTGACACGTTTCCAACTTCCAAGTCACAAGATGTTGTTCGAATCAGGTACGACCGGCTTAGAAGCATTGCAGGAAGGATTCAAACAGTGGTGGGGGACATAGCCACTCAAGGGGAGAGGTTTCAGTCTCTACTTAGCTGGAGAGACCCCAGAGCTACTAGTCTTTTCATAGTGTTCTGTCTCTGTGCTGCAGTGGTTCTCTATGCGACTCCATTCAGAGTCGTGGCTCTGGTCACAGGTCTGTATTATTTGCGCCATCCTAGGTTCCGCAGCAAGCTACCTTCGGTCCCCAGCAACTTCTTCAAAAGATTACCACCTCGAACAGATAGCTTACTGTGACAATTTCAACCCCTCCTGTTCTCTACCTATCAGCTTATAATTGCATAATCTTATTGTGCGTGCCAATAAATATTATGTCAAGTTTTCTATGAGGACAAGCCTGGTTTTCATGACCTGGAGCTCCTTACCCGAGTAGGGACTGTTTCTGTTGCAGAAATAAATAAAGAGAGTACAAAGTCCAAGGATAGACAGGTATTAACTTACTGAGTTCAAACAACTATCAAGTAGTGCTCTTCCAAATTTCATCCAAGAAAAACTTGTATTTAAAAAATGCCATCTGAATTCAGTACAATGAATGGACAAATTCGGTTATATAAATGTCTCATTACCAAGTACCTGATTTCCCCAAATAGGCCAGCCAACTTAGGATGTTTCGTTTTGGGTGAAAAAAAAAATGTAATTTCAATCTAACCCACCTTAACAAGTATAGTAGGTGTGGTGGAATATTTGTCCATAATGAACAAATAATATGATGATCCTGCAGATATTTCCCAAGTTAAGTGCTTGTCATACTACCATTCAACTAACCACACATAAGGACATAAAACAAACATGCGATTGTTATTTCATAAGTTTAGTAGTGCTAGAAATCATGCTACAAAAAGTGTGTAGGAGAGAAAACAAAATTCCCCGCACAATGAATAACTTGGATGTAGAGATTCATCCAACTGTCTATTGCCCAAAAAAAGTTGCAAAAGTACCATTGACAAAGTTCAATTGATATCTAGTAAAGAAACAGTAAAAGAGATAATCCTAGAACTTCAATCTAGAACACAAGTTCATGCGGTTTCATTCCAGCTTTAAGTGAAAACCTTGCAGCCAGATAGGAATTCAGGTCTTGAACAGACTCAATTGCTTTAATTAGTTGTGTGTCCACAGACTTTTGATCATCCTTCCTCTCCGCTGGTAGCACATTCTTCTCCTGCAAATTGGGAAAAAATGAGAGGAAAATATAAATAGAACTTCACTGATCACTGTAAGCATGAGGCATTTTAAGACACCAACCTCTTTCTCAGCCTCAAAGAACTCTCCCTCGCCTTTCTCCTTCTTCTTCTCAACTTGCTTGGAAAAATATTGGTCATCAAACCTCTCCACATTGATCCCAGAGATGTCCACTTTAGTGGAAGTGGCAACGACATAGGACTGACCGACTCGCCTCAGAGGAACACCATTAATCTTGAATGGCCCTGAAGCACACAAACTACAGTTTAATATGATTCCAAGATAACACAAGATAGGCTCATTGGCGATCATTATTTTACGCTGACTAATCATAATTGTTAACACAAGTGTAATGCCAGACCCTGCTTCCTGAGCTTATTTAAAATAGCAACTGTGTAAAGAAGAAGTAAAGTTACAGAATAGGGGCACAGAGAGGAAATGTAAGGATAGTGACCAGTAATCAAAAGCAAGCCGGAGGGAAGCTGCTTGAGGAACACAACTCTCTTTCCCTTGAACCTTCCAGCAAGGAGAATCAAAACGGTGCCAGGAGTAATACTTGCTCTAAAAAGGACAAAAGAAAAAATTTAATAAGAAGACAAAAAGTATAAAGTGATTCACTATGTTGTAGATGCTTCCTTCGTGACAAGCGCATATTCACATCTGATACACGTACATACATGCATAAATCGCAATCAAACACATGAATATAAAGTCGAGAATGTGATCGAACACGCTACACGCATAAAGAGCAGTAAGTAGAGAGACCTGAGCTTGGTGGGTTTATGCTTCCGCCTGTTTAGAAGAGGTTTCTTAATGTCGTCGGCCGGGTAAAATTTAGGAAGGTTATCGGCGGGAGCAGCAGGCGTAGGTTGAGAGTGGTGGTTGGGGAAGACGCCACCGTTCTTGGCTTTGATAGCCCATAAGCCCCTCTTATGGTACATCTGCGCCTTTGAGTACTTGCCGATCCCTCTGATGAGATCTGGGTTCCTGGGAGCCATTGGCTTCGTCTTCCCCTTCGATCTCACGATGAAAAACCCTAGAAAGAAAATCGATCATATCCATTACGCGCCCGCTCCTTGAAAGGAACTAAAAATCCTACTATGGGCTGTGAGATGTTCAAGTAGCTCGGCCCAAAATTGACCGTCCATAAGACCAACCCAATGATCTTCGTCATCATCCTTATCTTTCTCAGCTCGCATTCTGACTTCCTTCTTCTAAACTTAGAATAGAGGTCAGACTCAGACTCAGGCTCAAGAGGCAGAGATGGCACCAATCTCATCTCTAATGATGCCACTACCAACAAAACCGATCACTTTCTCCATAAACCCACCAAAACTGACTCTTCACTTTCCCAAAACTAGGAACAGGCTCTTTGCCGTCGCTGAAGATACCACACCCGCATCCGAGGCTGCCAGAAGGCTCTACATTGGTAATATTCCTAGGACTGTCGACAATGACCAACTTGCAAAGATTGTTGAAGAACATGGTGCTGTTGAAAAAACTGAGGTCACTCTACCTTTCCCTTCTTGCTGTTCTCTTTTACACCACTCTTTTGTTTGTCATGTAATGAACTCTTTTTGCTTTCACGAATGTTTAATTTATCTTGGATGCTGAATTCCAAAAACGATTAAGTGAGCACTGTTCAATCAATCGTTGGTTCGGGATTGAATTGTTGTTTCAGAGCTCATAGCATCTTGTCGGTTTGCCTTGAGCTTATATCTTCCCTGTCAATGTTTCTCCACGATTAACTAGTTCTATGTGGACAAATTTTGGCATATAATCTAATTATTCGAAAAAGGTTCATATTCGTAGCAATTGCTTGGTTGGATCCGATTGATAGTCTTGCATAGAGGCCAAAGGTTGAAGCTTTGATTGACAGTAATGTGTGCCTGTACTTCATTCATGCAGGTTATGTATGATAAATACTCTGGCAGGAGTCGTAGATTTGCATTTGTTACAATGAAAAGTATTGAGGATGCTAATGCTGCAATCGAAAAACTTAATGGGACGGTAAGTTTTGTCAATACTTTGTCAAGCTGGATGTTCTCTGGTTATTCTCAGCTGACTAATTCCATTTTTCTTTTCATTGCAGGAAATTGGGGGACGTGAGATAAAAGTAAATATCACCGAAAAACCTTTAGCACCAGTGGACTTGACACTTCTTCAAACAGAAGAGACCCAATTCATTGACAGCCCCAACAAGGTATATGTTGGAAATCTATCAAAAACAGTTACTACAGAGACACTCAAGGAGTTCTTTTCCGAGAAGGGGAAAGTTCTGAGTGCCAAGGTTTCTCGGGTTCCAGGGACGTCCAAATCCAGCGGGTTTGGATTCGTGACATTTTCTTCAGAAGATGATGTAGAAGCTGCCATATCATCATTTAATAATTCTGTAAGTGGCTTCTTGTTTGCTATCTACATGATTTTTTGACTATATAATTTAGATTGCATTATAATCTGAGGTAATTTTCACCATCCTGTTGTATGAAAATGTGGCCATGCATCCTTGTTTCTTATTGTTCTTTGCAGAACAGTTTACCAATAGTAAACTTGAGGCCTTTGTGTTGTCAGATACATTTAGTCATATCCTTTCTCTGATACCTTTTTGGTCACCGCAGTTGCTCGAAGGGCAGAGAATTCGTGTAAACAAGGCGTAGTGATAAATCGAATGCTGGATTTTGCAGAGCATTGTGCAGGGCAGCCATGGTTCCAGAGCCTTGTTGGAATGTAGTTCTTTTGAGAATGGTTACCGTTGAAGTTGAGAGATTAATGGAGAGGCGGATGGTGAGAAAAACTGTATTGTTAATTGTATGAAAGAAGGTGACATATCAATCAGGCTATAGCATATTGCATATGAGCCTTGTTCTGTTTTTATCCAAAGGGCTCATCAGGTTGTAGTTCTTCGTAGCATTTACTCGGCTCAAGATCCCCCTTTTACAACAGCAGTTGCGGGATAAAGCACTGTTGTTGACTTCAGTATGGGCATATCTGAGCCCTCCCCAGAATTAGAATTGGACTGCAGACTTAAAGCTTCATGGACTTTTCGACTTAAATAAATGCGGCCTATGACTGCTTAGTGCTGGCCCCTTCTCAAAAGTAAAGAATAGCAGAATTTGACCTTTAAGCAAAGAAGAAGGTCCACCCCCCAAAAACGACAATTGTCTCTCTTCGGTGCCCAAAAGCCGAAATCTCGTCTTGGCTGCTTGGCCTTCTAGGCCCTCCAAAGGCAGCCAAGTTGCTGCACTTCGATTTCACACCCTGTTCATTCCATTATTAAACTCGCTACTTCTTCACACTCGCACACGCCAAAGCACAGACTGTATTTGTGCCCATAAGCGGTCTATATCCATCCCCAAGCGAATTACGCCTCCCTCCTTTGCCTATAACAAAAACCTGGTGTTTGTTATTCTCTGCAAAACTTTATCATCCAAATCCCAGTTTATCATCACTCCCTACATTCTCATGGCTCTTTCATGTAAGCTCCCATCTATCTCTGTATATTCACCGAATTCCAATAGACTCGTCTCCTTAAATCCAAGCCCCTTATGTTGTTTGCCCTACTGTACAAACTCACCATTTACGGAGAAACATTCCCTCCAAAGGTATCAAAGAGATCAGTGGCTCTACAAGAAAGAGGACCCAAGTCAATCTCCATGTTCATGTCCTATCCCGCCCGACCAAGAGTCTGTAAGGCAACATGACATTGCGTTGCAGCTTCCTGAGCTTAAGAAGCTGCTTCTGGTACTTAAACAAAAGAGAGGGGCTAATGACGGCGAGAAACGCGTGCCTCCTGGTAATGTTTTCTTGGTGGGGACAGGTCCTGGAGACCCGGAGCTGTTAACGTTAAAAGCAGTGAGAGTAATACAGAAAGCTGATCTCTTGTTGTATGATAGGTTGGTTTCTAATGATATTCTCGATCTGGTTGGTCTTAATGCTAGACTTCTTTACGTTGGCAAGACTGCTGGCTATCATAGTAGAACACAGGTAATCATCCCAATTAAAAGATTATTAGCAAAGTTCAAACCTTTTATATGCTCATCCCAATCAAAAGATTATTAGTAAAGTTCAAACCTTTTATATGCTTCATAAGTCGAAACTTGTTCATTTTTGTTGCTCAATTATTTCACTTTCTAGCTGTTCTGTTTCTTTATTTCGGGAGTTAGTGATTTTGACACCTATGACTTATAATTTGTGCTTTTGGGTATCCAATTCCTTTTGAATGCATCTGCCATCTTTTCAGTTTTCAACGCTTCTTGTGAATTATGACAGGCTTTTGTTTTGTTATTAATGTCCAAAGTTTGCCCTCTTTTGGGTAAGCATTTGGTTATTTTAGCTATGTTCTTGCATTAATATTTGTTGCCTATGGATTGAATTCATTTTAAAAGATCCACGCCATTACCTTTTGTGTTCCAGCATCTATATTGTTTCAGAAATTGATATGGAGTTCCTTTAAAATGTGTAGGAGGAGATACACGAGTTATTATTGAGTTTTGCTGAAGTTGGGGCTAATGTAGTAAGACTTAAAGGAGGGGATCCACTTGTAAGTTTTTGTCTTTTAAGCATCTTAGCTCAATGCTATTTAACTTTCCTTTACAATGGAGAAAATGATGGCCATATCTTTGGGTGTAAAGGTATTTGGCAGAGGTGGAGAAGAGATGGATTTTCTACAGCAACAAGGAATTCATGTGAAAGTTATTCCAGGTGCTTTTTTGCTCATCCTTTTATCAAATTGTAACTAGCTTTGCTCTGAAAGCTTTAGGATAAAGAATGTGTAAAGTAACAGTCTTTTCTAAATACCCAAAGTTGGCTTTTCTGGTAATGGGACAAAATTCATTCATCATGTTCTATCCCTTGTCTGATCTACCCCATGCGATGGTGGTTAGCTAATTGAGAAGTGCATTCTTGAAACCAACATCGTTCTTGAATAAGGAGCTGGAGCAGAGCGATAGATCCAATGTGCTTCAGAAGCTAGTGCTAATTTGTTCGTTGTTGGAATTAGAGTATCCCATGCCTTTAGCTTGATTTTAATGGAGTACCACTCCGGGACTACTCCCTGTTTTGCCTCTTTTTATATCTTGATTAATTTAGATAAATCACAGTAAGATGATTCTCTTATGCACTCTTGAATGTCTACTGTTATTTGAGGGGGGATATCACAGCTGTGCCCAATCTATGCAGGTATAACTGCTGCTTCAGGGATTGCAGCAGAGCTGGGAATTCCGTTAACTCACCGAGGTATTGCAAATAGCGTTAGATTTTTAACAGGACATTCGAGAAAAGGCGGAACAGACCCCATATTTGTAGCAGAAAATGCAGCTGACCCTGATTCAACTTTGGTAGTTTATATGGGGCTGTCAACCCTCCCTTCTCTAGGTTCAAAGTTGATTAATAATGGTCTACCTTCAAATACACCAGCTGCTGCAGTGGAGCGAGGGACTACACCTAAGCAGCGCATGGTAAGTAGACACCAATCGGTTTCACAGAGCTTCTGTTTCCTAATATTTTTGATGTCAGCGATGTTAACTGTAATAACAATGATGTAGGTATTTGCTGAACTAAAGGATCTTGCTGATAAAATTGCAATAGCAGAGTTAGTTTCACCTACATTGATAATCATCGGAAAGGTTGTTGCACTTTCGCCCTTCTGGCCACTTTCTTCAACACAAGAACCGTACTTGGTGGAGGCTGTGTAGAGCGTGGTTTTGTGGATATGGACAACCATATGTCGGCGCGGAGATAATTCTGGACGGTGTTGACGTACAAGTTATCTGTCCGTTTGTCGACTCCTCCGAACTGCTGCTACTATAAGAAAGGGCTTGTTATGTTGATGTCTATGCAGTTTACTTGAATGCAACAGAAAGAGTTAGTTTTGGATTTGGTGTTTCAGAAATTTGATCCAGATAGAGTGAAAAGTCACTATAATGCGCATGGCTAACAGATTTTGTAAAAGCAAAGCCTCTGAGTTCCGGAATCCATACCAGATTCTTCCTTTACTAAAGCAATGTATTACTGAACCATTTCAGATTTTAGTGAGATTTTTACTGTTGTAATGTTTCTCCATTCCGTCATTCAGTTATATGTCTACTGCAGCTGTATGAAATAATGTGCCGGAGAGTGGGTTGCAGGACCCCAGGCAAATGACTTGCTTGATCTACAATTCCAAGTACCTCACTCTCCTGGCAAGTGTCAATTAACATTAGATTCTTATTATTAATAATAATATTTTATCCTAAAATGTGATAAAAAGTTCATAATGCAATTTAAAATTTCAACTTAGTTAAGTGGCGATACATTAACATCTGCAGCTTGTAAAGTGCCTGTCAATCATGTTTAAAACAGTATCTAATAGTCGTTTAGAGAGTTACTGTGCAAGTACTGTCTAATGTGGTAAAGGGTTGATTAATCATTCCACGTAGTTCTGGACATGATGGAGATCATGCTCTTCCTTCCAATTACTCTCAACCACCACCCCTCCCCTCCCTCCGCTCTATTTATAGAATCTGTGTGCATATTGACCCAGCTCATATAACTTCAGCCTACGTACGTTCTCTTACTACTCTGGATTCTGATCATGATGAATTCCCAAGTAGTACTCTACACCCACATGTCAGCACTCATGATCAACTCTACCACTACTACTAGCGATTATATGTCTTCTCTTCTACCAAAACCCCCACCTCTGTTGATGATGATGATGAGATTGAGAAGTGTACAGCACCATCATTTTCATCACATCAACCCCAAAGCCAGCCATAGCAGCATACATGCTTCTGCCACTACACACGTACTTGACTCCTTATCGCAAACCTTACCATCCTCAAATCCTCTCAGCACTGTCACTGCAACTGTTACGGTTAAACCAGATGGCTTATTTTCCAGAACTTTTTTGGCCGGACTTCTTTATCGTAATGCTCTACATTTGGAGCTTGTAAGCGCAGACCTCGACCCCGGTGAGTGTACAAGTATAATTGCTGGTGGAAGTACATAGTTGCTATAAGTAAATTTATCTCAAGTTTTTCCTTTTAAATAATTTGAACAGACACGGGATTAGAGAAGGAAACAGTGAAGAGTTATGCTTACAAAGTGAGGCACAAAGATGGTGTGGTAAAATACGAAGCCAAGTTCAGGGTGCCAACAGGTTTTGGAGAGATTGGAGCAGTTTTGGTAGAAAATGAACGTGGCAAAGAAATATACATAGAAAACATTGTTATTCGAGGCCTGACGTATGGGCCAATAAATGTTTCATGCAACTCCTGGGTTCATTCCAAGCATGATAATCCTGAGAAGAGAGTTTTCTTCACTCAGAAGGTCTTTCCATAACTCCATAACTCATTCATTAACGATGATTACGTGATTATATGGTGCTTTTTACTTGCAGTCTTACTTGCCATCGGATACACCGAGTGGTTTGAGAAGGCTAAGAGAGAAGGATATGGAAGATAAGAGAGGAAATGGAGGAGGGGAGAGAAAATCTTACGACAGGATATATGATTACGATACATACAATGACCTTGGTAATCCCGATCAAAGTCAGGATCTAGCAAGGCCTGTTCTTGGTGGCAACAATCATCCCTATCCTCGCCGTTGCCGAACAGGACGCTCATCCACGAAAACAGGTGCAACCATGTTTATATATTACATTCATCAATCTATGAATCACTATATGTAATGTAACATTCATGAATTCTTCAGCTATGTTTAAACAAAGTAGTGTTTTTCAGACCCTTCATCAGAATCAAGGAGTAGCAGCGTATACGTGCCGAGGGATGAAGCATTCTCGGACGTAAAGCAAGCAACTTTCTCTGCAAAGACACTAAGATCTGTGCTACATGCACTGGTTCCCCAGATTGAAATGTTAATACTTGATCCCAATCTTGGATTCACCTACTTCACCGATATTGACCAACTGTTTAACCAACAAGTTGTATTGCCTAAATCACAAAAGATTGGCTTTTTCCGCTCATTATTAGCAAACATACTGAAAGTTCTTCTCGAGGGAGTAGATATTCTAGAGTTTGAGACTCCTGCCATGATGAATAGTACGACCATACACAGACAATCTCTCTCTCTAATTCATCAAACTACAATTATTAATTAACCTATAGTTGAAACTATATTTAAACAGTCATTCCCTTGTGCAGGGGACACATTTGCTTGGTTCAGGGATGAAGAATTTTGTCGTCAAACTCTGGCTGGTCTGAACCCACTCAGCATTCAATTAGTGAAGGTAGAAATAATATTAATAGTGTCCTGCTTTTATACTTGTAATTGGTTGCAGCTTTGGTATCATCACATTCCCATTGAGAAAATAGTTATGCTAACTTCTGATTTGTACATATATATATAGTCATAGCAAAGAGTAATCATGGACTCCGTGCAGGAGTGGCCACTGAAAAGTAAACTGGACCCAGAAATTTATGGCCCCGCTGAGTCAAATATAACAACAGAACTAGTGGAAAGGCATATAAAAGGTGTGATGAGCGTGGAGGAGGTAAGCATGCACGAATCTTTAAAGTTTTGTTGATCACAATTGATATATTTTGGTGGTTGATTGTATTTGTAATTGTAATTGTAGGCCTTGGAAAAGAGGAAGATGTATATGCTGGATTATCATGATTTGCTTTTACCATATGTGAACAAAGTGCGGGAGCTTGAAGGCACCACATTATACGGTTCCAGGACCCTGTTCTTTCTCACACCCGATGATACACTCCAGCCTGTTGCTATCGAGCTAGTTATACCACCTATGGGCGACAAGCCACAGTGGAAGCAAGTGTTTACACCTAGTCACGATGCCACTGCTTGCTGGCTGTGGAAGCTGGCCAAGGCTCATGTTTCTGCACATGACGCTGGTTACCATCAGCTCGTCATTCATTGGTAAGTAAGTTACTTGATTACTGCGTGTTAGTTGGAAGATATATAATGTAATTACTATGCAGGCTAAGGACACACTGTTGCACTGAACCCTACATAATCGCGGCTAATAGGCAACTAAGTGAAATGCATCCTATCTATAGACTTCTACATCCTCATTTTCGATATACTATGGAAATCAATGCTCTTGCTCGAGAAAGTCTTATTAATGGAGGGGGAATCATAGAAACCACTTTTTCTCCTGGCAAGTACGCAGTGGAGCTCAGTTCAATTGCTTATGACCAGAGCTGGCGGTTCGACACTGAAGCATTGCCAGCTGACCTTATTCAAAGGTACTGAATTTGAAGTCACCGGAACATTTGTACAATATGATTAAGCTATTTGATACTCGTGTTAATGTAGGGGAATGGCAGTGGAGGACCCGAGTGCAAAACATGGTTTGAGGCTAATGATTCAAGACTATCCTTATGCCAGCGACGGTCTTATCCTCTGGGATGCGATTAAACAATGGGTAACCGACTATGTGAATCATTACTACGCAGATGCAAGCAGTGTGGTGTCTGACAACGAGCTTCAAGCATGGTGGACAGAAGTTAGAACTAAAGGCCATGCAGACAAGAAGGATGAACCATGGTGGCCTGTCCTTAGAACCCCCACAGATGTCATCCACACTTTAACAACAATCATATGGGTAGCTTCAGGTCATCATGCAGCTGTCAACTTTGGCCAGTACGTGTACGGCGGCTACTTCCCCAACCGCCCAACAATCGCCCGAAGCAAACTGCCTATTGAAGATCCATCAGACGGAGAGGAGCGTAAGCTCTTCTTGGAAAAACCTGAAGTTTCATTACTAAAATGCTTTCCTACTCAGATTCAAGCAACAAAAGTGATGGCAGTTTTAGATGTCTTGTCAAGCCATTCGCCTGACGAGGAGTACATTGGTGAGAAAATGGAGCCGTCATGGGAAGAAGATCCCGTCATTAAGACTGCATTTGAAAGATTCCATTTAAAACTAAAGGAGCTTGACGCCATAATCG
The DNA here is from genome assembly GCA_026546835.1 of Erythroxylum foetidum. NCBI lineage: Eukaryota > Viridiplantae > Streptophyta > Magnoliopsida > Malpighiales > Erythroxylaceae > Erythroxylum > Erythroxylum foetidum. Next base: position 30,079,050 of record JANZLF010000009.1, read on the forward strand.
ACAAGAGGAACGGTGATGTAAATCTCAAGAATAGGACTGGGGCTGGAGTGGTTGCATACGAGCTCTTAAAGCCATTCTCTACTCCAGGGGTGACAGGAAAGGGCGTTCCAAACAGCATCTCCATTTGACGCTCGGCTCATGCATATATATAGCTTGTCAAGATAATAATATTTGTGCCGCATGCCCACTGTATCTTATTTCCATCAAATAAAGTGAGAATTTGATTTGCTTACATTACGCAAGTAGGGGAACCGCAGATGGAAGATGCATGAACTTTCCAACTTAGAATTGAAAATCAGTTTATCATATACGAATGGATCTGCTGTCATTGAATTTGATACAAAAATGAAACGTATCATAAATTTTATATATGTTATGTTGAATAGAGCAAATGAATGGACCTTTTGTTGAAATATAAGTGAAAGTTTGTTCCAAATGAAAAAAAAATAACATTGAACTGACATACAAGTCTAGTGAGTTATTCCTCTTACCATCAAGATGAAACCTTATTTAAATTTGTATGTGTCTAGTTTATTTGAGTTCAATATTACAAAATTTAACATGGGAAAAGAGAGACCTTAAGCCAAAGAGCTTTTCTTTCATAAGCTTCATCGTTTGGCACCTTCCAGTATCTGCCTCTGTTCTGCTAACAATTGTACTATTCTATTATTGTCGTCACTGACTTATAAATTCCCTCTCATTTGGAAGACGAAGGAATAAGAGGGATCAACTCCCTGTGGAAGCCCAAAGGTCATGGTGGCGTTTGAAATGAATATAAATCTAGCCAAGCCAAGCCAAGCATCCCTGACTTGAAATGGATTTCAATTTGTTGCTGAAGCAATGGTACTTTACTCCAGTGGTCAGTATTTGCAGTATTCAGAATTGATCACACGGATGAATGAGCTTGTGAATCATTGCACATACATTCACGGACTGGATACTTTGTAACATCTCTTTCAGCTTTACTAGTTTTGAGTTCTGGTCCTCCCAAGGATTCACTGTGCAATTCCCTTATGATTCTGTTGAACTCTGCTTCTGGCAAGGAAGAATTAAGGAAATAGGGGAGCATTTGCCTTTTGTTTGGGGTTATGTACTTCTTGTGTCCAGCATAGGCTCGCTGACCCTGTTCCGAGAACAAATTTCAGTTTCAAAAGAAGCATAGACCTTAATTTCCTGAACAAAGGATTACTAAGAACCCATCCACAATTATAACAAATGGAGGGAGGGCCAGGTTAGGACCATTGTGGCATTTGAATCCTCAGCATGTGAAATTATTAAGATGAAGCAATCTTGATGAACTTTCTCTTTTTTGCTGCAAAGATCAAATTATAAAATAATGCAGGTGTTACTATACCTGGATGGTGTGACCCATATTTCCACCGTGAGATGGCATGAACACGTCGCTGTTAACTGAAACTATATAATCAATTGCAGCCATAAAAGAAGCTTGCTTTGCAAATGGTTCCAATTCACCAGGCAAGGCCAAGTCGTCCTTATTGTATATGTAAGGAAATTCCGTCATTAATGGTAGCAAAGCTTCTTTTCCTCCAAGAGGTTGCCCTCCAGCCCAATATATTCTGGCATCTTTTGCGGCTCCAAGAGCTTTAAGTAGCCTAATATTAAGACCATACGCATCATCAGGAAAATCATCTTTGGTAAACTTGTGACAGAAAAGATGAACTTTTTTCATACCAATTGTTTGGATTACCATGTGTGAAACTTGTTCCATAAGAATTGATTCTCACCTTGTCACCTCCACGGCATTCAAGGGACACAGACCAAAAATCTTTCGGTCGTGATAACTCATGTTTGATCTTGCAGTTAGTAGTTCAGGACGCTTTTTCCTCTCATTGTTGATCATCTCATCATATTCATGGCTCAAACCAGGGAGGCACCCAGTTCTCATCCATACATCCTTCTCCAGAGGTAGATGGAGAGCAATATACGGTCCCTTGCTCCGCATCCTTTCAGCAAGCCTATTTGCAAGCTCTAAAATTCGTGGAGCAAATTTTAGTGCATGAAACGCCACCTGAAGTCAAATAAATAAGAAATTGGTACTCGCCATGTTCAGAATATAAAAACCGAAAAGTAAAGTAAAAACTGATTCCACAACAAGACAGACATATAAGCAACTATCACTAACACCTTAAGAACGAGCGATTGTTCTATGATCAAATGGTGAAGCACTTTGTTGCCAGTCCTATTTTTACTGAACAAAACATAAAATGACAACGTAAATCCTAGAATACCTTGCATCTAAGCTTCTGAAGATCGGAAGGAAGATCTTTGGAGAGCCTTGAATCAAGACCACGTAGAAGCAACACTCCCTCCCTCTTAATCTGCATAAATGGAATAGGATTATGAGCAAAAATCCCACTGTGTCCATCTAAAATCTGCAAGAGCGTGTTCCGACAATTGCAAAATCATATTTATAATGCTAATATTAAGGCCAGAGAACAAATTAACAACTGTTTCGGAGAGACAAGCAATAGAAAGTAGAGCTAAAGCATTTAATCCAAGGATAAAAACAAATGCAGAAGTTGAATTCTTACCCGTTTAAGGTAACGTGAACGGATCCAATCTAGGGAAGCATTAAGTGGTGTTCGTTTCTCCTCCACCGGCCTTGTCATTATGTGTGTGGATGGCAATGACGACACCACCCTCACATCATTTCCCAAAACTCTCTTGAAGTGAGCCAAATCAAATATATCAGAGAATTCACTGCAACAAGCAACCCTTTTGTCATAAAATTGAGCAATGGCATAATTCAATCAAAAATTTGAAAAACTGATAGTGGAAAGAAAGAACATTAAGTAAGCTCGTGAATGTCATTCTCTATCAACATCTTCTGTCTTAGAAATGCAGATAAAAGGTAGCAAGTTCTCATTCTTTTTCTTCCTTCAAGTGACTGCTTCAAGAAACTTCTCTCTCTCTTTCTCCTGGGAGGAGGGGCTTTGAATTTTACCTTTCATCACCCCAAATGAGATTGACTTGAAGGACAGGAACAACCAAAGTAGCACCCAGTATCCTTGCAATCACCACAGCATCCACAATCTGATTCCTTTGTTGATTCATTCCACCCGAAACCACCACCAGTAAATACTTTCCTCTATTCCTCAATATCACTTCACTCCCTGTTCGGTACTCTTCACTGAACTTCAAGCATGCTCTATAACCCATCCCATCCGGTTGCTTCCAAAACTCACCACCGCTACTTATATTACCCTTAAAGCTCCAATCTTTTATATCGTTGTTTGATCCATTATGATCACTACCCAGCTGTCCATGTATAATTGTAGAAGAAAATGTATCTCGTGTAGTACTGGTGAGACATGGGTAACTAGGAGAGAATATAAGCAAATTAGGATCCAGGTTGAACCATAACTTGAGCATGCAAAGGATAGAGAAAACGACGAGAGCAAAGAACCAAACTCGTGTGCTCCTAATGTAGGCATAGTTGAATCCAGAAAACTTGTTTCTTGATGGGTTTTGTTGTGAAAATATCAGAGCCTGGAGAGAAGAAGAAGATAAGGCATTGATAATCTGGGATGGCACAGAAATATAAGAAACATTCTTACATTGTTCTTTGCTTTCGCCATAAAAAGAGACCACTTGATCTTCTCTAACTCTTGTCAAGAGAGGTAGAGAGTGAGGTTGAGGTTGAGATTGGTAGGAGAAGAGTTGAGCAAAGAAAGGGCTTATGTTTGTGAAGGAAAGAGACAGAGGATGTGTTTAAGGATGACTGACTAGGGAGAAGGTATAAGCAAGAAAGGCAAATGGGCGGCGGGAAGGGGAACAGATCATAGCATCTCACATGGCCGGGACGTAGTCAATGAATTGGACATAGATGTATATTCGTGTGTGTATCGAGGGAAGAGCCCGCCGTAGATTGTGGCGCAAAAATTGCCAGTTGTCCCGCAAATTTGAAACAATATTATTTCTTCCGAGAAACACGTGAACACTATACTCGTTCCAATGTCAAGTCAACCAACTACGTGTGTACTGTAAATCTCCATTACCTGATTGCAAGAAGAGCACCTCCGACGAACAACAGAGGGGTTAATGTCAAGTAAACCAACTACGTGTGTACTGTAAATTTCCATTACCTGATTGCAAGAAGAGCACCTCCGACGAACAACAGAGGGGTTAATGTCAAGTGAACCAACTACGCGTGTACTGTAAATTTCCATTACCTGATTGCAAGAAGAGCACCTCCGACGAACAACAGAGGGGTTCTTGTGGTTGAAATCGCAAAAATCCCACGACTTGAAGACCCCGAAAACAGCTCCGTTTCCAGAAGATTCAAGCCCTTTCCATCACGACCCGACCCTAATTCAAAAATACAAGGGTCGGGGCAATTCGGGTTGGGTCAAGTTGAATTTGATTGGGTCGGGCCAGATCAAGTAAGTTTCAGTGTAAGTGAATTTAAAATTGAGTGGGAGAACCCGGGTACAAGAACAAATTGAAATGGGCCTTTTTCAAATAATGGGGGGATCTATTCAACTTGAACCTAATTTAGTCGAAGCGGGTCAATTGGGTTCAAGTCAAATCGAATCGGGTTTAAATGGGTAATTTTCGTCAGGTGTGTTTCTGCTCTCACTGTCTCTCCATTTCTCTGGCAGCCGAAGACGAAGATGGACAAGAAGACTCTGTTACTACGCTGTGATACAGTTGTTTGAGAATACGATGGAGTTCCCTTTTGGCTTCCTTATCTTTTCCTCTCGCTCACCCCCCACCGACCTCTGCTACTTTTCTTTTCTTCTGATAGAAAAAAGTATATTCTGGTGGATTTCTGTGGATCCTATGAGTTGTGCTGTTGTCTTTTAGTGGTTTCGTTGTGATTACAAAATCTCGGCAGAAGTTTCAGATTCATACAGTGTAGCTTTTACACATGTGCCAGGTAAAAGAAAAGACGCCTGCTGAAGAAGAATTGCATTGTAGATCTCTAGGAAGTAATTTGAAGGGAAATCTATAGGAAAGTTTTGGGTGGTGGTGGTGTGCTGAGAACAAGTTAGATGTAACTACAAATACTTCTTCATGGAATGGAGAGTTACTTCGCTTCAGTTTTGGAATAATGCACGTCGATCATGGTTTTCAGAATTTTTATATTCTTCTAGTATTAGATTTTGATAAGATACATTCATAGAGTGGCGTTTGAGGCCTAAGTGTGGGAACTGAAACTTTGTAGATATTGAAAAGACGAGCAAAGTCGCTGCAGACATATATACCATTACCATCCCATACAAAGAGGAACAGTAGAAAGAAAGGACTTAGACTAGAACTAGTGAAAAAGGAACAACTTGAACCAACGAGCTGAGTTCTTGAGGTATCTCTTCAAATTGTTCTTGAAATCAACGTATATCATAACGAAACGAACTGTTTATCCAGCATCCCATTCAAAGTCGTCCATGAACAACCATGCGTAGTATCCCTTTATATTTGCTCCCTCCCTGCATTCATAACCCATCAATCAAATTTCAAAATCCTTCTATCCTTAATTATCCCACTCACTTTATTGCTTTCAGAAGATAGGTTAAGTGGGAGTGATAGTATCTTATCCTCAATCCATCTTTCAGGGCTTCTTTTTTGCATCCGCGAGACCTGTTGCTCAATTATCAAAAACAACTCTACTCACAGTCACAGATGAAGTCAATTAGTTCTTACCATTCTCGGTGATGTAAATTGGTGGATTCTTATATTTATCCTTGGCATGCATCATCAGATGGTAAGTTCCCTTTGGATAACTGAATAGCAAATTCAAAGCTGTCTTTGCACATAAATGAAAATAATTTCTATGTCTTTATATGTAATAAGCAACTAGGAATAAAGGAAAGAGATGGGTGAACTGATTATGAAAGCAGCAGATCAGAAGACTTTTGTTGAGATATGGAGTCTGATAAAATATACTGGGCTTTACCCAGGCCCATGTTATATTTATTGTATTCTCCTGGACGTATAAATACGTTGTATTCTCTTAGTGTATCATGTCATTGAAAACAATTCACAGTGAATAAAAAACCCTAGCCGCCCGTGGACGCAGCCATATTTTGGTGAACCACGTAAATTTGTGTAGTTGTTTTATTTTCCGCACTGTTCTTTGATTATTATGATTGATCGACCATAACAAATGGTATCAGAGCTTGGTTCGTATCACAACAATCTGAAAAGATAGAAAGCGAGAAGTTTCAAATTGAGAAATTTGATGGAAACGATTTTGATTTCTGGAAGATGCAGATGGAAGATTATCTGTATCAGAGAAACCTCCATAAACCCTTGTTAGGGATGAAGTCAGAAACCATAAGACAGGAGGTTTGGGATCTGAAAGATCGACAGGCGCTAGGGTTGATTCGTTTGTCGTTGGCAAGAAACGTTGCCTTCAACATCGTTAAGGAGACAACGACTGCAGGAGTACTGAAGGCGTTGTCTAACATGTACGAAAAATCGTCGGCTATCAATAAGGTATATTTCATGCGTCGTTTGTTCAATCTGGAGATGTCTGAAAGTGGATCCGTCACAGATCATATTAACGAATTCAATATGATTATCAGTCAATTAAGCTCTGTTGATATTAATTTTGATGATGAGATTAGAGCCCTGATTTTGATGTCCTC
>JANZLF010000009.1:30098856-30119649 GCA_026546835.1 Erythroxylum foetidum
GTGGTTTGCCAAATCCTAAGTGAGAGCTTAGGTAGAGGACGTAGGTCTTAGCACCGAACCTCTATAAAAATAGTGTTAGCCTTTCTTCCCTATTCTTTTCATTTGATTAATTTGATTGTTACGTGTGTTTTAATTCTGTGATTTTTTGTAGAACTCTGCGAAAAAGTTTAGACGATCCATTCAACCCCCCTTTCTAGATCGCTTTCAAGAATAAATCCTGATTGAGATCATAGTTTGACGGGAAAAGATTGGAGTTGTATGCCTGCAGAGAGAAAGAGCTAGTATACTCGGCCATCATAATTGAAACCTAAACTATTGTTAATCCTTGTTGGCTTTTGGTTATCTTAGAGGTCTCTTGGTACAAAGTACCCTTGGTTTGGTGTCTTTTTTCCTGTTTGCTCCTCTGGGTCTCGTAGTGGCTCCATATGGTGGAGGTATCTGTGTAAGCTCGAACACAATTTTGATCTTTGTGTACAGACTGAAATAAGCTCGATCCCTGAGGCCTATGGATAAGATCTGTAAAGTTGTGGCTATGATACATAATCAGATGATCTATCACCTTTAGAATCATATTGTAGATATGAACTTTCCAAACCTTGCTTTGAATGCTCTTTTTCACTTATGTTTTCCAGTCTCCTTACTCACTCTTATCAAGAATAACGTAGATTAAAGTCTTCAAGATGAATTACCCTTTGATCAAACAACACATTCACCCTCTTTCAAATAAATCCAAGAAATCTGCAAAACCAAAGCCTCAACCTGAAAAATCCAAGGATCTATTGATTCCTTCTTCTTCACATTCTAAACCTGTGAATCCATGGAATAAACCACTACAGATCGCTCAATAAGAAGAGGAGCAATTCACAACAAGAGGTCATTTGCAACAGCAAGAATACAATTACTTGGAAATGTAAACTTCCACAATTTTGCAACCACATCTAGATTTTCTCACCAGCACCAAAATTGTCAAGAAGAAAAGAAGAAGACAAGGTGTTGCAGATGCATTCGTGGGTTAAACATATGAACGACGCAAAAAGACTACTGTCTAAGATACTGATTCCGTGTGAAATAAGGAATCCTAGGTGGTGTAATTTTAGTTATTTCCAGTTCTGTTTTGTTACTTCCTTATTTTATAGTAGTAGGAGTTTTATTAGGAAAGGGAGTCTATTAAGGAATTTGAATCCTTGCTTAGTTAGGAATTCTAGTTGGTAGTAGGAGTTTTATTAGGAAAGGGAGTCTATTAAGGAATCGGAATCATTGTTTATTTAGGAATCCTAGTTCTTTTATTCTTCATTATTGTAAGGAGATTTCCCTATAAACAGGGAGTTATTCAACAATAATAAGCAAGTAGAATTTATTAAAAACCCAAAGATCTGAAACTCTCTCTCACAACGAGTTTCAAGGTTGTAGCTCCCTTCGACGAGCTGTGTTGGATTACCAATTATATGTATTTCGACCCCATTTATGTCAATTTGTGCTTGTTTTTTTTTTGACGATATCCTTATGTATGACAACTCTTGGGAGAGCCATTTGATGCATCTACAAACTGTCTTTGAAACATTGAAGGCCCATCATCTCTATCTTAAAAAGTTAAAGTGCTCGTTTGAAGAACCACAAGTCTCCTATTTAGGCCATGTGGTATCAGTAGGAGGTGTTTCCACCGATGCGAGTAAAATTCAAGTGGTCAACCTCAAACTATCAAAGCTTTGCATGGATTCTTGAGTTTGGCAGGATATTACCAAAAATTCATTAAGGATTATGGTCAAATTACTTTCCCCTTGACAAATATGTTAAAGAAACAAGCCTTTCAATGGAATGATTTGGCTCGAGCCTCCTTTGACGCGCTAAAGAAAGCCTTAATAGCTGCCCCAGTGCTGAGTTTACCTAATTTTGAGGAAGAGTTTGTAGTTAAATGTGACGCATCTGGTGCAGGAATAGGAGCAGTCTTGCAACAAAAGGGACATTCCATTTCCTTCTTTAGTAGGAAATTAGCAGACCATCATCTTAAACTTATAACGTATGAGTTAGAATTAATCGGGTTAGTGAAGGCAGTCCAACATTGGAGATCATACCTTTGGGGCTATTCTTTTATCATTCGAACATATCACTTTAGTCTCAAGTATCTACTTAAACAACGATTGTCCACATCCCCCCAACAACACTAGCTTAGCAAGTTAATGAGGTTCAATTTTTGAGTGGAATATAAGGCTAGTCGGTCGAAAACTGTAGCAGACTCTTTATTACGACGTGAAGAAGATTGGGCTGTTGTACCCAATATCTCAACCACATGTTGTCTTGTTTGATGAGATTTGAGTAGAGATTCAAGATTCAACCACTTTATTGGAAATTAAATCAAGATTGAGCAAGATACATCAGAACCGGGTTCGTCTTTGCGTGATAGAATGGTGTTCTTTCGAGATCACATTTACCTATTACCAACCTCTTCCTTGATCAATGCTATATTATCAAGAATCCATGATAACACTCACGAAGGTGTTGAGAAGACATTGTAAGTTGGTCTGGCATGAACAACACCATCAAGGAATACGTTGTAGCATGCCTAGTTTGCCAATGTAATAAAGTCGAACATTTGAGTCCAGTCACCGTTACAATTACCTCACTAGGTTTGGTCAGATATATCAATGGACTTTATTGACGGGTTACCAAATTCGATGGGTAAAACTGTGTTATTCGTAGTGGTTGATCGATTATTTAAATATGCTCACTTTATTCTATTGGCACATTCGTACAATCCTTGCACCGTTGCAAGAGTTTCTTTGAAAATATTGTGTGACTATATGGCATCCATGAATCTATTGTTAGTAATAGAGATGCCCTCTTTACAAGTACCTTTTGGAAGGAGTTGTTTCGTTTATGTGAAATCGAACTTAATTTCTCCTCCGCATATCACCCACAATCTGATGGACAGACTGAGGTGGTTAATAGAACCATTAAAATGTACTTGCGTTGCCTTGCTAAAGACCGAACTAAGAAGTGGGTAGAATGGATTCCTTGGGCTGAATTTTGTTACAACACGTCCTTCCATATAGCCTTTAAAACATCTCCATTTCATGTAGTATATGGAAGGGAGCCTCTAAGTTTGACTTCCTATGTTACAAGAACTTCTTGAGTAGATGTGGTGGATCAAGCACTTCTTAATTGCGATGAAGCTTTAGTTGCAATTCGCACCAAACTCCAACAAGCACGGCTACGAATGAAGACCATCTATGACAAAGGACATCGTGAGATGGCGTTCTCTCCTGGTACTTATGAGTTGTTGCGTTTACATCCTTATCGTCAAAAGACGCTTGTCGGCCACATTACACATAAAATTGAACCCAAGTTCTATGGACTTTTGCAGGTGGCAAAACGCATTGGTATCGTAGCATACCAACTTGAGATTCCCTTGGACTACAAGCTGCATAATGTTTTTCACACGTCATTATTGAAGCCTTTCAAGGGTGAGATAACCGGTGAGCCACCAGCGCTACCTCTGCTTGAAGAAGGTTGAGTTGTGATCAATCCTATGGCTATTTTGCGTACTCGGTTGAATAAAGGCCGTTGGGAAATTTTGGTACAGTGAAATAGAGGAACGATAGAGGATGCAACTTGGGAAGATGTCTTGGAGTTCACATGGCATTTTTCAGACTTTAAGCTTGAGGACAAACTTTTTAAGGAGGAGGAGAGTAATGTTACGGATGCATTCGTGGGTCAAATATATGAACAACGCAGAAAGACTACTACCTAAGATACTGATTTTATGTGAAATAAGAAATCATAGGTGGTCTAATTTTAGTTATTTCCAGTTCTGTTCTGTTACTTCCTTATTTTATAGCAGAAGGAATTTTATTAGAGAAGAGAGTCTATTAAGGAATTTGAATCCTTGCTTAGTTAGAAATTCTAGTTGACTTTAGGAGTTTTATTAGAAAAAGGAGTAAAGGAATATGAATTATTGTTTAGCTAAGAATCCTAGTTATTTTATTCTTCATTATTGCAAGGAGATTTCCCTATAAGCAGGGAGCTATTTAGCAATAATAAGCAAGCCAAATTTATTAAAAACCCATAGATTTAAAACTCTCTCTAAACGAGTTTCAAGTATGCAGCTCCCTTAGACGAGCATTGTTGAATTACCAATTATAGGTAGATCCAGGAGGAAGAACAAAGGTAAAAACCCTTTGTTAGAAAAAGAATCTTCGATTCATCGTCAGGTAACTCGATCACAGACTCAGAACCGTAACACAAGGTAATCCTGAGCAGCTTCGAACAAGTAATTAACAAAGAAGTCACGTCGAGTGTAACTAGCATTATCTACCAAATGCAAACCCATCTTCGATTTCATTTCCCACATATATCATAAACATTTCGTATGTACAACACGTCAGGTACTTTTCATATGTACAACACGTCAGGTAAGCATTTCTTATCTGATCAAGTACAAGGAGTATAACAGATTGAATGACAGACCTTTAAATTACTCTTTGTTTCTGGTCGAACGGTCTTTCCTATGTCCTCCAAGAATACGGGAAATTTGTAGGCCTCTGCTGAAGGCTTGGTTGAACAGCATGCGCGTTTGGAATTCTGAGACAAATGGGAACCAAGCCAAGAATGCAACTGGTGTAAATAGAAGTAAGCCCATAACGGTTTCATAGCCACGAGCAAGTGTCCGGACCGATCCCCAAATACCCGCTCGTTGAATTAGAGGCTTAATAGCTTGTGCAATCTGGTACAACAACACAACAAAACATCAGCACAAGCCAAATAAGTGATGCACATTCCAGACATAGCAACAGGATTCACTAACCAGCAGAAGTCCCCATCCGGTGGGCATGAAGGCAAGAATACAGACTATAATGTCTCGGATGCTCATGTGAAGGAAAGCAACCAAAGAAATAAATACCGTGGCAAACGTCAAAAATATGAGCCCCTTAATCAGTCGGAACAAGAGTTGGAAGTTCGCACTGAGCCGTCTCCTTCCAACGGACATAGCCTTCAAAACATTAATAGAAATTTAGAATGCAGTTCACTTTATTGTATAAAGCAAATCACAATTCTTCAACCTTGACCAAAACCCAACAAAGGTTGTAACAGCACCATCACACTAATAAAGTCAAACTGAGCTCCTGAGATCTCATATCACATCACATCATGCTCACAGCGTAAGATTTTTCAGCAAATGATACCATCCTACTAATTGTAGCTTGTGTATCAACATATAATCAATTCATCCTGGAAAAACAGAGTTGGAACACAAGATTGGAGTTTTGAACACGTCCTCAACTCACCTTCATTAATAGTAGGATTAGAAGGATCACGATCCATGAAACGCCATAAACCTGTAATCCCAATGACAGTTGTTTAAAAACCCATTGCTATCAACCGAGTGAAATATAAAAGTTACGAAGGAACGGCTCATATGCAAGTCATACCAGGAAACTAGTATTATCAAGAATGCTCAGATGATAAACGAGGCCATATTGAAAGATGAAAAAGCGCAAAGCCAACAATATCTCCACTATGACACCACGCTTTCCTGTGTAATGAAGATGTTCTTGCTCCTTTTCCCACCATGATTCCCAACTCTTTTCAGCAGATACGCCTATCCCTCCACGATTACTTATCCACTTATTCCAATCTGCCCAGTCATCCAAAATCTTCTGCCACTCAAACCCTGATGGATTGAAGAAGAAAGGAGCGAAAAGCCATGTCCCCACCATGAACCATATTGATATAGTAATCAGGACATAAGCAACAACTCCTCTATATGTGTGCCCCAAAATATGGAATACAAGAAGGAGAATCATCAGCTCAATCCCCTTAACAAAATGGCTGCGGGAATACATTCTATAATTATCCGCAAATTTGGCATGAAACACCACAAAACTACGACCAGTTCCTCGGTATTCTGCACCCCCATGAAGCAATGTCCTTCCGAAATAGTGGGTCTTGGTCCCAAGAGAAAATGTAAAGAACACGGTGGCAAGCTGTAACTGCATTAATACGAAATCACTCAATGCATTGCGGAATCCCCTTTCCAGGCCAATTTCCATCATCATAGGCAAGGCCATCAAGAATCCAATTTGCACAAATGACTGCGATGCAAGGGCTACTTGTAGGGGTTTATTGTCTCTAATAGCTCGCTGAGTACTGAGTCTTTCTTCAAGTCCACTAAGGACTAGATAAAGGCGGCCATAAAGAAAAGCATAGACGGTGAATACAGTTAACTGTGCTAGACCAACAAGAGGCTACGATTAGCATAAGGAATTGGAATGGCATAAAAGGTAAACAAGCATATTCATACATACCAAAGTACTGAAATAGAAACCAACTGTAGTGAAATAACATGACAGCATCCGGAAAAAATCAAATCGATGTCCAAGTCTGTATATGTCACGACTTAACGTCTGTTCACCATTCCCATCGGCAATCTTTGCCTCAAACATAGATATTTGATTAAGGCCAACATCCCTCCCTTTACCAACTTGAATATATTCATGGTGAGTGACACTTCCTTCACGTAGTGTTGAATTGAAACCTGATGACAGTGGAAACATGAAGCAAAGGAAAAGGTGTATATTCATATATACAAATACCAATAACAGTGAACAATGCCTGCAAATATGTCCTCGCTTAAATTGATAACTTTCGAAGCTTTGCTCACTCCCCCTCTTGTTATATGAAAGAGTCTGTCAAAGACATCTGGATGACCATAGTGAAACCTTACTCTGAAGAAGAAGAGATGAAAACTTCAGAAAATATATAGAATTTAAACATTAATAATAGCATGACTAAGAATTATGAACAGGAAATTTCCTGGAGTAACTGAAATAGAACTGTACCTCAAAGGGTTGGCCAATAATCTTTGGCCAATAGTCACAAAACTGGTCTCCTGATTTGACATAAACCATGCAAGCGATGAAACACTGCACAGGACATGAACACACTGATATTAGAAAATCTAAACATGACTCCAAAAATATCTACAACAATACACATTGGTACCTGCCAGTGAATATATGCTCCCTAACTCCAAGTATTGTCGGGAGTCTTACACCACCATGCCTTTCAAGAAATTCCTGGAGCAAATTTCTCATTTTGAAGGCCTCTTCCATATAATTATCCTGTACATAGATATTTATCAAATAAGTTCCTCTTAGATTTGTGTGTTTCCTGTATAATCACATCTTGAGAAGATACAATACCTGATTCATGTCTATAGTCTGCAAGCCTTCACCCCGAGTGAAAATAATGGCATGGTTTTGATTTTCTGGCTTACCCTCGCCTAATTTTGCAGGTCCAGGAAGCTTGATGCGATAAACAACCTGTACAAAGAAATGCAACAAGTAATTGCCTCAAATAATTCAAGGAAGCATGTACCCACATGCAGAATTGTTTGTCGAAACACCATGTATCTTTATGCATAATGCCAATGATGACATTTTGGCAAGTCAAACAAACGATCAATGCTTTTGTTGCTTTTCAGTAAAGAAAAAAAGATTACTAGAGTATTGATCTAGAGGGACACCTTCGTATTTTTTGTTGCAACAATGAAAATATTGCGGCAACAGAACTTATCAAGTTGGCCACAAAGTTCCGAGTTCTATTTATTTCAGTTACACAGCAAGTGCTACATGGGTTAAGAAACGAAGGAGATTCCAGCTCAAGAATGCAAGTATAAGTAATAGAAGAAAGTCTCGAAACAATTGCACATTCTAAAAGTTTAGTTGATGCACAATGGATTAGCAATATACTAAAAACCTTTATAGCACATCATCAAGATCTAGCTTTTTGAAAGATTGCCATGGGCTTTTATTTTTCCAGTTAGTTACGACATTAAAACTTGAACAAGATCCAACTTTTTTAAGGTATGTACCTGGTCTAAGTTTTGAATGGGTTCTGAAGAATCCATAGGTTTTGTCGGGGGAGCAGCTTTCACAAGAGCTGAATAATAAACCTTCTCAATCTTCTTCAATTTGTCTTGGCTAGTTTCTTCTACTTCATCAATATAAGCTACACGAAGAGATGGGTACCTGAAACAAAGTAAGAATGGAAATAAATCCAAGCGTAACAGAAGACAGAAAGAGTTAGAATAAAGAAATAAAAAGGCCAAAAATGAACACACGTTGTCATAAGCCTTAAAATGTCCTTTGCACGGGCATCACCGGATCGTTTGTGAATTCCATACTGCTGACATGACACTACATATGTGAATTTCATATCAGCTGCAGCCTGGCATTGTGCCCATAGTGATCTTTCACTCCTTGATTGTTCTAGACTTTCTAATTCAGCAGCCTTGTAACCCTTCATTAATTCTGTTGAAAGAAATAACAGTTAGTAGGATGATTTGCTCTGAAGTATACAAGAAAGACAATTTTCACTTGCAAAACCAGGCTTGAACCAAATATATACCTTCATCCTTTGCCATGTCAAGAAAGGCCTGAAGCTCCAAAGCTTTACGGTAATACATCATTCCCCGCACTTGTATATGGGAAAGAAAGTGAACAACATAAAAAATGAATATCATCAACGGAAAACAACATAATGGAAACAGGAAAGATCCCATTAAGTAGTGTCTAGGGAACACAGGTTTACATCAACCATCAGGGAAGAGAGAGAGATTTTACCTGTTCTTGTCAATGTTTGGCCTCTGCATGATGCCCATAAGCGGAGTTCTTCTTCCAGGTAGTCAGTTGCTCTAAGTTCTTCCTCACTCGTACATCCAACCCTTTCAAGGAAATTTATCCACTCATCTGATCATTTATAAGCACAAACAACTGCATATCATTTCTGAAATGACTCCCCAGATGAAATTAATGGGAAAAGACAACGGAAGAAGAAGAAGATGCAAGGAAAAGGAAGAAATCAACCTGGAAAGATCTTTTGCAAGTAAAAAAGTATTGAAACTCCATCTTCATTAGGCTGTTCCAGGAGATTTACGGAGTAAAGAACGTCCTCCGAGTGGTAAGGAGTAAGAACACTACGGAGAAAGGTGGAAGCCATGTTTACAGTAAGAAACACATTAAGTCAGCGATTAATAAAATGGGAATGGAAATGCATCCCCATGTTGAACACTTGACATATGATAAATTCTGGCTCAACCCAAGAGACTGAAACTTCATTTCAAGTGTTAAAAATATACTCCTCATGGATCATGACATAAATATAGCAAAAATGTGAAGAAAGCTCACGTGAAAGAAAGCATGTTCCGGACTTTAGGCGCAGTAGGCATGTCCATGAACAATGAATTGGAGAAGAAAGAAATACGTCTTCTGGCTTCCAGGTTAGATGGCACATCCATGGCAGACTCCTTCACGGTGAGCAATAGATGAATCCTCCCAATCTGTAATCAACATCCAATTCATAGTAAAGTGAACTACATTTCACGTAGTCGCAGATAAGGATAAAATACAGTAAGCAAGAGAAAATAAAATGAAATAGGAAAAATGCTGACAGTAGCCACCCAATAACTAGCGCTTCAATTCACCAAAGTGACAGCGAACTCCACGCAAAAAAAAAGAGAATTTTTTTTTTTCACAACCAGACTTATTAACTTAAAACTGCCAGCAACTTTACTTTTTCCTTCCAAGCTTCTGTATCTGGCACTGGAAATCCAAGTGAGCCAAAAAACTGATACTGTTGATCAAGTGGGGTCATTCCCTCATCCTTTCCATAAGATCCACCATGGCTTGAATCCAGCAAACTACACAAGGAATATAAAGAATGCATTAGGCAGAATATATATCATATTTGAGAAATTCTCTCAATATAAATTTACCTCGGAAGCTCATCTTCCATTATGTCTCTCGTCACCACCTCTAGCATGTCAAGCAAAAGAATGACAACTTGATCCTTGTCTTCCTTTTTATTTTTCAGCTGAAATGATTAGAACATTTCATTCAAGGTGCAATAAAACATTGTGGAAGTCGATAAATTATCTCTGTTTTAATTGCAGAAAAATACCAAATATTCAATCAACTTCACAGATTGTTCATTGAGGGTGGGGAGAGCATTCATATTTAATTCAGTAAGCAGGTTGTCTTGCTGTATATAATCATCAACTTTACCGAATATATCATTTATGACCCTGAACGCAAGAAAACAAGAAGATCATGAGATAACATAGGTTTCAAATAGAACCGAATACTTTTGTACGATCAAACTTACGATCTTTCACGCTCCCCTAAAACCAAGGAATTGATGATACTTTTAAATGAAGCATAGCACTCGCGAACTGCACAGTGCATATAGGGGTCTGAGCCCAATCTCTTTTTCAGTTCACTGTCTTTCCCGTTGCTATCTTTAGCCATATCTACAGCTATTGGAATCTGAGCAATAGGCAAAGTGAATTATATCCACCACTGTAATGTTGACCAGATAATGGAATAAAAAACAGCAAAACGCAAATAGACCTTGCTAGCAAGTAAAAATGGAGGCCACTGCGTGAGGTCTTCTAAATCACTATCAGCCCAGTATGGGACAAGCATCAAGTTCATTTCACTGCAAAACAGATGGACATCAGTGAAACAGAGTAACTTCTACTATGTCTGTTAACCTAAAAGTTTCCAATGCATCGTCCTCCTGATACCTATTACTTATCAAATCCTCCTCCCTGAAGCTACTGATTATTTTGTTCCACATTTGAGCAAACCTTGCTTCCACCTTCTCTTTGTTGGATGAAACCTAAAATGACCCAAAGAGATCGTCAAACTCCTGAATATTTTTTGTTGACTTCAAAATGAAAAAAAGAAGCATCTCATATTGACTATAATTGTTTTTAACAACGGAATAGCAAACCTTAGAAATTTTTTTAGAAAACGTGGCTTTCAGTCCTTTTCTCTTGATCTTCTCACTCTTCTCTGGTGGGATCAAACACTCATTAAAAGCAACTGGTAGTGAATCGAATCGGGATCTCAACATCCCTAATGTTCGAATCTGAAAATGAAACAGAAACACAAGGTTCATTGGGCATACATCAACTCTGGAATATGCATCTCTATCCATACTTTAAGTGATAATACATTTCGTGCAAATCTCATAATGGTAGACTTCTTTCACCGCTATCTTTTGACTATTGTTCTTACAGAAGTTGTTAAAAAAGCAGGTAATAGCATTATAATTTCTGCAAATTGAAGTATTTCCAATGTTGGCTCTCATATGTACAACTATACTATAGCTAGTAGTATGCAGCACCAAATTATTGTCGAAAATTAAAGTATGCCGTCTTCATATCTTTGCTTTAACTAAGATTAGTGCCTTTCTAGGGATAAAAACTTCATAATTAATAGCAAGTCAACGTAGAAATTCTTAACTTTTGCAATCAAGAGAAAATTCTCTTTAAAAACTAACACAAGAGTGTGTCTGATGGCAGGGCAGACAAGTGATACAGTTGTGGGACGTGTTAAAATACAAATGAAAAAATGTAGGCCCCACTCACCAACATGGCATCTCCGTTAACGCCGTCTGTTAATTGAAAAAAAATAGAAGTTGGATCTTTAATCAGAAGAGGTTGATGAAGATGCCATGTGGATACGTTGGAACAATCTTATTTACTTTTATATTCAAACATAGCCTGCAAAGAGTTAACAAGTGTTCATCCATGTTAAAAGTTAAGTGTGTCATCAAGCACTAACAATTTGAGCTACAATTATAGTAGTTTGTTAACTTCTAAAAAGAATTAACACTAAATTGCAAAAATCATTGAAAAAATGTATAAACAGGTTGCTTATCCCATTCCTTTAGAAATTAGGTTGAAAGAGACTTCAGCTTTCTAGTATATTCAGTAGCTCGCAAAATCCATATTATCATGCTTTGAAAAATGAGATAACAGACAATGCCACCAACTTGGACATAGTTACATTCTCACGGCAACAAAGGTCAATAGAAACCATGGATAACTGGAGCCTACCTCTCCCAATCGGCGAAAAGCTCCATAAATACCTCCAAATATAGTTGAGTAGATAGCATACCAAATCTGAGTATCCATAAAATACACCTATAAAGAAATTTTTTTAATTAGTTGCAAATAAGTTGGTGTTTAATTTATAATGACTTCAATAAGAGATTGTTCGGGAAATAACGTGGACGTACTAGAACAACAGGAGTCCACAGTGCAATAACGACACCGATATTGTTCTCGGCTGCCACCAGCAAATAGTATCGTCAGAAACATTTCTACTCTTGAGAATAAATGCATCATTTTCATCATTACCTCGAGGAAAGAACTCATGCCACTTATAAGTGGAAACGTGAAAATTCATGATAGCTTTCGTGGGACCCACAAGAGGCTTGATCTGAAACTCAAAAGATGGTTTTCAAAATGATGCAGGAGACCATCAGTTGCCGAAAAACTCTTTCTAAATAGTGTTAGAAACTTTCCAAGAAGATCAAGTCAGGTCCTCGAATTAATTGAAAATTTCTATTTAAAGAATCTTTTCCTAGTGCCTTGTGAACAATTAAAAGATTTTCTACAAGAAATGCACGGTTTTGCTTTTGGGATATGTGAAATATATCACTCTTAACCATAACTAGAAAAGTAAGGGAAAGGAAGGTCATTCTATTTCAACACAAGACTCGTATCAAAGTTTTGAGTTGTTTTAGACCACCACACATTCGTGATTTCTCTACCAAAATATGTATGTAGAAATTAAAGTAGAGTAGACATGTTGAATATAACAAATAGGATATATATGATTGAATATAGCTATTATGAGACTTATATTCTCCCTAATAATAAAGACTCTTCTATTATGTAAATCGCACAAAGTTCTAATAAAGATGGTTTTTTTAGCCTAAAATCTTGTGAAAACTATCTTTTTTCTTCCTGGTCTCTATTTTCATTTTTCACGAGACCTAAACTAAGAAAAGTCACGTTGTGATGCAATTCTACTTCTATTCGTGTGCATCTTTTGGGATCATATCTATGGTTTTGTGCACCAATCGCAGCAAGGATTAAGACAGCTCTCCAACAAAGAATTTTATAGAATTTAACGGGACAGACATTGTTCCTAACAGAAGCGTAATAATGCTAATACTTAGAGAAGTGAACTACTAGTTTGAACTTCAAACAGATCCACGTATTTAATGTCTTTACGATATTCAGATGAAACTACCAGAACTGCCAAGGAAAAATAAACAGAACATCATCTCAAATCTATATTTGCTAGCATTGAAAGAAATTATAATTTCTTGGAATAAAAAAAGAACTAACCTACCTCTACGAAATAACTGAATGCTAGCTTTGACAGTAGGAGCAGAATCCAAAACATGGTGTACCTGGAGATTTGATGATAAAAGATTTTTCATTACAAATTTGTTCCATTCCATGAGATATCTTTTAATATAGTTGTAACTCTTACTTGAAAAGTGATATTGAGCTCTCATGCATTCCCCTTCCAATAAACAGCGGAGGCTATCAGATAGGAAAAGATAGTAAGGTTGTAAGACAATTGATTGATTTTCATAGATTTAATTTTTACAATTTCAAAGGAACAATCATAACAAGGCAAAAATACCAAAGGAAGCTTGTGACTACCTGTGACCACCACATCAGGAGCCTCACAATCTTATAGTTTGAACCCTCAAGGAAGCGACGAATAAATGGGAACAAAAATAGCAGAGCTGAGAGCATGTTTGGTGATAAGTAAATAAGGATGGCCAAAATGAACAAAGAGGGTGAACCTGGACTGTCACCAAACCATTTCTTAATAGCCTGCCCAATTCCAGGAGGATTTTTCCAACTATATGCATAGGTTATTGGTAGAATTATGACCCATGCAGCAGCTGAAAGAGCCTTCAAAATGTATCTAAGTTTGACGTAAAATGGCATGATGTGTCTTGCCTTCCAGCTTAGGATTATATCAAGGGCAGCTGGAAAAGCAAAATATGACACAAAAATATTGCAGTAAGTCATTAGCCTGTGCAGAAGATGACCTTGTGTGTACGAAAATTGAGGCATGTATGGTAGACACTACGTTTGCATAAAAATAAAACATTGTCTCATCAGAGAAAAACAAAGACAAATGCCAGCTCAAAAGATGAGATAATGAAAAAAGAAGCCACCAACAACATCACTCACCTACCTTGTGCAAAATTTAATATCGCAGAGGTTATGAAGATGCTCAGAACCTTTTTGAAAACATCACCATCAAATACGGAACTCAACTTTCCCGAACCATTCCAAGCAATGATGATCATCGCCTTCATCAAATGACAATTGGCAAGCCAAATTAATTACGAAGCGCAATCAACATATATCACACAAATAAACAGAGAGATTTACCTGTAAAGACAAAATATAAAAGCTCCACATTCTGTCAAAACTTCTGAATATATGCCAGAATGATCTTATTTCAACAAAATTAACTTTTCCAATCCATAGATCCCCGGTAACTGGTTTCTTCTCCTGAATAAGACATAAAATGTCCATAATGAAAACAGAAACAGATTGAAGTAAGAATGGATAATGTGCTCAGATATTTGATTGCGACAAAAACTGCTGGCTGTGAAACCTTAATATATCTTTTGATCCCAGAGTATAAGTTATGAGAAAGCAATGGAAATTGACTCAGTTGTATAAGAGAATGAATGAACATAGCCATTAAGAATGCGATAGACTGACTTTGCAATTATAAGTTCAAGACAAGATAGTTAAGAAGAAAGGCGTATGCATAAAGAAGATAAGCTCAGTTCTATCACCCACCTCATCCTTGTCTAACCGCAACTCCTCTGGAGGCAGACAAAAGAAATCAGCATCTGCACGCATGGGCCATCCTAATCGGAAACAACTGACTGACCTACAATCTCATACAAACAGAACTATTTCAAGTTGACACTCCAGATTGGAAATACAATGAATATGCACAGAGAAGTGCCATACCAAAAATATTCATTCAAATCATCATAGTTTCTCCACTCTGAATGCTTTGACCTCCCTCCTTTGCTCCTTTTTGCTTCCTAACGAGCACAGTAAAAGCAAAATATCAGCAGGAAATAAAAAACTAAAAAGAAACAAAAAGAAATAAACATTTAAGCTCAAGGAAAGATAAGATCATCGAACCTTTGCAATTGTATCATATATTGGTTTCACTACTTTTCTTAAGAAAGCCTCCTCCTCACCACCATACGCTGGTTTTATGTGTTCTCCAGTCGTTGGACTAACACTCCCCGCCAGCAGTCCATACAATTCAAATGCCATCTGCAACAATATCAGCTTGATAACTCAAAATAAACCATCAAATTTTAATCATAGTTTCGGAAATGGCAATTTCCTCCGATGGATTATGTAAAAGTTTATATTGTTATCAAATTCACACTTGCCAATAATCTGGAACTATCCCAATGCCTTTATGCATTAAGTTATTGCTGAAAATATTACGAAAGAGAGAGTTCTGATCACTAATAACAAAATTAAACTCAACTAAGCCTTGATGAGTCTCCGAAGATAATAACTGAAAAAAGATGTCCTGTTCATTTCAGGAAAATTTGAATCTTGGACGATGGAGAAAGTGCAAGAAAAATATTTTTTTTCAATAAAAATGAAGAGAAAATCCAGAAGTTTGTGTTATTACTTATTAGTGCCTCTCTAAACAGAAGAAATAATGTTCCATAAGCAGGAAAGTTCTGGCCCAACAAAGAAACTGAAGAAGGGCATAAGAAAACGCATGCAATCAAACGATTAATTCCAATTTCCAGCTGGTATAAGATTAGCTACAGTAAAGGTCAACTAGAATGGACTTGTATACTGGCTGCTTTTCCATAACACATGCTTGCTGTAGTGACTATATAAAAGTACTAATTTTGCAACTTTACATCATTCTTATTTTATGATTTCATCTCCACATGCATGAAATCACATACTTCATACACGACAAAGATACCTATAAAGTCCAAAAGGAAGAAAGAGAAATAGAAAAGGAAGAAAGAATCAAATCAGAAGGCAAGCAACATCTTGAAATGGAAAGATATTGCCGATGTACCTAGGTTATATTGAAGCTACAGACAGATACATACATGATGATATATATAACAAATGCATTCTGGCATGAATCTTAAGTTCGCTGCTTCTCCCCAGATAAGGAGATATAGACCCATATAAAGTAACTTCCTCTGTTGAACTTCCTGTTGAATGGTTGGCAACCTGCCAATTCAATGATGACCACAAAATAAAACATTAAAGTTAAAACATAACAATGGATTGTTGGAGGTAAGGAGCTCCCTACCACAATTCAGAGCAGAGAGGGAAATATAACTGCTGTAAAAGTATAAGAACCATTCAGGGCCTCCAGAAACTCAAAAGCACAGTTAGAACTTGGAATAATAGTTTTTGCAGGAAGGTTGATCTCACCAGAGGCTACTTTTGCGCCCCAGATACTTGCACCATTTCTTGTAGTTCTTAAAAATTCTCTTCATTGCATCAGTTAGGGCACGCTCATCCAACTGAAATGAGCAATATCAGCAATTTTCATAAAAGATGAGAATGAGCACACCTTTATTTGCATCAGCAAAGCAATAGAAAAAGGTTAAAAAACCTTGGGTTGATGGTCAGTCTTTGGAAATTGTCGAATGTGCATATTTGCAAGCAACAGGATCAGGTGTTCCCTTTGATTCGCGACATTATCTTTCTGCATACCCAAATTTAGTATTTCCAACTAATCGATGACACAATAACAAATCCAACAAATCAGTCACCTGAAAACCGAACATAGCCTGAAGCCAGTCCAGAATGTCTTCAGTTACTTTCTTCTTGTGGTCCTTCGGCCAAGGCAAGCCTCTGGTATTTCTAAGTGCAGATACAGCAGCTTGAATCTGCAAATGCGCCAGTAGACAAGGTACAGGCTTTCAGCTAAAAAGAAAACAAAGTGAGTAAGTGGATCAAAATGGAATTAACCTCCGGATATCGCATGATAGCCTGATTTTGGCTCTCAGGATCAAGGGGAAGAATATTGTAAGGCACGTATATTTTTGTTTTTTCTTCAACTTTGATGTGAGCCTCCAGAATCTACAAGAAAAAGATGAAAACAACTGTTACACCGGATATCCATTAATTGTCATAACCTGGATGAATGTCGACAGGAATGGCGTCTTAGCATGCTGAACGAATGAAAACTGACAATGATGTAGTACTGAAAAGGAGAAAGTGTCATCTCAACCTCATTTGCTACTTCCACTTCCTCTGTCTGGTTGACAGCCTTCAAAACCTCAAATAGGACCGCAGCAGTTTGATATGCTTTTGTAAGTTGAGCACTGAGTTAGGATGATGAAATTCACGTGAGATTTGCAAAACCATGTGCAGGAACAACCAAATCAAACTATAACCTAGAAGCTTTCACATATATTACCGATCAGCTTTATCAGCTGCATGAGTTAAAGCTTCAATATACTTCTGATAGTAATCACGATAAAATTTCTGCATTTCTCGAGCATCACTCATTGTCCTTCCTTGCATTGTAATATCATTTTCCTGGACAGGAAAAAAAATAAAGAAAGTTACACTCCATCCAAACAGATACATATAGAAAAAAAAATGGAAAACAAAAGAGGAGTTACGATGGAGTGTGAAAAATACAGTAGAAGCCACTGGACAAAGCTGAACAATTTGTGACAGATTTAAGGTAACATGTTAAACTTCAAGAAGTTAACGCCAAATTGGATCTCTAAAAGGGAAGTTGCATATAAGTGCTTACCCTTTCCAGACGTTGTAGAAGTGCTGTTTTAAACTGGCGAACACCACGCCCGCTAGATGTGGGATCTAGTCTATGAGCTTTCTCAAAAGCATAAAAACGACCTATTTTCAACATCAATGCAAAACTGAAGATTGAGAGTCTGGAAAACATCGGAATACATACACAACAACCAGATTTCCAATTTGAGTCCTAAATGCAGCCAAACAAAATTTAACCAAATAGAAAAGCAACATTTTAAGAGACTAAGGCTGCCAGAAGAAAAAGGAAAGGAAGAAAGAGATTATATGGGCATATCTAAGGAATATGACTAGAGCAGCGCATCAAGTGAGAGAGTTATCCCCTGGGAATCTATCCTAGAATGATTTTCTAATAAACATTCATTTTCCTCAAAACTTCACTTCTGTCACTCCATTAATGACCATTGCAGGCCCTGATATTTTGCACCAAGGAATATTAGTTCAGAAACTTTGATGACTCCAGGATTCATCAGTCGCACTATTTCTAGATTTGACTAGACAACAAAATGACAAGCACTGGCTAAACTTTCCAAAATAAATATAAACTTAGTTCTGGCACTAGCGATTGCTGTGAAGAACTAGTACTTATCTTTTTAAAAAAACTGAATAACGTGCATGTTCAAAAGATTAGATAGGCGAAAGCATTTTGGGTAAAAGACAGAAAGAGAATGAAAGTGTTTATATAAGCAAGAGCCATATGCTCCTTTTGGAGCTCGAAAGAAATATCTTAGCAGACACAAGAATGAAGTCATTTAAGCGCACAGAGAAGTTGACAAGCTATGTGTAAAAACGGGATGTACATACTCATATTTCAGTTATATATATGACTCATATATATAAATGAAAGAAGCTGCAACTTACAGAGATAAGCAACTCTAGGGTTGCTGGCCTCCACTTGGTTAGCCACACGCAGAATTGGAGCAATATCAACGAGGGAGGAAGGCACCACCTCACTATCCAACATCGACTCCCCTATATTCCCAGCTGTCTGCGTCCGCAGAATCCGTCTCTGCGGCTGTGCTTGCTGATCCGAACCCCTTCTATTATTAGTCGACATCGTTTCTTTGTTTGCACGTACCGCCGATGCCGATCAAGTACCCTTTGTATGGAAAACAGGACAGTAATTCATAATATAACTTTCTTTAAATGGTCACTGCTCCAAAACTACTAGAAGTAATTGGGAAGATAACATAAACATAACTATGTACAAGCAGCAAAAGAGTAGATAACTTTTTGGAGGGAGTAGTAGGTTTCTGTATGTGATGTGAGAAAAGTCTGATTGCTTGTCGTTTCTTTTCCACAGAACAAACACAAGCTCACACACAACAGTCCTCAGTAGCTAATAAATCCATCGGTCTAGTCTAGGAATACATAAACCTCAATTATTTACCTAATATTTTCTACTGCGATGCCTAATCCGCATAGATAGGCAGATATATGTAAATTTGTAATTTGAATAAGGAAGCCGCAGAAGCAGAGTAACAATATGATGAGGAGAATTGAGTAAAGAGAAAATAAACAGAGCGCAACTCAGGACGCAAAAAGATTATTACCGGTTACGGAGCCAAAACGTAAGGTAGCGTAGACAACACTCCAAGAATCAGAGTCATAGAAGAAAATAGAGGAAAAAGCAGAAAGAACTGAGAAACTCTACATATGTTGGTTGATGGAGAAAATCAATGGGTGTTAAGAAGTTACTGAAGCAAAGGGAGAGGATAAGAAGAATGGTTGATGGCTTCAGAAAGTCGTCTGTTGAGGGCCCGCCGGGGGTTTTATATTATTATATTGTATAAGAGTTTTCCAGCTGCTTAACTTCCTCAACACCGACCATGGTAAATTTCATAGTGACTTTCTTTCATGGATTGAGCACACCCGATCAGAGCTGCTGGAGACTGTTCTCGTTTTTTCCCATTGTTCTTGTCCTTTTCCACTCGACGACGACGGGTCTAGTATACGGACAAGTTGGTGTTGGGTCTCATTTTGATTTATGAAGTGCCACCTGTTTTGACACTTGGACTCCCTCCCATCTTTACTTATCCCTGCAAACGAAATCTTAATCTGAAAATACAATACAGATTAACATAACGTACTAGTTAATTAATCCCATGCAAATTGAATCGTATATAGAAAAATAAAGGAAGGAAACAAAAATTAAAAGTGAAAAGTAGTGGTGCCGTGAAAGCTTTTAGGCGATGAATTGGTTAAATATTATAGGATTAGTATGAGAGTTAGGCACATGTTACATCAAACTGATGGTTGCTTTAGCTTACAAGAGAGAGTAGTCTTTTCTATTTGATGATGTAGAAAGTGCCAACTGCCAAGCGGCAAAGGAAAAGAAAAGATAAGGCAAAGACGAAAGCGTGAATGGAATAGGAATAGCTTCCCCAGCAATAAATGCCGAATGTGCAAATTGGGCCTACTTTTGTGAATATGTTGTCGATCAAAAAGATAAGGCTGCCTTTTGCATTAACTTTCGATGGGAGCGAGTGCTTTTTGTTCTAATTATTATTGTTACTAGAAAGCCCGCCCCAGCTTTCCATTTCCTTCGTCCAAAAACCCATCGGAGTATAGGTCCAAGATCAAAACCTTTGGTCAAGGACGACTTCGTACCTGATTGGTTGAATTTTTAGAGAATGGATAAATATTTTTTAATGGTAAATTTATTCTTAAAAAATAAATATTTGGTTGTAAAATAAAAAAATATTTTTTAAAAAATTGAAGCTTTTTTTAAAAAATACTTTTTAAAGTAAATTTTACAAATCAATTAATGAGTCTATTTTTAAGTATCTTTTACCCTTATGTTTTATACAAAATTTTCACAATACTCGCAAACTCATCTTTATGTTTATTTTGAGATTTATATAATATTATTTAAATTTTTTTATATGTTTTAATATTTATTTTTATATTAATTTTACTTATGATATAATCCATATAAAATATTTAATTAGATATATTTTTATTCATGTTTCATATGATTTAAAATAATATAATAATTCATATATTTTACTTTGCATATTTTTTAATATACTTTAAATAATATTTATATGCATAAATAATTTTTATTACAAAATAAAATATAGTTAAAATTAATAAAA
>JANZLF010000009.1:30120458-30133089 GCA_026546835.1 Erythroxylum foetidum
AGTCCAAGCAAGGGTGAGACCGGAAAGCACACCCCAGAGTTCTGCAATCATTGGTGTGCATCAACCTAGGTTGTGGACAAAACCGCCAAGCCAATTGCCCGAACTGTCTCGTAGGAGTCCTCCCGCGGCGGCTGATAAGCAAGAAGGAGTGCACGTGCCATCTGTGTTGAGTTTGACCCATCCATTAGGCGGTGTGCACCAGCCGATCAGTTGTTCGTGACAAGCCCGATGTCCCAAAATAGCTTGTTGCCGCCAGACTGCAGCTCGCTGGATCTGACCTGCAAAAGACACAATGAGAAAAATGGGTGAGGGGGGCCAAGTGAACTGAGGGTCGAAGATGCTCGAATTCCGCCAGTTCCACAAGAGCCAACAAGTGACTCCGAAAAGCAGCGACCAATCCTGGCCCAAAGCGCGTGTGTGGGTCCTGAGATTGATGGTGAGCAACCGACGAGTCGACAAAGAGAAGAACTCGTGAGGAATGACGCGAGGGGGAAAGGAATCCCACACCTGACAAGCTTTAGGGTAGTCTTGTAAAGTGTGCAGTGCGAGTTCGTCAAGTCCACACATGAGGGGGAAAGGAATCCCACACCTGACGAGCTTTAGGGCAGTCTCGTAGAGTGTGCAGTGCGAGTTCGTCAAGTCCACAGTGGTAACAAGAACCGCCCGTAGTAAGGTGGTGACTCAGGCGATGGTGGTTGGTGAGAAGCCGATCATGCGCTAGCAGCCAAAAAAATGTGCGAATACGTTGGGGGCCTACCCAATGCCAAATTAGCTGCCAGCAGTCATCCATCTTGGTGGCCGCCTGGTCTAAAATCATAGAATAGGTGGAGGCAACTATGAAGTGCCCAGTCTCAGAACGACTCCAAATGACCTTGTCTTGTCCTAGGAAGGGTCACGGGGGGAACGTGCCGGCGATGAGATAGCATAGCGAAGGCGGGAGACAATTTTGAAAAGCAGGCTAGTGCCAGTCCCCTGCGTCGTCCATAAACTGATTGATCCGGAGTGTGCGTGAGGAAGGAGAAATGTGGGAGACAGCATGATTGATAAGAGGGCCTGTACCAGCTAGCCAGGGGTCCAACCAGAATTGAATCGTATCCCCATCACCAATCATCCATCTCATGCCCTGTAGCACCAAGGGCCACGTCGCCTTTATGCTCTGCCAGATCATCGAGCCGCCAGTGGTGGCAATGGAGGTGGGCAAGTGGGTGACATCAAAGTTATATTTGGCAGTAAGGACCTGAACCCATAGGGCATGAGGTTTAGTCACCAGAGTCCACCTTAATTTAGCAAGAAAGGCGTCATTAGTTGCCCGGACGATGCAAATGCCAAGACCCCCTCGGTCTTTAGGCAGACAGAGAGTCTCCCAATTGACCAAGTGAATTCGCTTATAGTCCGCAGAAGAACCCCACAGAAACTGACGCAGGGTTTTCTCGATAGCGTCACAAAGGCTCCAGGGCAAGCGGACAATCTGCATCGTGTAACTAGGTAAAGCTGCGAGCATCGATTGGGCTAGAGTGATGCATCCGACAAAGGAGGGGAATTTGGTGGACCATCCAGATAAGCGTTGATGAACCTTGTCAAGTATGTACTGGTAGGTGCGTTTGTTCGCACGATCGTGTAGAAGTGGGATGCCAAGATATCTACCAAGGTCTTGCGTGCGCGTGAAACCCAGGGCACTAGCTAAGCCAGTGGCCGTCGACAGGGAGATGTTCTTGGAGAAGTAGCACCTAGATTTGGTTTGACTGACTCGTTGCCCCGAAGTGGTGCAGAACGTATCGAGGGTTTCTCGAATAATGGTCACTTGGCCAAGGGAAGTCATAGATAAAAGGATCAGATCATCAGCGAAGAACAGGTGGGAAAGTGATGGGCCATGACGGCTCAACTTGATAGGGTGCCATCGGACCTTGATCCACAACGTGGGAGATAGATTGATCGAGTCGTTCCATACAGAGAACGAACAGGTAAGGCGAGAGAGGGTCACCTTGACGAAGTCCACGCGAAGGCTGGAAGGTCTCACTCAACTCCCCTTGCCACCAAATTTGAAGGGATACCGAAGTGATGCATTTCATAATGAGGCTAATCAGAGAAGCAGGTAACCCAACGTCCAGTAAGGTGTCTTGGATGAAGTCTCAGGATAAGTGGTCATACGCCTTCTTGAGGTCGACCTTCAAGGCCATGATGCCCTTCTGCCCGGATTTCCTTTTCATGGAGTGAATAACTTCCTGAACGATGATAATATTGTCAGTGATCAAACGCCCAAGAGCGAAGCTGCATTGAGTGGGAGCCACAAGCTTGTCCAAATAGGGTTTGAGCCTATTGACAATGATCTTGGTAAGGGCTTTGTAGACTACTATACAGAGAGCAATGGGTCGGAATTGAGTGATCGTAGTAGGAGACGGGATCTTCGGAATGAGGACCATCATAGTGTGGTTTAAGGCTGAATCCCAAACAGCATGACGAAAGATACGTTGAAAGAATAGAAGCAGGGAAGGGCCGGGATTGATAAAATAAAGCAGGTAGGCCATCAAATCTCTGGGCCTTATTAGGGGCCATGGCAAAGAAGGCCGGTTTGAGTTCATCGGAATGGAAAGGCCTGACAAGATCCTCCTGCGTATGATGAGGAAGGGGGGATAGTGGCCACGAAGGAAGCGGGTGCTAGGGTGTGCCGGATCAGTCGAATAGAGGGCCACAAGGAAATTCTGAGCAAGTCGACAAATGTTCTGAGCCCCAGAGGAAAAATTCCCATTTTCATCTTGCGCAGACGTGATCTGTGCGGGTTTACGTTTAGCCATGGCGATGGTATGATAGTATTTCGTGCTGTGGTCACCCTGACTGATCCATTGACTCTGGGATTGCTGGTGCCAATATAACTCTTCTTGGAAGAGGACCTCTTCCAACTCCGTCCGTAGATGCTCCTCAAGATCGCGGAGGGAGAGGGTGGCGCCCACTTCCAATTGTTGTTGAATGCCAACAAGACGTGCCAGGAGACGTTTTTTCCTTTGGAATATATTCCCAAAGGTGGTATAATTCCATTGTTGAAGTTTAGTCGAAAAAGCTTGGATAGCACTGCTAAAGTCAGAGTCAGTATGCTGGATCCCGTTTCTGGAGCCCAACATCGGACATAGAAACGTGACGCTCACGCGTGGAGGGGAGACCTTGAAGTTAAAAAGTTATAAGAAGATCTCCCTCGAAAGTAAAGGCGGGCGTTGTCGGGCCGTGTGTTGCCTCGTCGCAGCGAAACCTTTCAGGAAGCTACGCCGAGGCAAGCGGACGAGCCTTCGCCGCGTCGAGCGAAGGATCTCTCGCTGCAGTGAACCCGCGAAAACAACTTCACCGCGGCAAGCAATCGGCCTCGTCGCGGCCGGCGAAAGCCTTATCCCATAGAAACTAAAACTTAAAACTTTCATCCATTTTTTTCAAAAACAACCCAACCCAAAAATCAACTCATAAAGCAAACTTAAACATACTCTCAAACAATCTTCTAAAATCTTATTCTCATGGTAAGATGACTCAATGCAAAAGTTTGAAGCTAAAATCATATCAACCATAACTCATTGATAATCAAAAGGAGAGTTTTACAAAGCTTTAATTGCATTTCAAGCCATAATACATCAGTTGAGTTCAAGAACCAAAAATATCAAATACACTTGAACAAATAAAACTTGAAATGCGACTAAAGCATTAAATTTTCAAAACTCTAATAAAAATACAAAAGCATGACACTTTGGAGTGATGCCGTAGCTCTTGACCTAGTCGATCTCTTGCTCATCACCTGGGTAGGGGGAGGAGAATGGAGGGGGTAAGCTTTAAAGCTCGTGGGTAACAACTTTATAACCAGTAACAAGCAAAACCATTGAAATACTTATTTTTATTAAAGAAATGTACATTGTATCATAAAACACATATAGCTAAAAAATTCTCATTTGTCAAACAATTTATAAGCAACATAAATCATGCAGTTCTCAACTTATTGGCAAAACGTAAACACATAGACACAACAAAATGGCTTGGGTGGATCCAAAACAGAACGTATTGCACAATTCTCTTAAGGGTCCTATGCAGCCGTGAACAGAACGTATTATACTTTTCCGCATAGCAGTCCAGTGTAGCCGTGAACTTATGGGAGTTCGAACTAGCTGGCAGGCGGGAGAAGCCTTTAAAAAAAATGAGACAAGTGCACTTGACTCAACTCAGGGGACCACCACAAACCAATATAACATGTATTTCATATCTTGCAAACTCGTTGCCCAAAATGGCAATTTTCGAAACATGATCTTTTTCAAACATAGCATATTTTCAGACATCATTTTCAAATCCTTTTCACATATCATCAATACAATAAGCTCAAACCAAACACATAATGCTTTTTCGAGCATTCAAATAGTTATAAAACATGTTCATGGAGTAGTTGAAATCATTTATTTCATCGTTTGAAGGAAAACATTAGTGGCTTATTACTAATCATAAAATTGTAACCCACCTGAAATCCCTTGCTTGTTACTTGCTCAAATGTGAATTTCCTCTTGGTCCTCTTGCCTCTATTGATTTCCTTAAACAACAACCAAAATCCCATTCAATTTGGTGTAGAAATCGGAAAGTCATTCTTTAACAATTTGAACTATAACTTATGCTAAAACAAAATTCTATGCTCAACTTCCATCCAAAATTGTAGATTCTTAAAGACTGAATCAGAATTTCATTTCTTCATAAAACTTGTAACCTTATGTCTCTATTTTATATCGAATAAAAAATTACCTCATTTGGACATCTATAGAAAAAGTTATGCCTAAAATATCAAAATATATCTGTGTTGAAGGCTTGAGCTCGCCGCAGCAGAACCCAGAAGTTCCCCTCGACGAGGGCACCTATTTGTGCGCGCCGCGGCGTGCACGCTTGCACGCGCCGCAATGTGTGAGCCCAAAATCTCTCCCAAAACTTGATTTTTGACATCAATCGACTACATTCTTCCCATATTTCAATTATAACACATCTTAACCCTAAATCATCATTCCTACTTTATTTCTAAACTCATGCCAACCCAAAATCATCCACAAACACAACAAAATCTATCCTTGATCATTAACCCTAAAGATAACACTAGCATATTTCATTCAATACCACTTTCCACACAAGTTAAGCTATATTGGGGTGTCATCTAACCAAAACAAGAAGGAATAAACTCATACTTACTTGTTGATGCTTCAATTCCTTCAAAAACTTCAAGGATTTCCAAACTCTACTTTTCTCTTCTTCTTCCTCTCTTCCATGGCACTCTCTTCTTTCCCTCTTCTTTTTATTCTTCTTCTTCTAATTTCTTTCACTTAAGCCTAAAAAGAATGAGCAAGGACTATTATGCCCCTCTAGGTAATGCCTTAGCCTCTCAAACTTAAGTGATGTTCCATTTATGCCCTTATACACATTTATTTCTTCATTTTCACCTACACCATACTATACTCTAATTTAATCTTAATTTCTCTATTTAATAATTCTAATTCCCATTAATCTAAGTAATAAAATCTTCCATCCATGCATATACCAATTTAATTCTAACCTAAAGTAAGTAATCAAGCAAAACCTTAAAATTAAAATAAGAAACATGCTTATTTAGTAAGAAAAGGAAATTGGGGCCCAACAAATGCCCTATTTTGTGTATGATTGCGTTAAATGGCATAAATGTTGAATTGTGGTGAATATCTAAAAATGTATGATGAAATCGGATATGTTTTCTTTGAAATAAATGAAAATTATGAAACTATGCGAAATTGATGAAATGAAAGAAGCATAAGGATGCAAAATTGCGATTGATTAATTGAGCATAGATATTTGTGATTGCGCAAGAGAGAAAACCATTTCGTTATTCACGTGCACGTTGACCTATAGCCTTTTCCCGGCTGCCCGCTTGAGGCCAAGAGATCCTGAGAAATCAGACTCGTTTTGTTCACGGTGTAAACCATTTTGTTTCACGGAAACTCTCTAGCCATTTGTTGTGCATTTTTCATTATGACTTTGTTGAGTATGATGCATAATAAAGTGTTATGATTGATAAAAGATTTCATGATATGCTTTAGGTGATAAATTTTGGTTGTTTATGAATTATGGGATGAAATTGCTAATAAACTGGATTGCTTGATATATGTGTATTTGTGCTTGTGGTATGGCTCATTACCGATGGCTATAAACCTATTAGCCACTGAGCCGAGTTGCTCACCCTACTTTCCCTCCTCAGGTGCAAAACGAGACGAGTGTGAACCTTGCAAGGCATCAGAAACTCCAAGGCTTTAGATATTTTTGTACTAAGTTAGTAACTAGTCATTTTGGATAGCTTTTCAAGCATATCAAGCATTGAGCATCTCATGTATTTTGTATCTTGTGCTTAATTCTTGATGGATACATTGATATGTAGTTAAAGCTATGCATGAATATTTATTTTGGTTGGAAATGAGAATAAGCATGATTGTGTTGCTTTATGGATAATGTATGAAATTGTGTATGACTTTTGTGAAAGAAGAATGTGTAGGTGCATCTTCTTCATTATTGAGTTTGGGATTGGTCATTGTTGTGGAATAGTATGTTGGAGGTTTGAAGGGTATATGAGCTGATTTGGTGGAGTTGGAGCTCAAAAGTACCAAAGGGTACTTGGTAGTGGGTGAAGATTTCAGGAAATTGTGTTTTGACAACTTCCAGGTATAATTGATATTAAATGTGATTTTATTGAAAGAAAGAAGTAGAAAGAGTGATCTTGGTATGAGTTGTGATAAGGAAAGATTTAGAAACAAGATTGGTAGTGATCTGGAATATGTTCACTGAATATGCTTCAGTCCTTTAGCCATAACATTTTCTCTAGTTGTCTAAATGATATGATTCTAAATTTGGATTAATATAGAGATATACGGTTATATTTTGTATGAAGACATCAAATTTCAATTATGTGTCTAAGAGTCTCAAAAATTGTCATGAAGTGAAGATTTGGGTGCAGTGTTGGTGTATGAATGAAAAATTTATCTTTGGATTTTAGGTTCAAATTTGGGATTGATATAGATGGATTTTGCCAAAATTTCCTTCTGGAAAGTTGTAGAAATTTCTTTTATCTTTCCAAAGGTATATTATATGAAAAATTTGGACATCGGAGTCAAACGTTATGATTCGTATAAGTGGATACGTTCAGGATGCAAAAAGTAGACGATAGAAATGAGATGATAGAAAAGCAGACGACAGAAATGAGACGATAAAAAAGAAGACGATAGAAAAGCAAATGATAGAAATGAGACGAAAGAAAATGAGACGATAGAAATGAGACGATAGAAAAGCATACGATAGAAATGAGACGGAAGAAAATGAGACGAAAGAAAATGAGACAATATAAAAGCAGACGATAGAAAAGCAGATAATAGAAATGATACGGAAGAAAATGAGATAATAGAAAAGCAGACGATAGAAATGAAACGATAGAAAAGCAGACAATAGAACTGAGATGAAAGGAAAGTGAGATGATACAGAAGTCAAACGATAGAATTAGCCTTAAAATTCTTAAAAGTTGTATATTTGGAAGTCCTCTTTCCAATATTCAAAAAATGAAGTTAATCTGACATCTGAAGTGAGAGTTATAACAATTGCGCTAAGACATGTACAGTACGAGTAAAGATATGAACATGTTGGATTCTTTTGGCCATAACTTCTTCTCTAGACCTCTAAATGACTTGATTCTTGAACCATTGGATTCGTAAGAAATTTCCCTACATCTCCACCAAGAATCATAGTCATATGAAACTAATGGAGAAAAATTTAGTGAAAAGACTGGGATGGGTACAGTGAGTGTGTTCTTCAATAATATGAACTGGGGTTATCTCACTGAACATGCTTCAGTATTTTGGCGATTTCTTGATTTGTAGAGGTACGTTTGGGTTGATTTTTGTTTCAAATTAAACTAGAGACATGGAGCTACAACTTATTTGAAGGAATTAAATTTCAGTTTGGGCCTTAAGATTTTCAGTCTTTGGACCGAATTCGGGTGTAGTATTTGGTCTTGCTTAAATGTGAGCTCTCTATGCGGCTATATTTTCGAATGTTAGATTTCGGAAGCGGGGTCCAACAAAAGCACTTATCAAAACATAATATAAACTACACCTATCATATTTCACTATATTTAAGGCTTTGTGCAAATTCAAGATCTCCTTATAACACACTATATGATCATGGTATATGACAATCCATTATAGCTCTCTAGGCATAGAATTTTGAGCTTTGGTTGTGATGGTTCACTAATGATGTTGGGGTGAATGGCAATCATCATTAGCCTTTAAATGTTCTTCTTACAACATGCTTTATTTTAGTACATGTACAATATTTTCCCTTTGGTGTCATCAAACTACCTATATATTGTTTCGTATTTAGAAAATTGCATTATTTATATATGCACAGAGCTATCCTGACTCTGGTTATACATATAAGCTCATTCTCTTGTTTAAAAAAAGAGAAAAAAAAAGGAATATAGACAATATGATAACAAGTATGGTATCTCTGAAGGGTGGATGAGAAAATCCAAAATGTGTACTAGTTATTTGATAATGTACGACAATAACAGTATGGTATGGTAATGGGTATCATTAACTTTTTCGGTATCATTATTCATCAACCTGATGAAGATGAGGCCTATAGCATAATATTACCTCTTTTATTTAAAAGTAATGAAAGGCATTACAAGGAATGTTTACATATAATCTGATTTTTTATCTTAATATTATTAATTTATCAATTTTTATTGGTTTATCTAATAGGAATAGCTACCTATCAAAGTAAGGTAAGTTTCTTCATCTTCTTCTTCTTCTTCTCTTCGCCTAGCTACATGGCTTCATTCTCTCATTGATTTTATTCTTTTCAGTTTGTTTAATTTCTTCCTCTTGTTTGCCTTGCTTAATCCTCTTTTTTTCTTTTTTTAAAGCTCCTTTTTTCTTGTGACTTTGTTCTCCTCCCTCTGACTTGTTTTTCTTTCTCTTAACTCTGAGGGATTTTTGGTCTTTCTACTTTATTTTTATTCCCATCTTGAATATTTTACCCTTTTTGGCAATGATATCTTGATTTACTTCATATATAAAGCTACTTCTTTCCATTCATGGCTTTTTTTCCTGTCGTGCAAACTACATCAGTGAAAGATTTTCCTCTTTTACCCTTCCCCTTTGGACCTATTCTCCCTTAACTATCCTCACTATCTTTCTTTCCTTCTTCTTCATCTCCTTGGTTAGTCTAAATTCAGTTAAAAACAAGACTATTGTAAACAAGTGTAGGAGCTGTAAACAAGTGTTAGGGGACCGTTCTAATCTTACACTTCAATATTATCCCCCAAAGGATCAAGAGGGGAGATCTATAATTGCATCAAACATCGAGACTTTTAAAGTAGAGGCATGCATGGGAGGCCATAGGAGTTTTTTTTAAGGAAAGAAAGGCCCCCTTCCCAATTATTCAAAGATATGTACAAAACTAGTGGAAAAATAGGGGATTATCTAAGGTGCTTCTCTTTAAAGACAACCTTATTTTGTTCTCCTATACTTGGAAAGATGAAGCTCACAAAATTGTTGAAGAGGGTCCCTGACACATATCTCATCTTTCTTTGTTTCTCTAAACTTAACAGTTAAGGATTAGTTTTGAAAATGTCAAGCTCTATAAAATTCCATTATAGGTCAACATATATAATTTACCCTTAAAGTATTATTGAAAGGATCCATCTCGGAGTTTTCCTTTCGGAACTCGAGTGGAACCCTCCTGGTGACCCCACGGTAACTCTCCAATTGATATCTGACTCAACCAAGGGGTTCTTATAAAGCCAAACCATTCAATTATTAAACATTTTTATATTTTAAAAGATAAAAGTGTGGAAAATAGTGATAATTTTTTTCAAAATGTTTCATTAAAAATTTCAGCAACACAACGATTACATTTTGACATTCTCAAAATTTTCAAAACCCTTGTAAAATTTCAGAACACTTATATATTCACATCAATTTCTCAATTACAAATTTTGGAATATAAGTCCACTCACAAGTGACCCCAAACAAATAATTCTCAACAATCACTACAATAAACTTTAAAAAGTTAAAACATATTCATGAATTTCATTTAAAAGCCTTTATAAACATCAATTCTTTACATAAATGAATATACCAAAATGACACAAGCATAGCAGCCGCCGACTATACAACTAATCCTATGACAGAGTCCTAATTACTACAACACCTGTACACATACCTAGGGTGGTTTATTTAAAAACATAAAAAAAAAGGTGAGCTAAATGAGCTCAGTGAGTGTAATCAATTTACAAGAAAATTGAATTTTGCGTAACAATATAACTGTAATATTCCATATAATTATAAAGCTCATGTAAAACATTTTTTTAGTAAAGCATTGTAAAACATTTTCCATAACAATTTATTCGTGCAATATCAAATCTAGTAATAACATAACATTTCATAAAACACAATTTCATTTTTTCTGATATACTATTCAAAAATGCTTTTCATCATTAAACTCATAAGATACAAGTTTCTATTTTCCATTTTCCTTTTTTCTTAAAAATAAATAGTGGTGGCAATAAGTTTTCTAAAGATTTTTCTAATGAAAACATGCCAACCACTATAATTGGTACCATACGATACCTCTCAAATCGTTTTTAACATAAATAGTGGCGGCATTATTATTGTCATGAATTTTCTTACTTAATGTAGCCCACAATTAGTTTTTTTACCATATGGTGAACTAGGCCTAAATTCACAGAGCTGCTTCTGTATCGCTTATCTTTAATAGGTTAACCGTTATAAATCGGTAGTTATAAAGCTAGATCTACATCACATTCCTATAACAAGTCATAAAGTTGGTTCTACATAGTTTAACCGTGACTAATTAACTATTATTTATAGAGTTAGTTCTACATCGCTTACCTGTAATAGGTTAACTACTATAAACAGGTATAATAACAGGTATAAAGCCTAACGGTGTACAATAGGAAAAAGCAACTCATATTTTTTCAATTTAGCTTATTTTTGAAATCAATGATGGGAGGATTCACAATCACTCAATATAATGCATAATTTCAATGTAACTTCCAATCATACAAAATTTAACTTACAAGTTAAAACTCATAAATAGCTAAAGCATAACTTATATATTGCTAAAGCATAATCTTATGCTAGCAATATTAACTTGTAAAATATCATTTGCATAAAGCTCAGCATAAATATTCATTTCATAATCAAATGAAAACCATTTGCAGAAAATGAATTTAAATTATAGTCACATGTCATCAATTTTTTCCAAAGAATTTAGTCATGTAAAACAATTAAAATACACTCACAACTTTGTAAAATTATCACTAAGCACACTTATGCATTCGATGCCTCTCCTTTACCTACACAGAACACAGTTCACTTAGGCATTTATTTCCAAATTCGGAAATAAGATATTAAAATTATAATTCAACTTAACCAAATTCGATGTTAGTATTTAATCTCATAACATGTACATTAATCGTATTTATGTTTACTTTCCATAAGCTAACCTATTGTTTTTTGTTTCCAAATCTAACTTCAAAAGTCATTTAAATACTATATTTTACGCATTCTAACTTGCCAATTTCTTCAAAACACAATCTCCACCCAATTTAATTCACCATATCATAAGCATGCATGTTGAGTCATGGTTATGACCCATGTGTAGAATCCGTACCTCCACTTGTCCCTAAATTTTCACATAGTAAACGTTCAAATTAGGTTTTTAGGTCTTCTATACGTTTTTCCCCTTGTCTCTAGTTTCCATATCATAAAAAATAATGTCATTTCAACTTCTAAATATTGAAACATGTACCAAATATCGCAAGTTGCTTTAACACAAGGGCAGTATCAGGTTACCATTTTCAATCTCAAATTTCAACACCATTCATTAGGGTCTCTTCTAGGAATTTTTATTTATGTGTCTTAAGTGTTATCTCCAATTTGAATCAAACAATTTGGAGGTCTGTAGGCCAATTTATGGTCAAAACAATATGACTGGTTCAAATGAACTAAAACATAATTTCGCTGCATGTTCCTCTCTTGTCATATTCAACTAATTCCATATAAAGAAACATTAAAGTAATACCAAGACAACATTGATCTTAAACACATCCATCTCACTCAAGAAAATCCATAAAAAATTAGAAATTTAAGCTAGGAAATGTACCACTTTTTCCTCAAATCTTTTGGGCTTTAAGATTCCTCCAAATCACCATCAAATTCCATTAAAAATTACTACACTCTTCTTCCTCTCTCCTTGGCTTATTTTCACCCTTGGCTTCTCTTCTTTTCCCTTTCTTTTTGGTCTCACGGTTACTCTCTCATCACTTTCTTGTTTTTGTTAAAAGAAGAATGCAAAATGTCTTAAATTTTGCTCTTTATACTCATTTAATGGATTGCACATGTCACCTTCCTATTTGTCATCACTAATGACTCATCACACACATGTCATTATCTAATTGGTCATCACTAATGACTCATTAACTAATATCATGTAAAAAGACCAAATTTGTTGGCCCCCGATTTTTGAGTAAAAATAAGAAATATTCAAAAGTGGATGAGTTGATTGAAATTAAGTTGAAAATCAAGAAATA
>JANZLF010000010.1:82385-94470 GCA_026546835.1 Erythroxylum foetidum
ATCCTTCGTAACACTCGAAATGGGCCAAAATATCTAGGGGCTAGCTTTTCATTGGCTCTTCTCATTACTGTTAGTTGACGGTAAGGAGCTAGTTTCAGCCAAACCATGTCTCCCTCATTGAAATTCACTTCCCGCCTATGTTTATCAGCCCTACTTTTCATGTCACTTTGGGCCTTTGCCAGATGTCTTCTAATCTTTTCCAGGTAGTGATCCCTCTGCTGCAGAAGAACCTCCAGTGACACCATTTTGGTTACCCGTGAGCCCACCTGGAATATAGGAGGAGGATCCCTCCCATACAAAACCTTAAATGGTGTAGTGTGAAGGGCTACATGATAGGAGGTATTGTAACAATACTCTGCCCACCCTAACCGTTTAGCCCACTGTTTTGGAATTTCTCCTGCCAATGCTTGATTTTTAGGTATGTCTTTTATCAATTAAATAATTTTATGCTTTTAGAGGTTTTTCTACAAACCCTATGCCCTATTTTCAAGTTCCAGCTACAATCTACATCAATTATAGACTATTCTATTCTACTTATCTTTGTTTTTCCTTCCCTCATTATGTCATGAATCCAAACCTGCATGATTAGTATTTAATATTTATCACATTATACACCAAGGGCGACTTTGGACAAATCGAAGGGAATTAATACAAAAGAGCTTAGAATTTATAACATAAATAAATGAGGACAAATCACTATCCATTCCACTTTGGGGGCTAATCACTCTTCACTATAAGGTTAAGAGAATGGTAAAAATGGGAATTATTTATCGACAACCAACAAGGCCTTCCACAAACAAAGTAAAGTAAGTAAGGGTCGGTGCTACCGAAACTACTTATTGAGGCTCTCTGACTAAGGGCGTAGCTAGAAGATCTAATCTACTACCAATGCTTTAGCCATATTCTTCCTTTGTCTCTATAGGATCTATTGATGGATCATGAGCACTGAATGTCTAGCTTCCCAACTAGTAGACGGTTCCTTTTCCCCTAGATAAACGAAGAAAGGAGAAGTCAGTTGATTCTTCCAAAGTTTTTTTCCCCCGAAACGCTACATCGAGGTGGGGGGATGGGAAAAGAAAAGGCTCAGAAGAAAGAAATGTTGCTCAAATCATAAACTTTAATTTAGTAGAATGAAAAGTGGGCCTTGAGGTTTCAACAAAGACAACAAGGGCTAAAATTTATTTTATGCTAGGTTTCCTTATTAGATTAGTAGTAGTAATAGATATATTATCCTAATCGTGTAGGACTTAAACTTATTTAATGATTAAAAAATCTTATTAGAGTAAGATTCAATTATATTTTGGATATTTTTAGTTAAGAATCCCTTTATTAATGGAATTAGAGTTCCAAGAATTTTTCTATAGATATGTATGTATGTAGATATGTATAATCAATCCTTCGATATAGATATCCTGAATTCTTTTATATAAACTTGAGTTCTAATTAGAAATTGCGAACTTTCTTCTAAGAGTAATTCTTAAACTTTACGAATTACTATTTCTCTTACCTTCCATTACTTGTTTACCTCACTAATTCCCAACACTTTTAACCTAAATTTCCAACAACTAAAGCCCTAAAATTTTAGCCATATCAAACCTAAAATTCTAGCTTTATCAAAACTTAAAATTTCGACCTAAGCTGAAATTCCAAACCTAAAACTAAGATTTCAGCAATCAACTTTGGTGGGTTCTAGCCATTAGGTTGATATATCTTCTACTCGTCCTACATCAGTTAAGAAATGACAAAAAATTTGATACCTTCTACTCATCCTACATCAATTAGAAAATGAGAACCAAACAAACATGATGTGTTGAGATGATTAGGGAATAATTGGAAACCAAGAGAGAGAGAAAGCGTAAGAAATGTGGGACACAATAAAAAATTACCTGATATGGCCATCAAATGCGTCAACATCATCAACATCAAACGGACATGAGAAATCACAATCCTCTATATCATCTTGGAAAGATAATCTACTAGAACTTCTAGAAAATCCAATACGTGGTGAGCCACTAGAAGATAATAATCCTGAGAACCTTCCTGAATCATCTTTGCTATCCTTGAAAACCTAATAGCCATGAACAATGACTTTATTATCAGACACTAGGCTCCAATTCAGATAGGTGAAGTCAATGGGTAACATAATCGTCCAAAGTAGGACATGAGTAAAGCATACCTTATGACTCGGAGATTGGTTAGTCAAGCCACAGTTCAATTCTCCAGCCCTTAAGATTTCTAGCTTCTTGATTGATCGAATTCTGGAAGGAGACTCCAGCAATGAAGCATCATGACGTGCACTCCTAGGAGATAAAGGTGGAAGAAAATGCTTACTTGGATCAGAAAAGTTAGGATAATTGTATCTAGAATTCTTTCCGGTGATTGGAAGTGGAATAGTTACAGGGGCAGTTTCTGAATATTTGCAACTTTGCAATGAATTGCCATTGGCAAAGCATGTTGTGGTGGATGGGGACAGAGATGGAGAGAAGGGAGGTGAAAGGTGACACTCATCATAAAAATTGCCCCTTTGATAAGTTGGTGGCCTATAATTGTGAACTTTATTACCATGAGGATCAAAAGGAGGAGGCGAAAATTCATGTGACATTGGAGAT
This sequence comes from Erythroxylum foetidum, assembly GCA_026546835.1. Taxonomy (NCBI): domain Eukaryota; kingdom Viridiplantae; phylum Streptophyta; class Magnoliopsida; order Malpighiales; family Erythroxylaceae; genus Erythroxylum; species Erythroxylum foetidum. Next base: position 84,995 of record JANZLF010000010.1, read on the forward strand.
GCACGATATGCTGGTGGAGATCCAGCAAGTGTTTGATTCAACATGGAAGGGGCTGCTCTGTGAAATCCACTTGTCCAGCTATGTGGGCGTTGCAAAGGAGCTGATATGTTGGGCCTAATCCCTCTCAATGGAAAGGATGTTGCACGTACTCCCCTCTCAGAAGAGGGGAAAGACCTGAGGGGATCAGTGGTAGGGCTACCAACATAATCTGTAATTATTTTTGGTGGTAAAGCTGACAGAGGCTCGAGATTGAAATCTGATACTGTCAAACAGTAAGTCACTGATATGGAAAGGCGACCAGCAGCAGATTCAACAGGGGTAAAAGAGTATTCTTTCATCATCTCCTCCTCTGCTCTAGAGAATGGTTCACAAAATGACGAGACCTTGTAAATCATATCAAAATCATAAGTTTGGCTAGATGCATTCAATTGCCTAAATATTCGATAGGCAGGAAGAAGCCTCATCTGTGCATAAAGAGAACGTAAAAGTAAGATTGATTTCTTGTAAGTTTTCTTGTAAGAGGAAGCACTATCAGCAGTCTGGGGAGACATGATCCTTGCAGACTCGTACTGGACAACCCACCTCTCTAAAACTGTCTCAACAGTTGTCCTCCCAGATGAAGCAGGGCACGAATCTACAAAAGAAGATGGAGGCCCCTGGTGAACAAGAATGACGTCAACAATCATGGGATCCATTAGATTTCTATGCCAGAAATGCAGGTTATCAAGGGCTGCAGGTCGATCTCCTAGAACTAAATTGAACCATTTGTCACTCTTTCTAACTCTGGAAACTGAGTAAAAGTTGTCACTTTTCTGACCCTGCGGCTGAAGGGAAGGAATCCTCGAGTCCAGAATGATGTGCAAGCTTTTCAACAGAAATTGGGAAATTATATGTTCCAATTTCCCAGTCCCATGCTGATAATTACCATACGAATCCATGGTTGAGACCCACAAATCAAAGCGTAAGCGGAATGATGATCAGATCAATACTGTGCGTAACTCCAAGAAATCACAACTTTACCGGGATGGCAAGAGAAAAACCTAACGGATAATTGCTTGAAAACGGAGTTCTCAACTGTATAGTCACTTATGGAGGCTTGAGAGAGATAGCGCTCCTATCAAATACCATGTAAGAACAACAGAGAGATAAATCAGAAAAGCACTTTGAATTCAAAGAAAAGCAAATCAAATCATCCAGAAAAAAAATTTCCTCGTTGTACCTAAGAAAACAAATTATCCAGTACCGACACTTGTTTTTGGGATTGCGAGGCACAATCATTGAACAAAGCACAAGAGATCAAACAGATGCCGAGGAAGTCTAAAAACATTTCAAGGGTGAAATTTAAAGAAAAGAAAAGAAAAGACGACAGCAGTAACAGTGAGTGAAAGAAACAAGACTAAAGGAAAATCAAACAGATTATAGAGAAGAAGAAAAGCTGACCTCAATGATTTGATGGTTTGAAATGGCAAATCTGATTCGAACATGGCGCCATTTGCAGATAGGTAGATATCGAGAATGGAACAATGCAAATCCAACAGCATAAATGCGTCGTCGTCATTGTCGCCTTCGTCTTCATCTTGATCAAACAAGACTGGGTGGAACAATCCCTATGGTGAAAGTAAAAATTGGAATTGTTGATTGGCTAGTGACATGGACAGTTTAGGAAAAGGTAGGCGGTGATAAAAATAGATATAGAAAAGCTTCCGTCCCAATAAACGCTTCATAATTTAACCCGATTGTGGCATTTTGTTGCGTTGTGCAGGCCTGTTCATCCTTTGTACCAACTCATTGTACATGTCCAAGTTCAACGCTAGGTGTCCAGTCCTCGAGTATATAACATAAATAAATAACATCTTTTGATATTATTTTCATAAACTTAACAAGTTAAAAAAAAAGAACTCAGTATCTTCTGCCTTTAATCCACCCTTGGACTACTCTAAAGTCCACAAGGTGTGAAAACACTCATTGATTAAGTTATACAGTGATATTAAGCCTAGCATAATTCGGAAGCCTTAAGAGCCAACATGACAACTTAAGCTTACTCCAGTAAATAATAAACATACGTTATATTTTGATATTTAAGTTTATGAAACTTGCAAGCAAAGCATCCGCATAACCCGATAGACAGAAGAAAACCTTATCCGAAGTTCAGTTCACAAAAGGTGATTTTATTTATAGGCCGAAAGATCTGTTTGTGTCTGTCAAGCTCAAGCATCCGTAGTTGGCTTATGAAAGCAAAAACCCAATAAGGGGCAATATCAAAGTCCAGTCAAGGGGCAGATTTCCAAGCCTTTTTTGGGCTACAACAGTAAGTCAATATCTTATCGGGAAAGTACGGCCTTGAGCTTTTAAGAAGTTTCTTTGTATGCTTAATGCACAAGGAAGCTCTTTGAATTCAACAAGCTTTTTAAACCATACATTAGTAGGGAATTCCAAATTTTCAAATTATTATAAAGAGGTAATTGAATAGCTTTATTTCCAAAACATTTATATACGATATACCATCCATAATATAAATAAAAAATATATATGCATATATGCGCGCGCATAGGATGAAACATAAATATTTCAATCGACTATATTAAGAAAGAAAATTTAATGTTAATTTATTTCTAAACTTTTATGACTAATGGTCTAACTGTAAAATAATTGATTAATGAACTGATTTGTTTGGAATGCAATTAGATAAACTTAGTGCTTGTCGTTAATAATTATTTTTTAATGGAAGTTACTATATGAGGAAGAGATTGCTTGCACACAACGACCAACGACGGTTGAATAAGTAGGAAAGCCCCTTGTCAAACAAAGAAAAACAAAAAGTTGAAGAAAGTAGGGAAGCAAATACGTCAGCACATTCAATAATGGAGATGGAGGGGGGGTCGTGTGATCAGATACATTGAACCTGGACACATCTGAACGAGGCTATATATACGTACATATGGGTGAATCAAAAAGCAAGCAACAGAAGCCAGCGAGAAAGTATAGATTGGAGTTGTGTGGGTTAAATTAGAAGATGACAAGAGAGTCGGATGAGATGGTAGTGATGAGGCTAAGAGAGCGAAACGAGGAGCTGGAGAGAGAGCTTAAAGAAAGCAAAGCAAGAGAAGAAGAGATGACGATGGAGCTCCGTAGGGCGTGGGAGAGACTTAGAGTGGCTGAGGAAGCCGAGGAGAGGCTCTGCTCACAGCTTGGTGAGCTTGAGGCTGAATCCGTTTATCAAGCTCGCTGCTACAATACTCACATCCTCTCTCTCATGGAACAACTCTCGCAGGCCAACCAATCATGATCCAGCAACTTCGCCCTATTCGCACCCAATTCTTCTTCCTTTAGTGTTTGAGTTGTATCTTCAATTCCGTGTGAATATTGCGATGCACCAACAGCATGCATCTCTCTCTCTCTTTGTTTGTTTTTTTTTTTTTCTGTTCTGTAATTGTCATCATATTCAGATTTTCAAGACTCATAACCAAAGAGTACGATATCATGTTGGGACAACCGAAAATTGATAACATCCGGCCAATGAGAAATTATTTCCATTAATTGTGAATGTCATTGTCAACAGAATCCGTTAAAACTCAACATCATGATAAATAACTATTATTCTAGTTCTAATTCCATGGCGTGATTCGCGTAAATGAATTAATGACTTTTTATATATGATTAATACGTGTAGATATTTTTGTAAATTTTTAATATTATCTTAAATATAAACTCCCTTTTTTAATTTAAAAGTTAAACACTGAGTAAAAAAATCTTAAATTAATAATTTGTTCAAATTAAATCCCATTAAAAATATCACACAAATCAAATAATAAAAATTAAAAATTTCATTAATGTCTTGCTTTATAATTTATAATAATACTATCAAAAATAGTTAAAACTTGATTTAACTGTCTAAAACAAAAATATATAACAATTGATAAAGCGAGGATTTAACCCTAATATCTTCCGCATTCTTAATAAATTGAACTAAAAAAAAAGTAATTACAATTAATGTGTGAAAAAGAACATAAATTTACCATGTTTTAATTAAACAGAAGGTACGATTTTTTCCTTGCTAATTGAGCTCATATAATTGTTAATACTAATTAAATTAATCTATTTATCTACACAAAATTTTCAATGTAAAAACAAAAAAAAAGGTTAATCTTTGAATAAGAAAAAAAGAGAATCTTTACAGTCCAAATAATTCCACTTTTTCGACAAAAGTTTTCGTCTTAAAAAGGAACACAAATTTAGTGTTTAATGTACATTATATCCTTAATACTGCAATCAACTGAACTTTATGAAATAAAATAAATTTGATTAACAAAATTAATAATAATTACCAAAATTTTATTCGTTAACGAATCTAATAAACATGTGACGTGTATGGAGTGGATGCGAAACAAATTGATCACCATAAATTTTGAATAAAGGAAACTCTTGTTGTATTTATACATAGAAGATTACACCTAAATGAAAGACAGGGTTCAAGTAATAATAAAAGTTAAAAAACTTTCTTAAGAAGTCGAAACAATCCACCACACTATTGGGCTTGATTGGGCCTTAAGCCTGTGTTATGTAATTAGAGGCAATTACGACAAAACATACCTGACTCACTGTAGTAATTCGAAATTGTAGGCGAAATTGTTTCGTGTAGCGGTAAGTTTCCTCTAAACATTTTCCTAACCCCTCCACTAACTCCGTCCACGCAATCAGATTCAGAAGATGGCTTATTGATTCGCGGCAATACGAATACTTGTGAAAAACAAGAAGTTTGAATGAAAGCTGATTTAGGATTCCTTTTGCTTCTTTCCAGATAATCAATTATCATCAGAACATCAACTTCGTCATGAGTACTTCTCAACAGTTGCAATTCCAGTCCCTGACCCTTTTCAATTTCACAGATTGTTCCAGACATAGAAGATATTTTGTCAACTTCCCTGCAGATCCATATGCTGATTCTTATCCCAAATTGCTTCCTCCTCGAGCTGATGCGTCTTCTGCTGGTGTTTATCCTCCTTATTCTGGTTAGTAATCCCTAGGTTTTATTTATTTTCTTTCACCTGCTGTGGTTTATTACTATGCTTTATCCGAAGATCCCCTTATCAGAGTTAGCTATCCAATCCATACCTTTTTCTACTTAATGTCTCCAGATGAGTGGAAGGCAAAAACAAATGAAAAACGAAAGAGAATAGCGGGCATAGAACAGGATGAACTACTGCATCCCGAGCTTTTAGCTGATCCAGACAGCCGTTTTTGTGATTTCAACGGCGTTCGCATTCACTACAAGGCATGCGATGCAGCAGAATCACAATCTCGCGATTCTGAACTTCCTGCGGCCTCCTTCGCGAAGCTTGATTTTCCTTTCATTTTATTACATGGCTTCGGAGCTTCTGTTTTCTCATGGAGTAGAGCTATGAAGCCTTTGGCGCAACTTACTGCTTCCAAAGTTGTTGCTTTCGACAGGCCAGCCTTTGGATTGACATCTAGGGATCTATCTTTTGCGAATTCCTCTCCTACCCCTGACGGTTCAAGATCACTGAATCCTTACTCCATTGCATTTTCCACCCTCGCAACTTTATACTTTGTTGACCTCTTGAAGGCTCGGAAGGCAATTCTCGTGGGGTATATATTTTCCTCTTCCTTGTCATTGACTTACTTTTTTCTTGCAAATTGGACTCCATCGGTTTTCGATTCATTTTTAATGGATGGTTAAACGCTAGTACGTCATTATTGAATTTCTTTCGATACATGTTTGTTTTGAAACAAAACAACTTAGGTCCTGTTAAAACCATAAATTCCAGGCATTCTGCTGGTTCCCTTGTTGCAGTCAATTCTTATTTTGAGGCTCCTGAACGTGTTGCAGCTCTAATACTTGTTTCCCCAGCGATATTTGCCCCACTTCTTGTTGATAACGCCGTTGAAGGATTCTACTCTGGAAGAAGTAAGAAGATTGAAGGAGAGGCATCATATTCAAACGCATTAGCAAACCTATCTCGCCCCATTTTTGAAATTTTATCAAAGATCATTACTTTTGTGTTTCAGAAAACGCTCCAAATGGTGAAGGGTGTAATAAATGTTCTCAACTTACTGTTTAAGAAAGCATTGTCAGCTATAATTCGCTCAGCCATTGGTGTACTTCTGGTACTTTCTTCGTGCATAAACTTATAAATTATGAACTTCTTGCCTTTGTCCTTACTAATATTCAAACTTGCATATATATTGTGTATGCTATTTTCTGTTCATACTTTTTTTTGGGGGCGTAGAGTGATTTAAATTTTGCTGTGTTCCCTACCTTTTAAATATTAATTAATTCTACTCCATGATTGTCAGATAAGGATGGCAATCGATAAATTTGGTCTAGCAGCTATAAGAAATGCTTGGTTTGACCCTAATCAAGTTACAGAACGTACCATAACTGGTTATACAAAGGTGATGTCTCTTATACTCTAATGATTTGATTAGCTTCCACAAAGCCTTATGTAAGCAATCATCAGTATTTGTTACTTACGTGGATGTTATTAGTTAAAAATTTAGCCATTGAGGGTTAGAGGCTGGGACAAGGCTCTTGCAGAATTCACTGCAGCAACACTTGCGAATGTGGATGCTTTATCAAAGTCACCTCTATCAAAAAGACTTCGTGAAATTTCATGTCCTGGTAATTGTAGCGAGCCTACTGCTCTTTCCTAATGTTTGCTTTTTGGTTTTTTCTCTCCTCTTTTCTGCTTCGTCCTTCAGATGCTGCAATCGTAAGTGCCAAGTGTCAATTCACGCTTTAGGCCATAGCTTGGGTAATTTGGACAACTCGCATACCTTAAGTATGGACATTATGTTTTGATGATTTGGATAGAAGTATGAGTTTACACCTTTGCTGTGTATCTTTCGACGTGGAGAGTATAGGACCTTTTGGTCAAACTTTCATATGATTGATTATCTGATTTACTATGGGCTCCAGCTTTGAAGTGATGAATCCTCATGCACCAGAACAGAATATGCTACATTTATTAAGATTAATATGTTGAATGCAATGTTAATATTTGCCTTTTAAATGATAAAATCACAGTTCTCATTGTCACCGGTGATACTGATAGAATTGTTCCATCTTGGAATGCGAAGAGACTCGCACAAGCATTACCCAGTTCTCACCTTGAAGTAATTAAGGATTGTGGGCATTTACCCCATGAAGAAAAAGTGGAAGAATTTGTGTCAGTTGTTGAGGAATTTCTGCAAAGAGCTTTTGGTGGTTCGGAGGAGATCTGTGTGCCGACGGTGGTTTGAATCAAGTGCACCAAATGGTATTAGTCCGCTAGCAGTGTGATTGGACTCAGAAACAAATATATGTACAAACTACAAACCAAGAACTCACCATGAATTTCTTGGGTTTCTCAGATTTCATTCACCATTATTATTATTTCGTTACAAGCAATCTGTTGTTATTTATACAAGAAAGTAACAAATGAATGAATCAACGAATTAACTACTAATCTGTTATCTATTATTTACAACTGCATTTTCCCGCCACATTAGTTGATTACTATCAATACTCCCCGCTTAAGTTTCCTTGTCCTTAAGGAAAGAAGGAAACTTTGTGTGTAACTCATCGATGAACTCCGAAGACGCATCTGTAGGAGAGAACCTTTTCCAATGCACTAGCCATTGCATAGCAGTTGCATTTTTGCATTTAATAGTCCTACGATCCAACATCGCTTGTGGCATGGCATCTTGGATATGAGAAATAGATGGAAGATCTGGAATTGGACCTATAGGAGGGAAGCCCGACTTTAACTGAGAAATATGAAAGATATTGTGAAGTTGAGTTGAAGGGGCAAATTCAACTTATAGGCAAAGGCACCCACTTTATCCAACACTTGATATGACCCATAAAATTTCGTCTCAAACTTTTGAAGTCATGACCTGAGAGAAGCTTGTCGGTACAGTTGAAGTTTTAAATGCACCCAATCACTAATTTCAAAATTGCGATCAGTGCAACGCTTATCTGCCTGAGACTGTATATGCTGAGTTGTACGTTACAAGTGATGTTGTGGCAGAGCAATTGTAGATTCCCTGTCTCTTAAGAAAATGTCAACAACAACCACATTGGAGTCTTGGGGAAAATAAGGGTTGTGGATGGACGGTGGAAACCCAAAGAGAGCTTCAAAAGGGGACATTTAAATGGATGAATGGAACGTCGAATTATACCAATATTGAGCCAAGGGAAGCCACTGAACCCAAGAATGGGGTAAGTCACCAGTGACACACCAAAGTTAACACTAAAGACACCTGTTCACGACCTCAGATTGACCATCCGTTTGTAGATGATAAGTAGTGGAATACTGCAATTGCACCCCTTGAAGTTGAAAGAATTATCTCCAAAAGCTGCTGAGAAAGGTGGAGCCACGATCACTTGTAATGTTTTGAGGCATACCATGCAATTTGTACACATGATCAATGAATGTAATAGCAACTTGTTTAGCAGTTAATGAGTGGGACAAGGCAATGAAATGGGCAAAATTGACAATCTGTCTACTACAACAAAAATGATGGTTTTGCCGCGAGAACTTAGAAGTGCCTCAATAAAGTCCAAGGTCAAATAAGTGAATAACGAAACAGGTGGTGGCAATGGTTGCAGCAACCCAGCAGGAGCCAATAACTCAGGCTTATACCATTGACAGATGATACAATATTTGACAAATTCCCTGACATCTTTCAACATTTTAGGCCAATACACTAAAGCAACCAATCGTTTATACGTAGTCATGGCCCCAAAATAACCCCCAAGTGTTGATGCATGAAATGCGTCAATGAGCTTATGCGTAGCCGACAACAATTAATGCCGAGGAAACAAACATTTGTTGATGAACGCTATTGGATGGTCATTCTGTATTAAGACAGCTCCAATGCCAGTGCCAGATGCTTCAGTCTCTATGAAAAAAATCCTTGGTGAAGTCAGGCAAGGTAAGAACCAGGGCAATCACCATTGCCTCCTTCAATTTAACAAACGTAGTTTGGTGTTCATTCCTCCATAAAAAATAGATTCTTTCAATAGATCCACCAATGGTCTTGCAATGGCCTTATAATTATGAACAAAACGCCTGTAATATCCTGTGAGGCCTAGGAAACTTCTCAATTATTTTGGAGTTTTCGATACAGGCCACTGTTGTACTGCAGATATTTCGGTGGAATCTTGAAGTCTATCCAATAGGTATGCATATCTCCTTGTTTGGGTAAAAGTCTATTATTTTCGATGGAATCTTTGAAGTCTATCTATATATGTGCATATCTCCTTGTTTTGAAAAAAAAGTCTTAGTGATTACGGAAGTTTTAAAAAAATCTGTGGTGGATGTTATCAAAGTGACGTTGGGTGTGGAGCTTTTAGTAAGAAAATTTTTGTGCGGCATTGTTTTTGGAGGATGGGTACACGTCTATATATCTACATTGAATATTTATGTTGAATATAATATTCTCTCTTAAAAGTCAAAAGATCTAGACCTATT
>JANZLF010000015.1:2655-19923 GCA_026546835.1 Erythroxylum foetidum
ACGGCGGCTTAACTCCACCGGCGAAACCTTCCCATCACCATTCTCGTCTAGGTGCTCGAAGACAACGTCGAATTCTCTTGTTTTTATCATCCCGCAACTCCAAAGATTCAATATTTAGTAGGGTAAAACTATATTATATACCAACAAGAGTATAACAACTACTGAGGCAATGCTGTTTTGAAACAAAAGTTTGGATATGATAGCTGGCCAACAAATATCTCTTCATATATATACTAGTAAGGAGGTCGAGTACTCTGGATTCCATCAACTTGTTTACGCAGAAGCTTGCAGTGAAGCTTCAAACCAGACACCGCAGTGTTAAAAACGGGTGAGACCATAAGTTCTAACGTAAAACGCGTGCCGTTAGGTAGAAAAATAAAGACAAATAGACATGTTTTGTAACCCTTCGAGGAAGATAAGACGAAAGTGATGAACGTGGGTCTAGTGATCTGGTCCAAACACTCTGGAGAATAAAGGGCACAGTCGCACAGATTAACAACTAAACAGGTTCCGAGACCAATAAGGCCTTACTACTCTGTGGGCGGGAAGAGAAGTCTCAACACGTGTTGAAAATCGAAAAATCTGGAGACTTTTTAACTGTTGGCTTACCTCACACTGGATTAGGTCATTGGTGAAGACACCCTGACGCTATAGCTTATTATCCAAGCTGAGTTGCGCTTGCGACCCAAAGCAATGTAAGGGCTCTCATTTATTTTCCTTTTTTTAATTCCAAAGGGGTTCCATTTCTTTTTTTTTTTCTCTTTATGTTTTAAATCGAAGAAGATTACTGGAATTTAATCCCATTAAATTATAAATTTTGATACATTATAATATTTTAATTATATTATCCTATTAAATTATTAATTTTGATATAATATAATATGCATAGAAATATAAGAATTTTAACTTCTTTATACTCTTAACTTTATGTTAAATAAGTTTAATTGGATCATTCAAAAACAACATTTCTATTAACTATGGGTAAGATTGTATATTACTGTATCTTTTTAGATCTCACATATCAGCGAGATTTTAACTTATTGTTGTTGTTGTTTTCAAGTAGTTTGCATATTGTATTAAACTAATTTTAAATGTCCCAATACTTTCTTCATAGGCATACTTAACAATAACATCAATAACTCAGTGAAAGCTCCGTTGATACATTTTGTTTGTGAAAGTTTAACATACGCAGTCTTATCAAGAAAGTTGATCATTCTTAACCACCACTCCAGTCTTCACAGTTCTTTTTACGCTTTCCTTTTTTTCTCTTACAGTTTCTAAGTATAATCTTCTCGCATCTTTTCACTGGAATATTATAATGTCTCTTCTTAATATATCCAAATCACCTAATCTTTGTCTATCTTAATTTTTCATTAATATTAATTACCTTTAACTTGTCTCTTACCATTGCATTCCTGATCTTATCTTTTCTAGTAAAGTTACACATCCAACGGAACACTTTTATCTTTACTACTATTAGCTTATGATTATACACCTGCTTGATGGGTCAATACTCTGTTTCATAGAGCATGGTCGACCTGATTGCTAAACGATATGATTTATCTTTGAGCTAGAATGATATATTCTTGTCACATAAAACTTTCGATGTACTTCTCCATTTAATTCACCTTAATCTGATACAATAAACTATGTCTTCGTCGATTTCTTTATTGCTTTACATGATCAATCCTATATAATTAAAACACTTTTTATGGTATAACTTTTGAATCAATCTTTACCTCCACATTGAAAATCACCCTACGACCCAAAAAGTTAAACTATAAGTGCTCAGGGGACGCTTGGTTCAAATTAGGTAATGGTAATAAAAATAAGAATGAATATAGTGAGGAATGAAAATGGATATAATTATGATGGTTGGTTAAAACAAATTAATTAAATGGTAATAAAAATAAGAATGAATATAGTGAGAAATGAGAATTGATATAATTATGATGGTTGGTTAAAACAAATGAATTAACACATTACCATTGATAGTGGTTAGTTTGTTAAAAATATTGTGAAATAAAAGTTTGATAAATTTTTATTTTACATCAAATTTTAAAATATTTCAATTAGTTATATTTAATTACTAAAAAAGAGAAAAAAATATAGTTAATTAATTATATTTCAATTAATTAATTATAATGTAATTAATTAATTATATTGTAATATTATTTTAATTAATTATATTGTAATTAATTAAATAATTATATTGTAATATTATTTTAATTAATTATATTTTAATTAATTAAGTAACTGTATTTAATTAATTATATTTAATTATAAAAAGATTAAAAAGATAAAGAAAGTGTCACTCAGGAATGATTGACATTCCTTTCATGCTTGAGGGGTATGAAGCAATACCTGAACATTGGATATTATAATATTGTCCATATAATGATAATAAATAACTAACCATCTTTTTTCATTCCATATCCATTGAATTCTTCCTAAACTCATCAACCAAGCACCCTCTCGATATTAGTCTTGCTTAGTTTACAACCCTTCGACTCTATATCCCTCCAAAGTTCTATGTGATATTGACACCATCTTTTGTCCTATCTATTAAAACAATGTCATCATCAAACAACATATACCAAGCTCATCCCTTTAGATATTCTTAGTGATCTTATGCATCATTAGTGCAAAGAGAAAAGAGCTTAATGAGAAACTTTGGTGTAACCCAATATCAATAGAAAATGCTTTGTATTTTCTCCTATCGTCTTTACTCTAGCCTTTACATATTTATACATATCCCTAATAACTCGTATATAGGTCATAGGAACTAGGGATGTCAAAAGGGCCCTAGCTCAGCTCGGGTATCTCCTCCTATCATCCTTACTCTAGTTTTACACTTTCATACATATTGTTAGAAAAAAACATGGTAAAACATAATCATAAAGATCACGTGAAACAGGATCATTTCGTATGCATATAAAACAAAAATTACATACTAGAATTTTTGTTATAGTTCCACAGATTAAAGAATTTTGCCTAAACGTTTCAGTGTAGATAATCTTTTGTTTCCACTCTTCTCTTTATTGCATCGAAGAAGTCAAGCCACTTCAAACATACATCCCGATGTATGTCTATATCATTTATTTTAAAATAGCCTCTATATAACTACCATCAAGAGTCTAAGTACTTAAAAACCCCTCATAGGTGTATAATAAGTTATTACATATCCTTAAAAACTCAGAATATTGGTCATATATAGGAAATAATTTTGAGAATTGGGTGAGTATTTTTCTCTTCTGGGTTGATGGTGGATTGTTGAGTTGTTGTTCCATGCAGTTATCAAAGGAATGATTAGAGGTATGGTAGTTATCGTACTAACGTTAACCTTTTATTTTGAAATCAACGATGCATGCAGAGTTCGATATTTGAAGTATTTGGTAAAGAATATGTGAAGTGGAAAGCATAAGATTAGTGTAGTAATGATAAGGCTTGGAAGTGCACAAAATAAAGGATGAACAATGAAGTAAATAGTGTTGCAGATAATTAAGAGAACTTGAGATTAAAAAACAAAGTTTAAAGTGTTCCAAGTGTGTTGGATACTTTCCTTAAAATGTTATTTTCTTCCACTATACTTGCAAACCGGGTTAGAGACAAATTACTTCTAGGATACAAAGAACACAAGAGCATTCAAGTTGGAAGAATATGAATGTTTTTTAAAGAATTATAAATGCAGAGATTGTATTGGTAAAATTGTTAAAAGCATCTATAATCTTAACTAAAACTCATATATAGAGAGAGTTTTCAGAATAGTCATGTATGTTCACTACTAGTTACAACTCTTGGAAAAGAAACAACCTTCAGAACAGTCACGCCTGTTCACTACAAGTCATAACTATTGACAATAAAACAACCATTTAGAACAGCCACATCTGTTCACTACAACTCACAACTTTTAGAAAGGAAGCAACCTTTCATTTCCAAGTTTGATTTTAACTACTTATATCACAAGCTAATTTTCAACAATTAGTAAATTACCCTATTGTTTCTCATATCCAGGCAAGCATATTCTTGCAGAAATGCACGCCTAAAGATGTTAAAATGCATTGTAATTTCTGACTATCACAAAGTTAAAAGTTTGTTGTTAAGCTCTAACCTTACTTTAAACTTACGCCAAATGAACAAATTTAATTTTAGTGAACATTTAATAGCAGACAGTTGGTGCTATAATTATTTCCTAGTCATCATCATTATTGGGATCATTGCAGTCCTTGTGGCCATCATTTTTTTCTCACTGAAGTTTTTATTTCAAGCTTTGCATTTCACTCAACAACTCCATCCTATTAGACATCGAAGTTGTCAATTTTATGATTTGTTCTTCTGTCTGTCTTTGCCTTTTGTCTAGTCAATTTAGTTAAAACGTCCTTTTAAGTATGGTTCGTGATTCCTTTAGCACAATCAAGAATAGGTTACTAAAAAAACAAGTTTAATATTCTAGTTATAATTAAGTTCCAAGTCTATATGGCTTCATATACAACATAAAAGAAAATTTGAGATAGTAAAGAGGATTCATTTCCTACCATTCATCACTGATAAGAGGTAAAAGTTGCAAAGTTCCCAACTTTGAACGTAAGCAAGTTTCTATGAGGCCAAAAACCTCGTGATTAAGTTGATGTTCATGACAGTAAAATTGGCTTCAAATGTAGCAACATTAGAATGAACTGTCATTCGTCAAATCAAATAGAAAATCTCTCTATTCAAAGGCATGAGTGACCATATTTGGGAGAGGTTGGTGGTAGCTAAGACAAAGTTCATGGCAATAGCCAGCTGGAGTGTTACCAGTCCATTCAAGTTCGCTAGAGCCCATCTCCAAACTGAATTAATAATGAGGCACCGAGTTTGAGTGTCAGGTAAGGCTTTCAGTTTCAGTAGGCAATTCTCAACTTTCCTTTCCTTTTCCATCTCTCTTGAGAGCATTAAGTGAGTGGACCGCTTTGCATGTCTCTCGTTGCTTCCAAACATCATAACGGGCGAGTAAAATTTGTTTAGGAACCAAACTTAGATTGGTCCAACCACATATGAAACATGCAGTCAGATTGAATATTAGAAATTCAATTAAATGTATTTTCGTCTTTTTTTTATTTATATAAAAGTTAGTTGTCTCTACCTTTAAAATATTATATTTATGGCTTAAGTAACTATTGGATCAAATTATATATTAAAATTTCTCATTTATGAGTTTACATTTCAGCAAGACTTGGTCGAGAATTAACCTTGTATCTGGTTTAGTTATTGGACTAGCTTAAAATCAGAAGATTTGTCCAGCACAAAGCTACATAAATAAGCAATAACAAACATTGGAAACAAACTTCAACCCTAATTGAATTGTATTTATATCTTTATTATATAGTCATTCTTCTTATGCCTTTCTTTTTTTCTTTTACTGTCTTTAAGTATAATCTTTTGGCATCTTCTCAATAGAACATCAAGGTGTCTCCTTTTAACATATCTAAGTTACCTAATCCTTGTCTCTCTTAATTTTTCATTATTATTAGTCACCTTTAATTTGTCTCTTACCATTACATTCTTAATTCTATCTCTTCTAGTAAAGTTACATATCTAACGGAACATTTTTATCTTCGTCACTATTATCTTATGATTATACACTTGCTTGATGGGTCAACAATCTATTTCATAGATTATGGTCGACCTAATTGCTAAACGATATGATTTACCTTTGAACTTAAGTGGTATCTTTTTGTCACATAAAAATCCTGACGCACTTCTTCATTTAAGTCACCTTGATCTGATACAGTGAATTATATATGCCTTCATTGATCTCTTTATTGCTTTAGATAATAGATCTTAGATAATTAAAACACTTTTTTATGGTATAACTTATGAAATAATCTTTACCTCCACATCGAAAGCCATCGTATGGTCCAAAAAATTACACTCTTAAGTACTCAATCTTATTCCTGCTCAATTTACAACCTTTCGACTTTAACATATCCCTCCAAAGTTATAAGTTTACATTGTCACCCTCTTTTGTTAGTTTGTACCCTTGCAGCCAGTCAATTGGATGCAAATTAATGTATGATATTATATTTTATTAATGAAAAGACTTTATTTATCTTTGTGTATTAATCTAATTAATATTTTATGTTTTAATACTAAAGATAAAATCATTGGAATAATTATTATGTAATTGAAATTATGATGAAATCATAATTTTGAGATTCAATTTATACTTATGTATTATTCCTAAATGTTCCTAGTTATAGTTTCATCAATACAGGATATTATTGAAACGGTAAAACTAGCATATATTACGCTTCTTTTTTATGAAGAAAATAATTGATATCATAAATTAAAGTATAAAGATACTTAAACTAATGTATGAGTGAGTATTAGAGAATAAGTCATTGAACTGACTCCATTATAAGAATTCTAAATGGAATATTACTTATGTGTTTATGGACTATCTCATAATGATGATTGTATAATTGATCATTAGACTTAAGATTACCAAGGTATCTAGTATGATAATTACTATGTTTTGATGTTACTTATGAATCTTCCTAGGATAGTTCAGTCGATAGTAATTGGATACAGTATGAATCATATGTAGATAGTTAATTAAGTCAATATATGATTTGTCACTCTAAAATAATTAGAGAGAATATTTTGTTGTTCTTAATTAGTAATAATCTATGAAATTCTCTTGCCATAATGAATTGATATTTGAAAAGAAATTTTCAAATTTCAATTATAAATCAATTACTAATTATGATAAGAGTAGACAAACATAATTGGATGATAAGAGTAGACAGTATATCTATACTCTATCTAATTAGAATATTGAATAATTAAATGATTAAATGATACATTATAGTGATGCATGGACAAGTTAAGTCAATCACTTTGACATTTCCGATATTTGGGTAATCATGATATATTGCTAGACGTCAATCATGATTTACGATTATGAATTATTTAATTAGAGAATTAAAGATATATTAAAAGAAGTTTTAATTTATCTAATTCTAATTGTGAATTAAAATTATAATTTTTAATTATTGCCAATATATTAAGAACCTAATGGGTCACACATTAAAGAACAATTTTTGAAAGAAAAATCAATTTAATTAAGTTTGACTTAATTATAAAATTTGAGAAACTTTAGGAATCAAATATGAGGTATTTGATTTTATTAAAATAAAATTAATTAGAATTAAAATTTGATTCTGATTATAATTAAAGAGATTTAATTTTAATAAAAAATTGTCATAGTTTTTCTATTTAAAGGGAAGAATTTTTTAGAAGCTAGCACTTTTTGTCTTCTTTCTCTCAAAAGTAGTTTGAAAATTGCTCAGTAGATACCATTAGAGGCTGAATAATTGGACAATTGGTGATTGATCAATCAGAAAATATTTCCAAGACTTTTCCTCGGAAAGCGAACAACGTATGATTTCTAAATCTATTTATATTTAATTCAAGTTTAATCAATTATCGGGATCTGCTTGGAATCTGTAAAAATTTTTGTTTTCTGTTACGCTCCTGATTCGATCACAATTAGATTCCAACAATTTTGTCTCATCAACTAAAATAATGTTATCAGCAAATGTTATACAATAGGGCAAATTCCTTTGGATATTCTTAGTGATCTTATTCATTACTATTGCAAACAAAAAAGAGCTCAATAAGAAGCCTCGGTGTAACCCAATATCGATAGAGAAATCTCTATATCTTCTCCTATCGTCCTTACTCTAATCTTTACACCTTTATATATGTCCCTATTAACCCGTTTATAAGTCAAGAACTCCTTTAACTTCTAAACATCTCTTCATGATTTTCCTAAGTACTCTCTCATACACCTTTTCTAAATCAATAAAAACTATGTATAAGTTACATTGTATTTCTCTGTAATATTCTATTAATCTTCTAAGAAAATGTAAAGCTTATATTGTGAACCTTCCTAAAATGAAGCTAAATAGGTTTTTCGAGATAGGAGTACCCTTTCTCACTCTCTTCTCCATCATATTTTCTCATAATTTCATGGTGTGATTAAATTGTCTGATGCTTCTACAGTTGTCACATCTTCAGATGTCCATTTGTTCTTGTATAGAGTAATTAGCATACTAAGTCTTCACTCATCTAGCATTTTGGCAAATTTAAGGATAACATCAAAAAGCTTAGCTAACCAAATAAGGACCTCTTGACTTAGGCTCTTCCACATCTCCACATATATCTCATTAGACCCTACTAACCCTTCTACTATTCATCTCCTTCAAAGCCCCTTTAATTTTTTTCCTTATAACGAGCCAATAACAAGTAAAGTGACAATATGTCTCGGACGTACTAAGATTACTTAAAGAGATGTTGTCCTCTATGCCTTCGTTAAAAAGTTATTATAAATCAAAACAAATTAATTAATTTTTATTTAATAATTTCTTTTTTCAATTAAACTTTAAACTTAGATAAGAACAATATGTTTAAATTATATTTTAAATTCTTTAATTTTATTTAATATTTAACCAATTTTATAACATTTTAATATCAATTGAACTCTTTAAACCTTCAACTTCTTATCTTACCGGTTTAACTTTTAATTTGATTTTAAAAACATTAGATATTACCATTGTACTCTTAACATATGCATAACCTTAAGGGTTTCAAAATTACATTGGTCACATAGATTATTATCATCCAAGTATGAAAATTTAAAGTGCAAAATCTGTTGAACCTATCATGTAAAAAGCGAAAAACTTTCCCACTATTGACTATGGAAAAACAAAGTTTAGGTAGCCTAACAAAATTAAGATTGATATAAACCTCAAAGTCAAGGGAGATAAGTCTTGGGAGAAAGATGGGCAACTTTGAACATAGACCTGTTCAACTCAAGTCGTTATCAGAAAATGTATACAATTATGGCTACCAACCAAGTGTTCTACGACATCAAGATTTTGAATAAGAAAAGTAGGAAGAGATATAAATAATATAGCAGAAAATAGGCTAAACGCCATTCCCATTATGTGTTTGATGAAAAATAAATGCAGGGTCCCATACTTTTACAGAACAAGTTCACCAAAGCTTCTTCACCATCTTCATCATGCAGCTGATCAGCAAAAATAATTTACAATTCCTTCCTACGGCTTCAAGACCAGCCCATTTTTCATCTGCTCCCCAGTTTTCGATCCTGTTGCTATACAGATATCATTCTAACTCGAGCAAAGAGGCACTTGAAAGCTTCCACGAAAAGTGTTCAACCCCACGCTTATCATCCCATTATTTTGATGCTGCTGCCTCCAATCCTGACAAAATTTTGTCCATGTCTTCAAAATAGGGCCAATTCTTTCGACCCTGTTTCCCGCTCTTGCTTTCCTGTACATGTTGGGAAAAAGGTTAATGTAAAACAGATTCCCTTCTGGCACAAAAATTGCTATGTAACTTTCAAGATGAAGGCAACTTTCTGGTAATGTTGGAACACGTTGCACAGATATGCATGCGCTTTTACAATTTAAGGTACATGCTAAGAAAAATATGAGCACACAAACGTTAGAATTTCATTTGTATTAAGACTTTTTGGAACTGCAGTCCGATATTTCAAACGTAACAGAACGGGGAACAAACCTCATATTTCTGAGTTAGTGATGCCCATAAAGATTTACACTGCCCTGGACTTCGATTCATCCCATTAGCCATTAAATTACATGATATCTCTTCCCAGAGAGCCATTCTTCCCTTTACAACTTGAAATCTATCATGTAATTCCCCACGCATTTGAATGAGCTTCTTAATTTCCTCAGGTTTCCATTTGTTTCGTTTAACAGACTTCGAAGGCTTCGGTTGAGAAGTTTGCATTTCCAACGAGTCATCTTCACTGCTTTCAGAACCATCTTTTACATGTTCCTCCTGTGAAAAACTGTCATCACCTTTTACTGATCCATCAGATTGTGACGAGGAAACAAATGACTTCCAGAAGTCGTCTTGATCATGAGAGTTGTCAACCACACTGGAGTTAGAAGTTTCAGCTTCTTCTTCAGGTAGTAGTCTTTCGCTATCAGTGCCATCAACTGCATATGATTGTGCAATATGAATAAGTTGCATGCTAAGAAAAGATATTCTCATTGTAACAAAATCTAACCATGAAAGTAAGACATGTTCATAAATATATAATGCATCCCAGTCCAAGACAAGGAGGTAAAAATGTAATACTCGGCTCCCGTTAACAGCCACTTAGCTATTCTCCTAGTGTCGGTTTATACATGTGATGTGGCTAGCGTAACCAGAAAGCCAGCCATTTTACACTTGGAGCTGCAAGAAAGCCAGCCATTTTACACTTGGAGCTGCAAGTTTTACGTTGTTTTGGAACTGAACATTTAGTGTCAATAAGAGGTCAACTTTATGAATTTTGTATCACAACCTTAAATTTTGCTGAATTAGTATGAAACCAAAATCTCTCCCCTAATCTGAATGCATGCTTATATATCCAGAAAACAGACAGATGTATATTCAGGGGGTAAAGTCACCTCCATCCATACGACAAAGGCACACACAAACAGAGTATAGAGATGAGCACCTTTCAAATCTTCTTCCACTGACTTCTCCAACTGTACAGTTTCCTCGCCATCAAATTGCATCTTGCTTGACGTACTTTTTCCGTGCTTATCAACCACTTTCTTCAATGCGGCTACGCCAAAACCAACACGAGAATTGCCAGAAAGCCTTGCTTTAACCTCTTCAGCAAGAACTCCTGCTGGATTTTCCACAGCAGTAGCAATAACTTCAGGCCTTTTACCACTATATTTCCTTACCATCTTTCTCAACACCTCGGAAACTATTCTCTCCATGTGACCTAAGGGACAGTTGACTGGACAGCTTGAAAGTGCTGCATGAGCAGCTTTATGAAGGGCGTCCAAAAGCTTCCCTTTATCCAGCCACAAGCACCGTGTTGTAATTCTTAACTTTGCCTTTATGCTATTCTCGGCTAGACCATCTACATTTTGCGGACGAAGAATTTCCATGCTGCACCAGAGAAATCTTAAGACACCATGAATCTAACAAGTTTAAATACCCAAATGCAGAAATCTACCTGACCACTATGATGCCATCTGTTGCAATTCTTAGTCTCTCATCAACACAAAGTTCAGTTGATGTGCCAAAACCTTTATCCCCATCACTATACATCAACTGCAACAAAACATAGAACTTAAAAGAAATTCTCAATTGAATTTTCATGATGTAAAAGCTCGAAACGTTCAACCTACCTGCAAATTTTCCTTGCCAAGAGAAATGAAACCATTGGACAGTACCCTCCTGTTTCTCAAGTGAGAAACCCCAAGCATCTCGCCATTTTTTATAACCTGATGTATGATATAGAATAGATATTGATGATTCCCAATTCTAAACATAATTTAAATTTTCCATGTCAAAGCATCTCATAAGGAAATTGCTCTAACCTAACTATAGTAATGACTATTTTTAGTAATCATGATGAAAGGTTTAAAAGAAGTGAAACCCATTTTGCAATTGAATCTAGTGAATCACTTTTTCTCTGTGAAAACCAAATTAGGCCAATATGTGCCACCTATAATCAATACAAAAAACATAAAAACCCAAAATCTGACTCACAGTAGTGTGTCGAATGCCAGTTGACTTCCCAAGCAATTCATGCTCTTTCAAAAACAAGAGTTCTCCATGAATTGGAAGAAAATGCTGAGGTTTCACGATTTTAAGTACTTCCTCCTGAAGAAACAGAATTAACATGTAGATTATGAAAAAAAAATTAACCAGATATACAATCAAGGATATCCATATTGATAAGGAAACAAAAAAATTAGAAATCAACTAAGTTTTTTCAGCGTTTTCATGTCATAGAAAACATATTAATGAACAGTCCTATAGAGGCATGTTTATATATACAAACAAGCTCACAAGTCCTAAACCAAACTGAAACCCCAGAAAAAGATAAATATTGCAGAATCGGTACCTAATGTCATCTACCTCACAATAGTTCTTGCATTAATAAAACAAAGGAGAAAAAAGGAGTAACGAATGAATAATATTCTCTACTTTCTGTAAAGGCAGAAGATAACCCATAATGATTCAGCAATAAGAAACAGTATCTTCTTTTCTATACTTTGATGAATATAGCATTTGATAAACAATGCATTTTTGAGGAAATGAATTAAGATCTTACCAGCTCGCCACGATACCCATGGCCAGATGTATGCAACATTTCATTCCTGCCCATTACTATATTGGACCCAATTTCTGATATGCGGTTCATCATTTTCATCACCCTAGATTCATTACCAGGGATCACCTGAAAGTCAAAAATAGACCTTACTATCTAGTTTCTATACCAATGGATATATACATTTTGAATAAAATCAAGAAGAGAAAATGTGTTAAGTTCATATAATGTCATTAATTACCTAGTCAAATTAATATTCAGAGATCGGTACCGTAAATATTGATATACAGACTATCTTTCAAAAAAAATTTTGATAGGAAGTGAATCAAAAGCCCAATAAAATCTATATTACCTTAGCTGAGTAAAGAATGATGTCATCCTTGGTCAGTTTAAACGAATGACTACTTCCATAGGAAGCAAGATTCAAGGCAGCACGTGGTTCTGCCTGACACGAGAACATGCATGGTCACATGCAAGCTATGTGTTGCATTGGAAAGAGAATCAATAATATTGAACACCTTACTTGTGAACCAGTTGTAACAATTAGCAAGTCCTTTGGAGCATAAGCATCAATATCTTCCACTTTCACCTGTAAAGTATTTAATGAAACAGCAAAGGGCCGGAATTACTATGGAATCCACAAGAGTAAGATGAATAGAAGTTTAAAAACATGATGCATGCAGATTGGCTCAAAAAGACAAGCATAAGGTGCTGTGCTAGCAACAACAAATTGCACCAAGGAATTTTGTGAGAAGACACTTCTACAACAAGAATGGTGTGATAATATGTCTGCAAGCAAAAGTAGACATAGAAATAAAAGGGAAAGAAATAAATACGACAAAAACACACCAACGAAAGCCAGGGAATGCCATAAATGAGGTAAGAGTAATTGTTCATAGATGATAGTTAGGCAGAAAGGAACAATAACTATTGGATTGCAGGTAGAGGGCACTGCTTCCAATTGAAATAACTATAAAGATTTAAAGATCAGTCTGACAGACAAGAGCTTTGAAGGCCAAAAGAAAGAAAGTTTCATTTCTTCTATTAACTGAATTAAATAGTTAGAGAATTCAATAATAGTATACCAACAAATCACAAGCTTCTCATTGCAAAAATCAGCTGCATGTGATGCTTGATGAGATAATGAGAAAGAAACTAAGCAGAAGAAAGGCACAAATAAAAAAGGTTAAGATTCAATCCAAAATTGAAAGAGAAAACGGAAATGGATGAAAGGATTCGAAGCATATTACTAGAGTGGAAGGATCAAATGGTGCCTTTCCATCCTTCCAGGCTGCATCCATGTATGTCCTTAACGACATTCCCACAAAGACCTGGCACAGGATCATAATGTAAAGCAGTAACACAAGTAAAACCTTGTTGATAAACAGTTCACAGCATTTCTGAAGTAAACTAGAGAATTGTATTAACAATAAGATAACATACAAGCTTTCTTCCGGTCAAATCAGCTGCAGCTTTCACACTTCCCAGGCGATGTATATTTGATGCAAATTGAGTGGTGATAACCCTCCCTTTAGCGGCAGATATACGTCTCAACAGAGCATCTGCCACCACACTCTCACTAATTGTCCTTCCAGGTGATAAAACATTTGTGGAGTCACTCATCATCTGACCACGAGTATTGAATGCATCTTTCAGTTTGCCCAATCATTTATGAATAGCGTAATGAAAACAAACATATTCACAAGAAACCTACGCAGAATCATAGTGCACCTAACACATTAAAGTTCACCACGGATAAGAATACTCGGGGAAAGAATTTGAACACAAGCAAGGCAAGAAATATAAATCTTCCTTCATTCAGTCGCACTGTAATTCAAAAGATAGTCATTATAAACAAAAATCAACATTCCAATTTAGACAAAATGACCATCCAATTGAAAAAACTAGCCAAAACACTTCATACTGCCGTAGTTACCATTGCATTCTTCACTGCCACCCACATTCAGATCCAAATATTAAGACTGAACTTCTCTTTAACCTCTATCCGTCATTTGTTTTGGTTCCATTGATGTTAAACAGAAATGTGAATGTAGGCAAATATCTTTCCCAGAAAAGGTCAAAATGATTAAATCATAACACATCAATCAAGTAAATAGAACTGTGCTCCCCTTTTCCCTTCATATTTTAACTACGAAAAATGAAATGACTATCGCATTCATTTTCCAATAGAAGCAGTGTTTCAGTATTCTCTATCATAAGATGAATGTCCATGCATTTCTGTTGCACATATGTGATCGTAGCACAAAGGGATTACTTACCAATGTTACTCCTTCTTTGGAGATCTCCTGTAAAGCTTCACGATCAAATGTTTTTCCGTCCAAGGGTGATTCATCAATCTTTAGAACAAAAAATTCTTATGAGCTCATCAAGTGGATGCAAGGAAGAGAAAGAGATGTAGAGCATACCTTCCAGTCACCAGTATGAAGAATCGTACCATCAGCACAACGAAGAACTAGCCCACAGCAATCAGGAATAGAATGGGTGACAGTGATAGGCTCTATTTCAAAAGGACCAGCAACAAATTTTTTCCTTGTCCTGAAAACCTTGAGTCTAGATGGAACAAAGATGCCATTCTCCTTCAATCGCTTTTTAATAAGCTGTTAAACGGTTAGAGATGTCATTTTTTATGTCTCAAAATATCAATGATGCCAAGAGCACTAGTCTATGCGTGCAGATAAACATGAACTAGGGCCAATAGTTTGAATATAAACTTCCAATACTGAACAAGCAAAATATTTAAGTTAGTCTTATAGCTCTGCACTAAATAAAGCCAGGACTGTTCTATTACGTATATTTCAATAATTATTCTGGAAACAAGATATACTAATTTAGGAATGGGACGAATCTCATGAAGAATCTTCATGCCTTCGGGCATGATATTTGTGCATACAAGCCAAGATCAACTTAAAGCATTAAACCAATTTTATGCACATTACAAGTGAAACCTGAGACTAGTACCTCCATAGTAAAGGATGATGCATATACTGGGGTATGGGCATCCAAAGCTGGGATAACCTGTACGGACAGTAAATATTATTTGAAAGCATAGAAATCCTAAAGATGAGAAAGCATTTCCACAGCTATATGATTGAAACAAATGATGTAGATTAGACCACACAATAAAATCCTTAAATACCGTGCAGAATCTCAATTAATAGTCTTAAACTAGAGGTTCAGAACTTTCAGTTGTATTACTCATCCGCCAGGAAACTCAAAAATCTAACCTTATTTTACAGATTGGAAAGCTCCAGTGGTTTCATGCAAACTTGCTTAGCCTGGTTTCCTTCAGCCACCAATTCCCATAAAATAATAGAAAAGTAAGGAAAGAAGAGAAAATTTCACTCATATCTCCATCTTTCCAAACGGGATCTCTAGGTCAGATTTGCCCAGAGGACAAAAAAAATGTTTACATTTCTTAATAGAAGATTGATAATGCTGCAATCCCCAAAGGGTTACACTTTTACTTCACAAAATGGGGTAACTAGAGCTTCCAACAGCATGTGAAAACTCAAAAGTGTAAAATAAATGGGTCTGCTCTACCCATTACCTAAGACACCATAGAGGTTCACCCAAAATAAACACAGGTCTCAATGACTAAGTCTAAACCTTACATAAAGTCAACAAGTGTGCAATGCCGCAGTGTTAGGTTTAAATGGGCTTATAGGAAGTAGAAGGAAAAATTACCCAAGGCAACGCACCAATGTGATCTTCATGGCCATGTGTTATAATAACCGCTTCAATTTTGTGACTCCATCTTCTAATGAAAGTGGTGTCTGGTATAATTTTTTGGACTCCAAGCTCATCGTGGCTGCAATACATATCATGCATATAATACAACATCAGAGTGAAACTCCAAGGAATTTTAACCCGTGATTACAGAAACAAAAGAGAAACCGCACTGGACTGTCTTTGTCAAAAAACTTCTTCCTAGAAAAGTAATTTATGAAAATGCTTGCTTTAAGAACATATTCACTCTTATAGTCAATTCAGAAAACGAAAATGGTAAGTAAATTTACAACAAGTATTTATTTAATTGCTCTGGAGGGAAGGATTCTTTACAACTTGACTAAGTAATTACTATCAATCACTGGTTGAAATGGGGTAAGGCAAAATGGAAGATTAAACACTTACTCAGGAAACATAACACCAGCATCAATCAGAATGTAACGGTCATAATTCCCAACAAGCATGCAATTCATGCCAATCTCACCCAGCCCACCAATTGGAACAACACGAAGTGGTGGGCCGTTGGAACCTTCATAAAACTGTTCCATCTTGCGTTGGACAGAGTCTTCCAAGCTTTTTCTAGCTCCTTCCAATCTTCTAGACTTTTTACGGGGCCCTTTACCTAAGAACCCAAATGTAAGCAGAGTAAACAAAACTGACACATTACATCTCAATTTCGTTTCTTTTTTTCTTTTTCGTCGAATTTTCATTTCGTTAGCTTCCACTATTAACTTGAAATTTCAAAAGAAAAAGACCGAGAAAGCTCAACATCTCTAACCAGCAGTGGTGGTAGGCGAGCCAGCGGAGCAAGAAATGAGAAAGCGGGATCGAAAGAGAGATGGAGCGCAGGGACAAGGGGAGAGAGCAGTGAAAGCGGCCATTTTGGATGGAGATGGTCTGGGCCTTGTATAAGAAAAGTAGAAACCCCCGAGAACCCCTACCTGCTGTACCTGCAGGAACATGTTTGTATGCGAAAAACCTAGAAATTACGGAAAGTGTGAAGGTGTTAGAGATAGTAGTTTCTGCATTCGGATCGTTGAGGATAAACCCTCCCAAAACCGCAATGGATGGTTTTATATCTTTTCCTTATCAGTTTTTAGAGGAGCCAGAGTCAGACATCGCTTGTACATAAACGTTTTCTGTTTTTAGTTTTAAAGTAGCAGATTATATATTTTTAATAATTATATCATAATTTTAATATTTTTTTAATTTTTTATTTTTCATTTCATAGTTTTACTAACTAATTTTACTAATCTATTTTTAATATTCTAAGTTATATATTTTTAATAATTCTATCATAATTTTTTTCTTATTATACATTTCAAATTTTAATTTTTATAATTTAATTTTTATTATAAATTTCAAAT
>JANZLF010000017.1:7574-17905 GCA_026546835.1 Erythroxylum foetidum
CAATCGAAGGAGGGCAGCCGAACTGATGGCACAACAAAGCCAATCCCTTGATGAACCTCCAGCCGTTCGGAGGGATTTGACTCGGCATCAGTTGGTAGGCAGCGCACACCTTGTCAACAATTGGGGCGTACGAAAGCCTCATACCGCCCACCGAGAAAAAACTATCGAAAACAGCGAAATATCCACTCAAGTTGTTGTGGATTCGCTCGTTCCCCAAGGACAACCTAGGCCCCCAGGACATAGGAATGTTATTCCTGAGGATCGACCATTTCAGCTCCGCCGCAGTCATCGTCGACGCATTTCTCGGTGGCTCCTCCACAACCAACCCATCCTTCCGCTCTCTCTTCGAGACTTCTACAATGTCTCCTACCATACTTCTAGAACTGGCCGCCGATATGTTCGTTAAGAAGAAACCTTTGAAAAGATTTTAGAAGAGAAGACGAGGAAAAAGGACGTACCTACTTAGTGGTTTGAGATGGGAAAATCGAACGACGGTTGAAAGAAGTTTCCGGGAACTGGAAGCAAGAAAGGAGCAAGTGAAAGCGGAATGTAAGCTGGAGGAAGAAAGCAAATGTAAAGAACTCTGCAACCCATCGACCCTGAGTACTTATAGAAGACCGGTAGAAGGGACGCCCAATCGAAGCTTGACACATGGGGAAAATCTGAGCAAAGCAAAGACACGTGGTAAAATCTGAGCCGAGGTAAATCAGGGTTGTTCGAAATCCAGAGTGGCGCGGCAAGCGAAAGGACGTACGTGACAGCTGCACAACGGTTACGAAGATGATACGCTTCAGATTCTAAAAAACTGTCAGAGGGCATGCGCTGTCAAACAATAAATGTTCCAAGTACTTTCACGCGCTCACTAATGATGACCACCGGATTTGCTTTGGCGCGAGCTATCACGCAATAAGTGCCGATGCCAACCGATTGGGGTACTCAGTCGACCGATCCCAATACGAGCAGTCACGCATTGCCCGTCGTTATCCGATCGATCGGGCCTACCCCGAGCTGTCCCATGGACGAGCTACAATGCCAATATCCGACCGATCGAGCCTATCCCGAGCTATCTCACGGATGAGCAACAAGGCCCTCGCATACTCCTTCGACCCTTCTCTTTGCTCAGACTCGAGGAGTAGGGGGCTTATGGTTGGGCCGGTCGTGCTGGGCCCGAGTCCAGACATAACAACCCAAGGGCCGATCAGTCCATTTTTTAAAGATCAGTCTCATACCTACGCCAGGCCCACTCCACGCATCCGCGACCCATCCGCAGATGAAGGTCTCTCATGCATACATAAAAACTTAAACCTAGCACATGCACCATATATAAGGTATAACTCTGCCATAACAGAGGTACGTAATCATAACCTTAGTTCTCTCCGCTTACAGGGAACCTACCTTCACCAAAAGACTGACTTGAGCGTTGGAGGGGCTTATCGGGAAACAACCCACGATGTGCCTTCTTTGTTTTGTAGGAACCATCACACCGAAACTCTCACGAGAAGCAATCGACTCCATGGACCCAAACAGCATCGTACAGTTCCGTCAAAATCTGACAGAACTAGTATGTTATGCATGTTATGGGATGAATGAAATGAACAGGGTGAGAAGTGTAATGCTTTAAACAGTACTAAGATTATAGCTTAGATAGTTTTCTTTGAGTGCGTAGGATTTGAAGAATATTACAAAAAAGCTGTAGTAAATCTACTACAAAAACTAAAGTCACGTAAAGGATTGTAAAAGATTTGGAAGTAGATATACCGAAAAATTATATATATTTTTGGGTTATGACATGTACAAATGAAGGATTGTATAGAATTTTGGGTTTGACTTTCACCCATTTTTCAAGTCAAACTTTAATCACCAATCAACTTTTAGTCAAACCATCAAAATGAACTTATTTTTTGTGACATTTGAGGAAAAACTCCTATGTGATTCGACCAAACTCATTCTTAAGCCTATTTTTTTGTGACATTTTGGTGATGTCTCAAGTTCTTTAGTTGACCCTTGTCATTCTAAGAGGATATCGAGAAGTTTTTAATCAAACTCATTCATCAATAAGAAGTTGTATTGAGAGATTTTTGTTCTTGAGACTCGATAGAAGATATTAGAGAAAATGATGGTATTGACTTATTTTGCTCTTTCTAAATTCTCACGAGAATATTCAAAGAAATAATAAGATATATTTAAATAGTAGTTATGTCCTTATAGATCATTTTTTAAAGTCACACTCTCATAAGTCATTTTATACATAAACAACTAAACTAAACAATTAATTTTATCGAATATTTTTAAATAAACTATTGATGTCATTAGCTATTCAAATAAACTATATATTAATCAAATATTAGCTAATGATAAAATCAACTAACAATCGATTGCTCAACAGGGCGGAGACGACCAAAAGCTTCCCAAAGTTTAACTTTAAGGTCCAAATTTTTTTATGAAATAAAAAATTTAATAATTGATCACGTGGTTTTTGTTTTTTGTTTTAAATACAATTGTATTAAAGCATTGAAACTTCCACGCAATTAACTACCAAACTACTCCTCTGTCTTGCTGCATTCAAAACAACTCGCTTTCTTATCCCAACATGGACAGCAAGAGCAACAAGATACATACGACACCTGTATAAAAAAGGAAGGACGCCAAAAGCTAAGCAGTATCCCTCCAACACGGCCGTCACCACCGACACTACTGCCAAGATGGTCTCGAACAACTTAGCCGTGCTTAATGCCATGGACGATGCAGCTACTCAAAAGTACCACTTCGTAGTGTTGGGCATCACTGGAATGGGCTTTTTCGCGACGACCTACAACTTTTTCTGCATAAACGCCATAACCAAGCTTCTGGGTCGCATTTACTTCTACGACCCTCTTCTTAAACAGCCTGGTAGGCTTCCGCAGTACGTGAACAACATAGTCAACGGAGCGGCACTGGCCGGAACTTTCTGCGGACAGTTGTACTTCGGTTGGCTCGGTGACAGAATCGGTCGAAAGAAAGCTTATGGAATGACCCTGATAATCATTTTCTTATCTGCCCTTTTCTCTGGTTCACCCTTTGGATCCCCTGTATCTGTTATTGCCATTCTATGTTTCTTCAGGTTTTGGTTAGGTGTTGCTCTAGGTGGCACTTATCCTCTTTGTGCCACAATCATGTCCGAGTATGCTAATAGGAAGACTCGTGGAGCTTTCTTATCAGGGCTGTTTACAATGCAAGGTTTTGGGATCATCTTCTCAGGACTGGTCCCGATGATTCTTTCTAAAATCTTTCTTATTTATTATGATGCGAAGCCGTTTTACCAATATCCTGCACATTCAGCACAACCACAGGGAAACATTTTATGGAGGATTGTCTTAATGGTTGGTGCTCTTCCAGCTGCTATCACATACTTTTGGCTCAGGAAATTGCCTGAGACTGCACGTTATACTGCTGTTATAAAACCTGATCCTAAAAGTGATGCAGCAAGAAATGCTGTTTCTGATATGAGACGTGTTCTTAAGATTCATGTCCATGAAGACCCTGATGAGGAACACAAGATTTCGAAGTTTAAAGCTGTAAATAGCTACCCATTATGGTCAATTCCCTTCTTCGAATTCCATGGAATCCATTTGATAGGTAACACTAGAGAAAGTGCAAAATCTTCTTTCTTCTTTTTCTTTTGGGTTTGATTCATGTTTTTTTCTGAATGATTTATTTTGCAGGAGCAATGTGCAGTTGGTGTTTACTTGACATCGCGTTCTATTCACAAAATCTTACACAAAAGGACTTGTTTCCAGATATGGGTTTAACCAAAAATCCTACTAAAGTTAATGCCATTGAAGAAGTTTATCAGCAGTCAAGAGCCATGTTCATAACTGCATTCCTTGGAACATTCCCAGGTTACCTGGGCACTGTGCTTCTGATCGACAAGTTGGGACGATTGGCGATCCAACTTATGGGGTTTCTAATGATGTCTGCATTCATGTTGATAATGGGAGTGAAGTATGATTACATAAGGGACCAAAATCATGCTCTATTTGCAGTCCTGTATTCTCTAACCTTCTTTTTCGCTAACTTTGGACCCAATTCAACCACGTTTATCATGGCGGCGGAGTTGTTTCCGATGAGGATGAGATGTCTATGCCACGGGCTGAGCGCGGCAGCCGGAAAGTTGGGAGCCATGGTTGGGACGTTTGTGGTTCAAACATACACATTGAAACAAGGTCGTGACAGGATCAAACATTCTCTAATGGTGTTGGCTTTCACGAACATGCTTGGATTTTGTTGCACTTTTTTAGTGACAGAGACAAAAGGGTTGTCTTTAGAAGAGTTATCCGGTGAAGATGGCGGTGAGAATGAGATTGAGGTGAATGTTCCATTGATGACAAACATGAGGATTCACGGAAGCGAAAGCGAAGATTCATAGAAAAATCGGTACATTTCCTTAAAAAATAGTGTTTAAACAAATACAAAGGTACGTTTCATAACAGCATTTATATACAAGAGCTTACGATTTATATCTAATAACTGCACTATTAAAAATCCAGTAAGTTCATTTTCATTTAGCTAATTAGACTGCAGACCTAACAAATTATGATTACCAGGATTTTGGGTACGAATCAAATGAAATTGGTTCACAAAACACAAAGTGTTTCACAGAGGAAAGCAAAGTGAAAAAAAGAGCAATGGACCCACAGCCTATTAATATAGTCACTCATCTTATAGTTCTTTCTTAGACTCAAAGATGATCCCTAAATCAACCTGAAAGATGTGAATTGGGGATATGAATGCTTACTCATTTTCCAATTATGAAAAAGTTACATAAGTCTCCGTCTCCTTTTCCGTCTATTCTGAACTAAAATTAATAGGTCTACTTTGAAATACTTACACTTCAAATTTAACTGAATTAATTATACTTTGAATCGAGATTAAGTTTTACTTTTAAAAAAATTTAAGTTTTAAATTAAATTTAAGATCAAGTTATCCAATTCGATCTAGTTTAAAATTTAAAATTTTTAAATAAACTAATATTATTTTATATTAAATTTATGAAGAGTTGTCTGATTCGATCTAATTTAAGAATTAAAATTTTTATATAAACTAACGTCGATCTAAGATTTTAAAAATTAGTAAAATGTTTAACCTTTTTTATTTTAACTTTTATGATATAAAATCATTAATTGTCTTTATGATAGCATTTCGTTATCAAACAATCCATTTGTCTTATTTTATCTATCATTATTTAAAACAACATAATAATTTAAATTTTAAGATTCAATACAAGATTTTTTTGAACTTTATGGTAATTAAATATTAGTAGATGAATATATATATAATAATTGTAAAAAATATAAATTGAAATTAAAGAAAGTGTCAAGTTTAATATTCTATTGGTCTTTTAGAGTATGTATGGGGCCCCATTAACGGACCCACTAAGATATTTCATGATTTAGTTCAACTAAAAGGATGATTAATTAGTGATAATCATAGCAATTTAGCTCAACCATCTTATCAAGCGGTGGTTGGAAACTCCATCGCCCAATCGTCTGGCTGAAATCGACCGTCCAAATCTTTAAATTAAAACCCTTCGGGTCGGGACCCGCAAAATAACGCGTTTGGTTTACTAAGCTAAGCACATGGGGATCAGACTTTTGGGACACCGAGGTGGGCCATGGGCCCAACAAAGAGAAATTTTATAAAAGACATTCAGACGGTGGAACACGTGATCTCCGTATGGCCACACTTACACAAGTCCAGTCCAAGATTCTCTTATCCACGTAGCCATCATGATCAGGGGTGGGTCAACAATGGTTGGCGATCACCGTCAGGTGTGAAAACTATCTCAATCGGACGCTGCACAGTGATGATAATATTGGAGCTCCATAATCCCCAATGAGCACTCAGCTTCACATACCGGTCTTCAAATTCCTATGTACTTATATTGTTGACTTTTAAGGGTCACTTCAGCAAAAGAAAATCTCCTAATTGCTTTACATTTGTCAAGTAGATGTGAAGAAATTTAGACGATTAATTAAACTAATTAATTATACATTAAATGAGAAAAAAATAATATCACTTTGAATCAATAATGACTCTAGTTTAAGTTTAAGAAAATTATAAAAAAAATCAGTTAATTAATAATTATAATAAATTTTTTATATATTTATAAAAATTTTCACTTTTTCTAAGATGAAATTATAATAATCGAATTTAGATATGTTGGGTTTAATTTAGTTTAAATAATTGTAAAAATAATCATTTAAAAATAAGGAGTGAAAATTGGAAAGTGTTAAACATAAAGCAAAAATTCTAGCTTGAGTTTAATATTAGCAATTATTATAAATTTACATTTTATTTCTGGGTATTTCACTTTTATACTTTTAAAAGAAATTAATGAGTATAATAATTATTAATGAAATTAAATTTAATTCTTTTGAATTAAATTTATCATAATTAAATTATCTTTTATAATTGATGGTTTATAATAAAATTTATAGAAAAATTTTAATAAGTGAATAAAATTTTAATGTATTAAATTTTATGGCAAAATTATAATTACCTTAAAAAATGGAGAAAAGAGGTATATATATTTTAAGGTTTTTCTACAACGCCATTTTTTAAGGTAATTATAATTTTACCTTTACCTTTCATTGGAATTTTTGATGAGTCATATGTATATATACATTTGAATGATTGCTCTCTTGTCATCAACAAAGGTGGAGAAGTAATTGCTATAGTTGAAATGATGAAGAATCGTATTTCACACTTGTGCATGAAATATGTCATTAAAGACGAGTCATAACTGTGGCATTTAAGGTTTGGTCATCTTGGTTTTGCTGGCTTACAATTGTTATCAGAAGCAAAGATGGTAAATGTACTTCTAGAAATTAATCAACGGGATCAGCTATGTGAAGCATGCATTAAAGGAAAACAACATAGGCAAATGTTTGACGTTGGAAAATCATGGAGAGCTAAAAGACCCTTGAAGATTTGTTCACTCATATATAGCTGGACCATTTGATATGCCATCACTCGGTGGAAACAAGTATTATATTGCCTTTGTTGATGACTTCAGTAGAAAAAGTTGGGTGTATATTCTTAAAGAAAAATCAGAAGCTCTTAATAAATTTAAGAAATTCAAAACAATGGCAGAAAAACAAAGTGGGCAATATTTAAAGTTACTTAGATCTGAGAGAGGAGGTGAGTACACGTCAAAGTTGTTTGAAACTTTTTGCAAAGATCGCGGAATTGTTCATCAGTTAATAGCTTCATATACATCACAACAAAATAGCGTTATAGAAAGAAAGAATCGCAATATTCTTGATATGACAAGAAGCATGATAAAAGGAAAGCACTTATCAAGAACTTTTTGGGTTGAAGCCGCTCTGTGTGTTGTTTACTTGCTAAATTGGTGTCCAACAAAAAGTGTAAAATTCGAAACATCAAATGAAGCATGGAGTGGTAGCAAGTCAACAGTTGGACATTTTATAAAATTTTTGTGCATTGCATATGCCCATATTCCTGATCAAAAAATAAAAAAGTTAAATGACAAAAGTGAAAAGTGCATATTTATTGGTTATAAAAAGAGAAGCATATAGATTGTAAAACCTTTTACCAAAAAAGTAATCATCTTTCGAGATGTCGAATTTAATGAAGCAAGTTATTGGAAATGGAATAAAGAAGATAAGAAAGTCCGAGGATTATTTTTCAAATATGATAGAGATGATGAATCCAACAGACAAGATGAATAAGGAGACGAACAAACTACTCCACAAAATTTTACAACTCCTGCACCAACACCATCAACTTCATCATATAGCAACACTAGCAGTAGCAATTCAGGGGGGGCATATATAAAAATAAGGAATCTACATGATATCTATGATGCCACATAACAGGTACAGACAATATTTGATAATTCATTATTTTGTTTAATGACAGAGTGTGATCCATTAACATATGAAGAGGCTATTAAAGATGAGAAGTGAGAACAAGTCATGAATGAAGAAATTGCTGCAATCAATAGAAATGACACATGAGAACTAACTAATCTTCTGGAAGTACACAAGGCAATAGGAGTTAAGTGGGTGTACAAGACAAAGACTAATCAAGAAGGTAAAGCTGAAAAATACAAGTCAAGGATAGTTGCTAAAGGCTATAAGCGGAGAAAATGAATCGAATATGAAGAAGTGTTTGCTCCAGTTGCAAGAATTAATACTATTAGGCTTCTTATAGCACTGGCAACATAAACTAGATGGAAGATTTATTAGATGGACATGAAATCATCTTTCTTAAATGGATCCCTGAAGAAGAAGTCTACATCGAGTAGCTACCGGGTTATATTAAAAAGGACAGGAAGATAAATTCTATTATCTGAAGAAAACATTGTAAGGATTAAAGCAAGCTCTATGGGCCTGGAATATGAGAATAGATGAGTATTTCCAAAGAAATGGTTTTGCAAAAACCCACATGAGTATGCCTTATATACAAAGAAAAATCAAGATGGAGATATCATGATTGTGTGTTTATATGTTGATGACATGATCTTTACAGGAAACGATCCGATTATGTTTAGTGATTTTAAGAAAGTTATGACTAAAGAATTTGAAATGACAGATATTGGAGAAATGTCATACTTTCTTGAAATCAAAACAAAACAAACAGGAGATGGAATATTTATATCACAAAAGAAGTATGCGGAATAAATTATGAACAAGTTTAGAAAGAAGGATTGCAAGCGAATAACTACCCTAGCAGAAATAGTTGTAAGATTGAGAATGGGTTCAAATAGAGAGTCGGTAAACCCGACACTATTCAAGAGTCTAATCGAAAGTTTGAGTTAGTTAAATTTCACATGCCTTGATATTATATATGCAGTTGGATTGGTTAGTAGATATATGAAGAAGCCAAAACAAGATCATTTCATTGCAACAAAAAAATTTAAGATATATTAAAGGCACAATAAATCATGGTCTATTTTATACACATTCTTAAGATTTAAAGTTGATTGGTTATTCAGATAATGATTATGGTGCAGACCTAGATGATCAAAAGAGCACGTTTGGATGTGTATTTCACATTAGATCAGCAATATTTTCCTGGTCATAAAAAAAACAACAAATAGTTTGCTCTCTCGACGTATGTAGTTGAGTATATTGCAACAGCAACATGTACATATCAAGCAATATGGTTGAATAATATTTTGAGTAAGTTATATCATCCATAAGAAGGTCCAATTACAATATACATTGACAATAAATCTGCTATATCGCTTGCAAAAAATTCAATGTCACATAACCAAAGCAAACATAAGACACAAAATATCATTTTATTTGAGAGCAAGTGAAAGACAAAACTGTAAAGCTCATTCATTGTAGAACTGAAGATCAAATTGTGGATATTTTTACAAAGTCACTAAAGATTGATGTATTTCACAAACTCAAAGAAATACTTGGCATGCAAAGTCGGGTTTAAGGGGGAGTGTTTGAAGTCAAACCTGATAGAAGTTTATAATTTTTTTAGATGCAATAGTTGAGTATAGCTATTCTCTGTTACCTGCCTTCAAATCTTCTGTGCCAGCAACGCTGACCCTATCCTGTGCCACTCCATCCTAGCCACTCATTTATGTGGGACCCATGTAAATGGGTGGCTAGGATGGAGTGGCACAGGGTAGGACCAGCGTTGCGAACAGGGTAGGGCCAGCGTTGCTGGCACAGAAGATCAGATCCCCTGTTACCTTTGCTAGTTGACAACGTTCATTTATTATGATTGTGATGTAACTGTAGGTTCATTTATTATGGTAGTCTTTTAGTTGGCTTTGGGGTTTTAAAGTCTGTGAACAAAACCAACTTTAATGGTTATAAAAAGGGGTTATATAGGTAGTGTTTAAGTAGTGAGAAAGCAGTGAAAAAAGGTAGAGAAAAGCAAAGTGAAAAGAGAACAAGAGAACAAGAGAGGTAAAGAGTTGAAACTTGAAACTCAAAGTTTGTAATATCGTTTTTTTAATCAATATATGTTACTACTTGTTTTCTAGTAAATTGTCTATTTTTATTTTTTTTCAACATTTTCTGAGTGATTTCCTTTTCAGGAGCAATGTGCATTTGGTGTTGACTAGACATAGCGTTCTATTCACAGATTCTTACATAAAAGGACTTGTTACCAAGAATAGGTTTAACCAAAAACCCTACTAAAGTTAATCTCGTTCAAGAAGTTTATTAGCAGTCAAGAGTTGTGTTCATAGCTGCATGCCTTGGAACATTCCCAGGTTACTTGTGCTGTAACGCCCCAAAGTAGGGGTTAGAATATTAACGACATTTAGTACGAAATATGCTTACTATTGGAATATGTATTAA
>JANZLF010000018.1:19382-30596 GCA_026546835.1 Erythroxylum foetidum
AATTAATTTTTAACAATCTCATGGTTTGATCTATTTCATAATATAAAATTATAAAATTATCATATTATGAATCATGATAATTATGTATTATTAGTCAATTTTATTCACATAAATTAAATACTAAGAAATTGTGTAGATTTTACTAGTTACTAAACTATAAAAATTTCAGAAATAAAAATAAAAAATCATAATATCTTTCCTCTATTCAAACACAATAGAAACAGGATAATCATATTTCATGGGTAATATCAAGATCTCATCCTAGTTGAATGAGGATTTGAATTTTGTCCTTAGTCCTGACCAAGGAATAGCGAACATTACCCTATTTGCTAGTTTTCAGTTAGATTGTTTTGTTGGTACATACATATGGAGCATGATCAAAACAAAAGTCAACTTGGCTTAGGTTTCGTTGGTGGGCTGTTTTCGACTTTGTGCTGCGAAACGGAGGCTTACTTGGTAAATTTCTATTTCATCGAATATTGAATCGAGTTTTCCTTATTTCAATTAGAGAATTTGATAGAGTCGAGATTCGATTGAAAAATTAGACATTTTCATGTAAGTAATGGAAGCGGATTGCTTGTGGCCTTGCGCTGATGCAGGGAGGTTTACTTTTCAAGCATATTAAAAAGGAGGCGGAACGATTAGGCCAAGGGTAGCCTAAGCTCAATTTAATTAAGCAAATAAATGTTTAAGAAAAATTTTAATATAAACCATTTTTAATAAATAATTTATAAAATTTATGTTTCATCCTTCAAAATTTTCAAAACTGGAAGGGTGATAGTATGAATAGGGCGTCGATAATAATATGAAAATCATTTTCGTACTCTATGATCTACTCTACAAGCATTAACTCCTCTAATTGTTGTGATGATAATTATTGTGAAATATGGATGATTGTGGTCTCATTATGAGACTTGTCTATTGCAATATTTTAATACATTATTGTCATTCAATAATCATCTTAAATTAGTCAAAATTTATTTGCTTAATTAAATTTGTTATGAATTATGGTTATTATTCTGTGTATAATATTGTAAGAAAGATTTATTTTAATTAAATAATTTATATAATTTTAGAACTTGAAATATTCAAGAAGAATATGGTTAAAGTTAAGCTTAACGCTTATATTTTTAAATTATTTTTTATGCTTATCTTTTGATATAAATTAGATAAAAGTAGTATGTAGCTTCTTTCTTGTCCCGCTAATTAAGATCCTATGGTTTTGAACCCTTGTTTTTCTTTTGCAATTTTAGTACATAAAACATGCATTCCAAGGTAATCTCACATACATAACTACTTCATTCCCCCCATTTATTTTTTCACTTTATTGGTACTTTCACGTACTGTACAGGGTTCATAGAACATTACTTCAGCAGCGTGTTGAATCTTCACGCTTCATCAACCCGCAAACTGACGCCATAAAAGAGAAAAAGTGTTCATTATGTCCACTTTCAGAAGTTATAACTTCAGATCACTAGCTATGGACGGAGCGAATTGGACTTACTCATATGAAACTATAGTCAACCACAACTTTGCCAGCATCAGTACTAGCGATTTTGGAGAAAGCGTCTTTGGTGAGATTAATGGTTCCTTCGCAGGGCTCTCTGCAGAAATCCACAATTGTTACATCAACGCTACCTTGTTTACAAGGGTGCGGAGCCTGATTTGCACCCTTTACGCATCTCACTCTCATTCTCTTCCCACAAGCTCCTTTGTTGGCCCATAACGCTGCGCTTACACCTGTAACCCAAGGCCCAGTGTAACTGTTTCCATTGCAAGCTGATCCTGTTTGAAATAATTCCCATATCCATGCACTTAGATTGTTAGATGCTTCTCACTCATTAAATTAATGTAGGTATATGTACTTACGAGTATAAGGAGGATTGTAATAAACAGCGAGCGTTTCCGTGGCCTGCAAAACTGCGAGGAGGCAACAAACCATCCACAATATGACAGGAACTCGAACCTTGCCCCCTGTTGCTTCCATTTGCTAACAACTAAAAGATCCTTGAACAATAATGTTTCAGATTTTAGGTATCTTGGTTTGCTGGCATAAGGAAGTGGGCTAAGAGCTACCCTGTTATAGGATGATGATCCTGTCAAAGTCCATATCGTGTTGTCAAAGGTCACTTCGTGGAAAGAGCACTGGGAACTTTCATAAAGACAAAAATGTAGATCGTCAAAGTCATCTTCAAAGTAAGCTTATAACAAGGCTATACAGCAAATAGGTATTCACACTTACCTATTGAGTTCACACTTACTTAAAATATAATAATATTTTCTTTAAATTTTTATATTTTCATTAAAATCTCAATAGAAAATCTAAAATTTTCTTATTATTAATGTAGAATTAGTCTATATGTATATTTTATTAAAATTATGTCAAGAATTTTTTTTTGCAATTATATTGAATCTTAAATGAGTAAGATGTAGCAAAAACTAGGAATAATGCACAATCTAAATTTTTAGAGTACAATCAATTAACATAACACCAAAAAAAGATAAACGAAGAGTTATTGCCTAGAGCACATCTAGAGAATTTAGCAAGGAAAGGGTTATACTATGAGGTGATCAAGCAAGAGATTTAAAAGTAAGGGACTTGCCATCTTGAAACAAATTTAACACTCACGTTTTATAATATTCCTTTTGTCATTATATGCTCCTTAATCCACTCAAATCTGTCTTGATAGAATTTAAAAAGGTCTTTTATTTCCTTCACACAATAATGCAAATACATTACAACTTAGCATTAATTTGAAGGTAGTTGAGTTTTCTTCAGGAGTAAACCTTACTCGCTCAATTCAAAGTAGGAAATGTCTTCTAATATGTCCATAGTTTAAAGTCTACCTTTAAATTTCCAACCAAAGTGTGAAAGAAGTTTTAGAATAATTATTTGTGACCCAAACTAACACCACAAGGACTCCAGATCCCATTCCACTTGTTGACCCTGAAACTTAGTTATTGAAATCAATTAATGTTTTATTATTGGACGGAGCATGACAACATAAAATTCGAAATGAGATATAAAGGCTCACATTTATTTTTACACACTTACCATGATATAAACCACCTAGGATTTTCCAGCACTTTAAAGTCTTCCCGTCCTGGGTACGATTCACTTTTCACCGACCACGTCTCTTCGTTTTCCAATTTTTCACATTGACCAAGGTCTCCCGTAGCTGCCATCATGAAAATGGACTAACAAGGTGGCCTAGAAATTGTTTTTAACTTCCACTACATGTTTGTCTCTCTTACGGTCACTTGACACAGTGGGAAACAGTCCATTCAGGGTTTTGTAAAGCATCAACTAAAAGGGGTTAGACTTGTGTGGTCTTGGCTTTGCCTTATTAGTTGTAAGATGCTAATCAAGGGTGGTATTTGGACTAATCTAAGCCAGTCTGTGGTTAACTAGACCTCGACTTGTGAAGTTGTCGGGCCTTGAGCTGGACTTGAGCTCGAGCTTAAGCTCAAGTATAAGAACTAAATGATGTCATTTTGCTTCTAAAGTTAAATGAGGTCTTTTTTAACTATGACTTTTACATTTCTTAGACGAAATGAATGATGTCATTTTATGTTTTTGTTTCTCAAAATAAAATGGCATTGTTTTACACTATGTTAATCTTTCTTCCTCAATCCCTGCACTTCACTCTCTCACACACATCGTTGCCAGTTTTTACTTAACCCTTTATAGTGTTAGTCGTCGGTCGCTACCTTTTTACTCACCCCTTTGTAGTGTCAGTCGCCTTGCTACCCCTCCAGCCACCCTTTCACTTTGCCACCCTGCTTCACCCCCATCCCATCATTTTTTTTAGCTTCTTCGCCACCCACCGACCAAGGTAAATTTCCTTCACCTTATTCTGGTTTTGATTTAAGATTAACTGTGTGAAATACTGAAAATTTTGATATTATTATCATCGAGGAGGTATTTTTGTAAACTTACAGGACCGTGTAAGCCATTGCAAGTTTTCCATACTTACACTGTCATATACACTATTGTGTAAGTCATTGCGAGTTTTACAAACTTACATTGTTACATACACGGGTCGTAAAAACACCCAGTGATGTGTATGTGACCATGCAAGTCCACAATAACATATATACAACCCCATGTGTTGTGTGACACAATCTCAGTGACTAACATGATCACATGCATATGATTTAAAGTTTATTAATTATCACTTATTAGTTAACAGTGACATACATGATCACATACATGCATCAAAAACAATCAACATATAAATATGTATGTTATTCATAATCATAATCATAATTGACAATCATAAACATTGGAGAGATGCATGTATGTGATCACTTTTTCTATAAGTAAAAAACTTACTTATGATTCTTGAACCAATAAATTCCTAACACATTTTCTTATCTCTTTAAAAAAATTGGTAACATTATGATTCGATTTGAAAAAGGTTGATAAAATGAAAGAGAGGGAATCTGTTGGAATAGTGAACTGATGTTATTTTACTGAATATACTTCAGTGTTTTGATTATATTTAGATCTGTAAGATTCCAAATGAGAAGATTTTTAATTTGGAGTAAACTTGAGAAATAGGGTTACAAATCATTTGAAGAAGTGAATTGTGATTCAGTCTCTAAAATATTAAATTTCTGGATGGAAGTAGTGTATAATATACTGTTTTTGAATATAAAAAGCTAGAAAGTGTTTGTAGCTTATCTTCCAAATTACTGAACTAAATTGAGTGATTTTGGTGTTAATAGAAACATAAGACATAGAGGAACACTTTTCTAGAAGATAGTATGACCAAATTACATCAATTTTGCTTTCTAATTGAATGTGAACAGTGGACCCGAAAGTGTGACTTGGAAAAAATATGAAGTGAGTCAATGAGAAAGGAATAGAGATTTTAATGGTTTAGTGAGACATAAACCTAAGTATAAATTATACTTAGATGAGTTTTGATATGAGAATGATTTTTTGATGAAATTGATGGAATGATACCCAGGATTTTCATGAACATGCATCGTACATATTTCATTTCATACATGTGCATTATTAAATACTTATGATTGTGCAAATTGTAATATATGTGTATATTGTTTGTTATAAAGGAGCAACTGGAACGTGAACCTCCAGACGTTGTCAAAACTTTCAGGCATTAGATTTGGGAGCAACTTGTGAGCAACCAAGATGGTGTCACTTAATTACTTGTTTGCTTAAATTTTGTTACAAATGATTGAATGAATGTGTTTTGATTGTTGATTCCGGACAATGAAGGTCCGATGACCGTAATATTGAAATGAGATACTGAAGTGCTATTTATATGTGAATGTGATGACCTATGTGCTTCATAAAATGATTGATTGTGATAAATGCATTCCATACATGAATGCATAATTAGATAATGAGAGTTGTGACCAGAGCAGCCACCGATCAGAGCTTGAAGCTCAAAGTGTGAAAAGAACCTCGAGCTCAGACAGTGATTAAGAGCCTAAGGTTCACTATGTATAATGAGCCATGTATCCTCCTCATATAAGGGGCATTTAGTAATAAGCCCGGTATCCAAAATAGATACGGGACAGTTTAGGTACTCGGTCACAACAAAGTAACAATAATAAAAGTGTTTCATAAGTATTCCATATGCAATTTGATAAGCATGTTTGATTGATTGAAATGAGTAATTGCGTATGCTTGAGGTGAAAATGTGTTACATGAAAAATTATGCAAAAATGTAATTATATGCTATGTGAAATGATGTGTTGCATGAATTG
This sequence comes from Erythroxylum foetidum, assembly GCA_026546835.1. NCBI lineage: Eukaryota > Viridiplantae > Streptophyta > Magnoliopsida > Malpighiales > Erythroxylaceae > Erythroxylum > Erythroxylum foetidum. Next base: position 25,125 of record JANZLF010000018.1, read on the forward strand.
AGTGAACCATTAATGATGGTTACCTCACTGAGTTCGCAAAACTCATCAAAATTACAATGTTGTCTTTTTAAGACCAAGAGACGATTATAGCTACTGAGAGACCCTACCATCCATGTAGATTGTGGTTTGACAAGAGAAGTCATGGCTTAAAAAGGTCGGTTAGCTGGATTTTAGGGACAGATTAGATAGACTTTGTATATTTTCCTCTTTCATATAGTACTTTTGTACTAGGTTTTGATGATGTACATATTGTAAGTGTTGAAAGTTACAATGTATACTTTTGGTTTTGTGAAGTGAAATGAGGAAAAAGTTGGTTTTAAAATATTTTGATTTTCTTATAATGCTTTATAAGTAAATAATGATATGATACCATATGAAATGAGTGTAATGATCGAATGTAGCTCGCCCTTATCAAAGGATATGTACCGGAATGACCTCTAGGCGTTCCAGTCTATACCTTGTGATAAAGGGGCACTACATTTATATATTGATTGGTTTAGATGGATGAGCATATTCCTTCAGTGGAGAGTTCTAATATGATGTTAGAAACTTAAATGGAAACTTGTAATCCCATACCAAATGAAGATAGATTTCCAACTTAAATGGAAACTTGTAATCCCATACCAAATGAAGATAGATTTCCAACTCTGAGTCAATCGAAAATTAAAGTTTAGAATCACTTTAATAAGATTAGATCAAAAAGTAGAAAAAGTCGAATGTAATTATTTTCAGAAGATAATGGCTGGGAGTTCAAAAGGTGGAACCTCTCATTTAAAGAGATATGTGGATTCGTGTAGTAAACAAAAATCAATATTAGGAGGTGAAACATTGTTTACCCTTAACCTTATAAGAGGGAATGACAAGTTCTTTGTCTCCTTTCATTATGACCCATATCGTCGATCCTATAAACCTATCAATCAACTCTACACCAACCCAAAAATACAAAAAGATTGAAGCTTTCTTCAACATTAGCTTTTCTGGAGAAAAAAGTCAGATTCAACGAAATGAGAAAAAACAAATATTAAGACACAGAACCTGAGGGAAGGAGCTGCGACGGATTGCTTGCCATGGAATCCTAAAAGAAGGAAACTTTCTTTTGTTGTGGATGGCCATCGACTCTATCTACTATGGTGGTTGTTTTAACGGCCGGTTTAGTCGGGATCAGAGGACAATGAAGAATAGAGTAAGAGAGAGGTTATGCGGTTTGGGTGATTAAGTAAATTGTTACGGCATTATGCAATCTTTTATCATTTATAAAATCTTTTTAAAGCGGAAGAGAGTCATTTTTGTTTAACAGAAATAAAATAAAAAATTACATAAGGGCTTTATATAACTATATCGTTTTCTTAAAAAAATCAATTTGCTCTAGATATATCTTTATTAATTAAGAAAATTTGACACTTTGCCTTCAAATTAATTTTTAACAATCTCATGGTTTGATCTATTTCATAATATAAAATTATAAAATTATCATATTATGAATCATGATAATTATGTATTATTAGTCAATTTTATTCACATAAATTAAATACTAAGAAATTGTGTAGATTTTACTAGTTACTAAACTATAAAAATTTCAAAAATAAAAATAAAAAATCTTAATATCTTTCCTCTATTCAAACACAAAAGAAACAGGATAATCATATTTCATCGGTAATATCACGATCTCATCCTAGTTGAATGAGGATTTGAATTGTGTCCTTAGTCCTGACCAAGGAATAGCGACCATTATCCTATTTGCTAGTTTTCAGCTAGATTGTTGGTATATGCATATAGAGAATGATCAAAACAAAAGTCAACTTAGCTTAGGTTTCGTTGGTGGGCTGTTTGTGGCTTTGTGCTGCGAAAGGGAGGCTTACTTGGTAAAACTCTGTTTCATCGAATATTGAATCGAGTTTTCCTTATTTTGACTAGAGAATCTAATAGAGTCGAGATTCGATTGAAAAATTGGATATTTTCTTGTAAGTAAATTTGTAGCGCCCCTTACCACAAGGTACCCATTGGAACGCTTGGAGGTCAATCTGGCATATATCCTACGATAAGAGCGAGTTACGATCGATCACTAGACTCACTTCACATGGCATCGTATGATTTATCACTTAATAAGCATCAATGGAAAATTACAAAATTTTTGAAACCAAATTTTTCCTCATTTCATTATTCAAACCAAAAGTTTACATGGTGTTTTTCAACCTTTTCTACATGTACATTAACAAAACCTAGTACAAAAGTACCACATGAAAGAGAAAAATATATCAAATCTGTCTAAGCCTTTCAAAAATCCCAGCTGACCGACCTTTGAGCCATTACTTCTCTTGTTAAAACACAATCTACACGGCAGTGAAGCCTCTCAGTTGTTAAGGTCGTCTCTTGGTCCTGAAAAGATAACATTGCAATTTTCCTAAGGATTTTATTGTCGAGTGTGATGCTTCCGGTGGGGGTATAGGGGCTATTTTACAACAAGAGGGTCATCCCATTGCCTTCTTCAGTAGGCAACTGGCACTGCGCCATCAGAAGCTCGCGGCTTATGAGAGAGAATTGATCGGGTTGGCTAAAGTCGTCCTGTAACATCCCGTCCCCATATTAAGCGTTAGGACATAGATATAAGCACATAGATACGAAATGCTTTCGCATAAAAAGTGGTACATGCATTCATTGACTGTAGCACCCCCTTACCGTAGGGTACGTACCGGGACGCCCGTAGGTCGTTCCGATACATAACCCACGATAAGGGTGTACTACGAGCAAACCCAACTATAATCCACATGGCATCAAAATGAAAGCATTAAAATAACAATAATCACTAAACTTTGAAACCAAAAATACTTTCTCATTTCATATCTTAGAAACCATAAATGTACAGTGGTCATGATTACTGTCTGTACAAATCCAAAAGAAACCTAAACAATTTCCGAACTAGGTCATCTCCAAAGGTCCCAGCTGACCAACCTTTATGCCATAACTTCACTTGCCAACAAGATTGACAAGGCAGGAAAAATCCCTCTCTTTGGAGCTAGGAGTCTACTATCTCTGTCCTGAAAAATATTTGCAATGTTGGGTGAGTTTGCGAACTCAACGAGAAACCATTATCGATGGTTCACTCAACTCATGTATATACACACAATTCACAGAATATCACATAGTTATCATTTCACAATATAAGGCGTTTTGCCTTTCAGAAAGTTCACATTTAATCATTCGTATATGCAATGCACATGTGACACTTTCCATTTTATTACGGTGTTGTGACGGTGCGCCTGATCTGTCCTACAAATGGGCTTATTAACGGTGAGCCTGTGGCTTTGAATTACGGTGGGCTTGGAGCCTTGATACGGTGAGCCTGTGGCCCTGAATTACGTTGGGCTCGAGGCCCTGTTGCGTTGAGCTTTAAGCTCTGAAATACGGTGGCTGCTCTGGTCACAACTGTCATTATCTGAACATGTCTTTATGCATGAATGCATATGTCTCAATTTACAATAATTGCGTCACAACATAATACCATGTGTCCCAATTCGCATTAAAACCAAGTAATTACAATTCACACAAAAGACACTTCGATATCAAGTTCCCGATATTTCAGACACCTATGGTCCGAAACCAATCACATTCAAACACATAAACCCTCCATTAACTCCGCATGGCATAAGCATATAATTTAAACACACAAAGATTGACGAACCAACTAGGTTACTCACCTGTAACTTCCGAGCTACTGCCTAGAAGTCCCAGTAATATCCGTGGAATATCGTTCCATCGGTGCCTCTATAACAGTCAAATAATTTCCCATTACTAAATGCACAATCAAAATAATTCAATGATGCACAGGTCTTAAATAAAAGATGTACGATGCATGTTCATGACCTTCCCGACGCTATTTCCCAATTTCCACATTCTTTTGTCGAATTCTAACTTTTCACTCAATTGATCAATAATGACTCATTTCATTTCAATGGCATATCATGGAACTCCACAAATTTCATATCTATAGATACCACAACAATTGGACAACACTCTTATTCTCAAAGAAGACCTCAAAGCCAATGTGACTATTCATTTGATCAAATTCACCCATTACTATGTTTCTAAAACTCCAATAGCATTGAATTTATTTCCAAAGTCTCAAAATTATACTTCAATTGTCATGAAACAATCCTTAGGTTGTAATAGCAATCTAAACCCAACTTTCATTTACAAATTGAGATCTTAAAAACTTGAATTCAGACTTTCTTTCTTTACCTCAATTGTAGACCCCTCTCTCTAGTTCATAACGAATCAAACATCATCTCAATCGGAGGTCTACATCATCAGTTATGCCCCAAAAACTAAAATAAACCAATTCAGAAAAATGTCCTCGCCACGGCCTCAGAGCTCTCGTCGCGCCGCGGCGAACAAATTCTTTGGGGCTCACCATGGCGCACCCCTAAGCGTTCGCTGCAGCGTCCAACTTACCACTCGTCGCGATGTCCCGCTCGTCGCGGCGTCCAATTCCTCTCGTCGCGACGTGCGGGTCCTGGATCGTCTTCTCCGATTCTCTTTTTTACATTTCTCTCTTTAAAATTTAACCATAACTCAACACAACTACCCAAATCTTTCATAATTAAACCCATGCATGCATTTAACTAACAAATAAACAACATATACAGAAATCACTTACAAAAACAAGCTCTCCTTCGAAAATTTCCGAGAATTTCTCTAACCCCTTTCACTTTCTCTATCACCCACGACTCTCTCTCAAAACTTCAACAATCTTCATGTCCTTATAGATTAGGGTTGGCTCAAGCAACAAGGAAGAAGAAAGCAAGCTAAAGAGACAAGCAAGAATCGTAAAGAAGGGATCGAAAATCACCCACGAAGGAAGGAGGAAGCTTGTCCTAGGAGGAAGGAGAAGTTTTTCTGCCAAGTTTAATGTAACATCCCGTCACCGATAGGATGTGTACAGTTCCTCTTATACTTATTCTGTATACGTATTTTGTATCTGTATTCATAGCCTCTGTATATTTGATAAATGTTCGGCATTGCATAAGTATATGTATGTACATGCATGTATGACAGAATTCTGACTTGCTTGTGACATTACAGACTTTGTGATTAAAGTTTAGTGTGCTTTGATTTGTGAATTGGAGAATTTGTGATTTAAGTTAAATTGTGTATTGATCAGTGAATTTGGCATGCTAGAGCTTTGAATTATGAATTGAGAGTCAAATTGGAATTCGGAATACTTGATTAGTGAATTGAGGTGTTAAAATGGAATTTAGAAATTGAGAAATGGAAATTTGAGTATGTGATTATAGGTTTTCTAATTTTGAGGATTTATAGGAATTTTTCTGGAATTTTCGGAAGATTAGATCCGGACCGAAAAATGGCTTAGTGACTGATTAATTGTGATTTCGGGTCCGAATTTGATTGACAATTTATATGAGGTAAATTAAAATATGATTTGAGGAATTAGGGTATGAACCATTGGAATTCGGG
>JANZLF010000018.1:35107-54878 GCA_026546835.1 Erythroxylum foetidum
AAATATTGTGATTTTATACTGATGTTTTATTATGATGCCATGTGAAGTGTTTGTAGTGATTGATCGTAGCTCACCCTTATCGTAAGATATATATCGAAATGACCTGCGGGCGTCCCGGTGTGTACCCTGCGGTAAGGGGGTGCTATATACAAGATCTCAATCTTTTTAATTTATTTTCTTGTTTGATGCTTACTAAGTTAATGAGTTATGTATGAGTTGTTTATGTGAAAGTTTGAAGCTTTCTAGGTTGTGGTTAGATAGACGATTATTTGGTTTGTTTGTATGAATAAGTGATTTCTTAGATCTAACAAAATGATGTTATTTAATTGACTTAAGATAGTTGGCGAAGAGTAGTATGGTGTATATAAAGAAGAAAATATTTCTGTACTCATCAATACATCTTGGGAAAGAAATAGTCTTCTTTGGTCAGACATGTCTGATTCGAATGTGAAGGGCGAGAAAGGTATTGTAAACACATGCTTTTATCTTTTGGACTTTGCAAAAGGAAAAAGCCATTTGGGAAATTGAAGGTCTAGCTTCTAAGTTTTTTTTTCAATTGAATTAGTCAGGTCAAGGTGTGTTTTCTTGTTCACCCAAAAGTTAAGGTTTTCTTTCTTTTTTCTTCTTTCATCTGGAGAGTGATTTCGTAACTTGTGATGTCAATTACACTTCATTTATAAGAGTGTGTTTCAGTTGAAGCCTCCCTTAAACGACGCCTTCACCCCCTCCCCCTCTACCGATCCTCCCCGTCTCTCAAACTCAGACTCAAAGATTTCGAGCTTTGTGTCGTCGATTGCCTCCGAGGTCTCCTCTTCCTACATTTATGTTTCTTGTTTGTTTAATTCTCTACCATTTTCTCTATCTTAAAGATCATAGATCTACAAGGCATACTGTTAGAAGCGTTTACAAGGCTTACAAGCATCTCAAATCTTACGTCTCCCGAAAAGACCCACACCGCATATCTGACCTTGAACAAGCTTATTTCTCTCTTGTTACTGCTTCTAGAGGCACTGGATGTGAGATGTTGGACTTGGTCTAAGATAGAAGCTAAGATTGGAGCAGAGTTACATGATTTTTATCCATTTGTGTTGACTTCTTGTGTATGGGGAAAGATTTCCGCGATGGATGTATAAAACCATAGGATTGTCGTATTCTCAGGGCCACTTAGTGAAGATTCATAGCACAACTAGCATCGAGAAAAGTCGGTCTTTGTAGGGGTGTAAGGTAATAGCAGATTATAATCACGATCAGGTGTGTGTGTATATATATATATATATATAACCTGCATCACTATTATGCTGTTACATCTGCATGTAAGTCTGCTGGAAACAACCTCTTTACTATGTAGGAATAAGGCTATGTACTATCAGACCTCCCTAAATTCCGTTTTACCGTGGGACTTCAGGGTATGATGATGATGATGATGATGAGATTATAATAAAAGATACCTAAGTTACTTCTAATACAAATACTTATAGGTAGGGCTGCAAAATAGAGTTGAAGAGGGAGTAGACATGAGAAATCACATATTCTCGTAAATTGTCAAGAGTTAGTGCTGAACCATAGCAATACCGATGTCAATCTTGTTCTAGAGCTTTTAAACATAGTCATGTCTAACTAAAGCTTGACACAAAGTTGTCATCAGAACTGATTTTATACTATTTCTTTGTATAAATTTAAGATGAGTTTGACGCTGTTTATGATCAACTTTGATGCTAGTTTTGTTCTACTTCTTACTTTCTTAAACCTTCGTGAAAGAGAAGAGTTTGTCTACAAGTATATGGGATGCTTATTTTGGCTTATTCCAACAACTTCTTCTCTTTTTGGCACCTTCAAGATAGATTTAGTTCTAATCTTTTACAAAGTTATTTTTCATCTTCTTATCTTCAAATGGCTTCAAAATTTTCTTATTGAATAACGGTGAAGAAAGTTGCACTATTTATTTCGCAAATTCATCACTGAAAAAATATAATAAAATTGATATAAAACATATTGCAAAAGTGCCAAATACCAATTCAAATATATTTGAATATTAGTTAATTAATTAAACAAACTTTTATAAAATAAATAAAATTTTTTAATTAATTATATTTCAAATATAGAATTAACTAATTGAGCATAAAATATAAACCAACATAAACATAACTATACCATCTAGCTTTTCTTTTTCAAAATGAAAGAATTATATTTTTCATAAGAAGAAAATTTGCGGTTGTTATTTTTTAAATATATATTAAATAAATTCTCAAATACAATTCAAAAATTATATATTTTAAATAAATTATTTAATAAGTTTAAAATAGGTCTATATTGCACTTTAATATGATGTAACCTCGGTGGCGTGATTCTCGGTAATGCGGCTTACCAGTTTAAACGCCGTTAATTAATTATTCACCCTTTCACGTCTGAAAAGGGGGATAATTGTTGTGAACAACTGGATGGTCTCTCATCATCGCATCAGCGTCATGCCAATAAGGTCACTAGCACAGTCAAGACTCAAGAATTTTATATGTGGAGTTCTGTCTGCCTGCGGTCTCCAACTTTCAGCCCCTATAATACGTAGTCATTTTATGAGATTCTGTCAATATCACACCAACACTATAAAAGAAAATAAAAAGTAATTCTAAATTTTTTAATTTGATTTTGAGCACATTATTCTACACGTAACGTAATTGAGGGTTCAATCTTGACCGGAGGCATCAAATGTAAAAAAAAAGTTTATGATGACTTCACTTTCATGATGTTTGTCATATAGCACGAGATATTGATAAAATTACAAGAACACCCCCCGCACGACATTTTCTAATTCTGCCGGTAGGAAAGGAATAACAGAGAACTGAAAATGCGGGTGACGTGGACAGGTGGGGGTTAGGAAGGAGCATCCGTGGTCTTTGGGTTGGGGACTTGACCACCCGAAGTTTCCGTTACAAGCATGCATTTGCTTGTTACTTGTTGTCCTAATTCAAATAAATTTATAAAAGACGAGTTATTTTATTTTCTCATCTTTAAACTTGCCACTTTCTCTTTGCTTTCTAACCAAGGTACATTCTCGATTCTGTTTTGGTGAGCTTCTTTTCATATTTATTTGAGAGTTTCCATCATTGCCAGTACTGCTTGCAGGGACTGGCGGTTGTTTGGCTGATCATAAGGAGCGAGATATGATTTTCTGATCTGGTGGATCCGAGCATGACGGCGAACAAGAACACCGATTCTTCTCAGGTACGTACATTTCGCTTTGCATTGCGATTTTCTTGTCAATGTGTAGTGATCACGTCTAGACTTGTGTATGATTTTGATATTCATGTTGTTTGTTTGTTCTTTGTAGGGAGATGGCGGCGGCGGTCCTACGCCTTCGTCACCGTCGTGGCAGGCCGATCAGCCGCACTCTCGTAATAACAATACAGTAACTAATTTCTCTCTTTTTCGTTCACCATTCGTCTCTTCTGTTTTTATTCTCTTTTTTATTGATGCATTGTAACCGCCAAAAGTCAAAGTCACCAACCGTTGATCGAGTCATTAAACTTTAGCAAATTTGTACAGAATGTGCAGTTCTTGTGGCGACATAAACACGAGTGAAATGAAATAGTACGAGATTATCTATTATTTTTGTCGTAGTTACAGGACAGAAGCGAAATCTATAGTTGTTGGAGGTTACTGATGGGTAGAACCGCTATATCATCTGCTTTTATTAAGTTTGACTATGATTTTAAAGGTTAATTGCTTCACGTGGTTTCTGTTTGTTGCTTATATCAATTGGTAGTTTCTGTTGTTAAGTTTCTTGTCATTTGTTGCCTGATAGACTATAATCTGTCTCGCAGGTTTTGAAGAGTGGACCTCTTTTCTTATCATCCAAAGGTGTGTTTTCATTATTATGGTTTTTTTTTTTCTTATAGTGAACGATTTGTCGCAAGAAAATGAACGCACAAGCCTTGAATGCCCTTGCATTGGAGTTTTTTTTAATAGCAACGATAAAGTCATTGTTAAGTCACTTTTTAGAATCAGTAGTTAGTTGGTATAAAGTAATTCCTTGATTTTTTTTTAATGTAGGGATTGGATGGACATCATGGAAAAAGAGATGGTTTATTTTGACACGAACTTCACTTGTTTTCTTCAGAGGTGACCCGGTATGTAACATAAAGTATTTATGCAGCGGATGATCAACTTTTCTTATGTGATTATTATATTAATTTTTTAAGAGTGCTATTCTTTGCGAATCATTGAGGTTTTACTAGCTGTTGTTGATTAATTTTCTCAGAATGTTGCTCCTCAAAAGGGGAGTGAAGTAAATTTAACTCTTGGTGGCATTGACCTCAACAATTCAGGCAGGTTGGCTTCCTTTTTCAGATTCGACATTTATAATTTCTAACTCTATTTTCATGGTTGGCGCTGTCTTGGAGTTTGTACTACTTTACTAACTTTAAAATGTCTTTGAATAATCTCTAGTGTTGTCGTCAAAGCAGATAAAAAACTCTTGACTGTTCTCTTTCCTGATGGCCGTGATGGAAGAGCTTTCACTCTTAAGGTGTTTCTCTATTTCTTCCCTCCAATATGTTCCTTCTGATATTGTGCTTGGCATCATAGCTGCTTACTCTCTTTAGACTGTTCTAAAGTTGCAAAAGGATTGGACCAAAAGATAATTCATTTGGCTTGACCTTGATTCAGGTCAAGTTAATGCATCACTTGACACAAGACTTCAACTTTACTCGATTAGATCCTTACAAGCTAGATTTTGTGTAGTTATCATGCTTGAATTTGCTTTATGAAGTGATCATCTTCCCACCTTTTTTATTTCTTTGAAAGGATGTGCGAAAATTACTACAACAAGACAAAAGAAATGAGAGGGTTGAGACAGTCTGAAGATGAGCTTTTACATTCTGATTTCATTTCTTCGTGTCTGAGCTCCTAAGTTCTCAGGCTTTGCTCATTGAATTAACAAAATTAGATATTGTGATTTGAGTGTGTTTCATTGTGATCCAAGTAAGGAGGCTTGTTTAGATATTTGAAAAAGTTGTGTTTTCCAAATGGGAAAAGTCTAGGGAGAAACAAACTGAAAATTGCTAAGTTAAAAACCCATGTTTAAAATTTACTAATTTTTTTCTTGATGTTGGATTAGTGTCTCAGTCTAATGCGATACCCTTGTTGACAGGCTGAAACTATGGAAGATTTGTATGAGTGGAAAACTGCACTTGAGAATGCTCTCGCACAGGCACCAAATACTGCAATTGTCATGGGGCAAAATGGTATCTTAAAAAATGAGCAGATTGATGGGACTGATGGTTCAGCTGAAAAGGGTATGTTTGTATGTACTTTTTCTTTGACACCCATGTTTGTAAGTATGTGATGGAGTATTCATATGCGAGTTTCTGTATGACCTCAGGGAAAAAACACTAATTTCTTTTATGTTCATTTAGGCGAAGATGCCTAGGAGACTATTGATAAACTCTGTATAAGCAACTCTAATTTTTGCATGAAAGCAACAAATGGTTTTCTTGTTAGTTTTCTGGGTCCTGTATTTTCAATTCCTTTTTTTCTGACCGTCCTCAGGTCATAACATGAAAATTGTTTTCTTCTTGGTCTACATTATCAAGTATGGCAATCTCTGTAAGTTGTCTTTTGGTGTAGTTTCTGCGGCATGAGATCTTACATGAAACTTTATTAAGATTCTGGACTTGGAAAATTGAATTCAATTTTAACTTCAGTGAGATTATGACATGTTGGCCTTTCCACTCCCTGCCCCCTTTTGTAGCAAAGGAGAAGCCACCTCCAAAATCATTGATTATTGGCAGACCAGTCCTCCTTGCCCTAGAGGATGTTGATGGGTCTCCATCTTTCCTGGAAAAGGCTCTAACATTTATAGAAGAGCACGGTGGGTATTCTTTTCATTATCAATGTTTAAATTGCATTTTAAACAACCAAGACACTTTCTTGCACACCTGTCTTCTCAAGGAAGAGGTTTTCCTATTGAATCAAGGAGCTGCTGGTCTTTATGTTCAAATTTTCATGCCTGCAACTAGAGACTGCATGATACTAACTCTTTTTCTGCAATGCATAATTGATTTGTTTCTGTAATAGTAGAAGTAAAGTGCCCAAAGATGTGATTTTGAGCTAGTTTCTATTTTCTAAATTTATTTGTTTGTCTAGTGTGAGTTGAAAGAAAGTGTTTCAATTTTTGTACGTTCTTGAGTGGTATCTGTATTAAGCTCGCGAAAGGCATTTTTTTGAACCTGCGTTTTGCATGATTCTATTGATTGGGATGTTCATGTTTCCATGTCCTTTGGCCTATAATATCCTCTTATAACCAGAAATGGACAGATAGTTTTCTTCTTTATATTCGAAGTTATGAATTATTTATTTTTATCACTTCAAAACAAACATTTGCTCAAAATTAATAACTTCAACTATTTTAGTCTCTACGACCTTGAATTAATTTCCAAGGGTGTGTAGGAATCTGCACTTGCACTCTTGTGCAGTTATATTCTTTAGATGTAATTTAAGTTAGGAAGGAATCGCACATGGGATTAAACCTTCTGTTATTGATGTAACCCATCTTATCCCATTTATATCTCACAAATAAACCTTCGCACAAAATATTATTACTGAAGTACCATGACCAGTTGTAAGTCTATAGGAGCACCATTTTATTTATGCAGCAACTTTCAAAAGTTGCCTAGATCTCATCAGCTGAAAATAATTAACAGGTACCAAAGTGGAAGGCATCCTGCGGCAAGCTGCAGATGTCGATGATGTTGAATGTCGAATTCGAGAATATGAACAGGGTTGGTCAATTGAAATGATTTTGTTTCTTTGATTACCATTTAGTTTCTTCTACTTTTTAATGCAGTTACTGCACGCTGCCCTATATCAGATTTCACATGTATGAATTTTGAAGATTAGGTATCAAACGTAACATTAATTAATGGTTTAGGATTGATGATAATCAATTGTTAACATACTGTAGAAGTGATGAAGTCCTATCTACTCATAAATCCATCTTCTGACAAGTTTGGGTTATGAAATATGATTTGCAGGGAAAACAGAATTTCTCCAGGGTGAAGATGCACATGTTATTGGTGATTGTATCAAGGTAATTTTTGTTTTCATTTTTAATCACAAAAAGTGTTAATCCCTTCCAATGAGCTATGACATTATTTGGAGCCAAAGATTTCTTTTTAATGTTCTTATAATTTTCAGTATTTCCTGCGGGAGTTACCTTCATCACCAGTACCTGCTTCTTGCTGCAATGCTCTGCTAGAAGCATGCCGTAAGTGTACTGGAGAATTTCTTATGTTGACATTGTGTCCTGTCCCTCTGTTTTCTTATGCACTTCATATGTTGTATACTTGAAAACTACTTTAAAGTGTAGCAATTGCATCATAGTTTTAACCTTGCTGCTGCATTTTTTCAATCTTAAACAATAATCCTATATTACAACCCTTCTGTTTGGTTGGTGTGGAAAATTTTCATTTAACATCTTTGACCCAGAATTATCAATTAAAAGGAGGGCTACTTCTGTTTAGCTGCTTAATTATGTAAATACTTCTGCAAATGTTGCAGAGCATGTGAAATTTATTTGTACAAAATCTCTTGATTTACACTTACTGTTTCAACTCCTCATAAATCATCTATGCGGTTCTAAATTTTATTAATTGATGTAGCAAATGAATGCCCTGTTTCTCATGTTACATTTTACCTGGCACATATGTTCAGTTTTCTTATAACATCAAGATAATGTTCATTGCTTAAAATGGTTTTAACATTAAATTCTTCTGTAAGTTCTTTTTTTTTAATGTTAAATCAAGAAAATGCTTTTTGCCAGTGGGATAAGTCTTTAAGATAATGATGAATCAGGTCTTTTTTAAATCTATCAGAATCTTGGTTTATTATTTTTGTTGAATTTATTAATCACCTTTCATGTTAATTATTATTGGAATAACATCAAAGATAGAATGTTTTGAAATCCTTTATCTTTGACAACGAGATGACAAAGGGCACCATAGAATGACCAAGTACATTGCTGAAATTTTTTGATGATATTCCATAGGCATCTACGAGTACATTTTGTTTGTATATGTGGTACACCAAGCAATTATCTACTTGAGTGACTCCTAAAAATCTAGATATGGCATTCTTGTTGTGTAAACTATTAGGCTCCTTGGATAATTTATTCAGATACAAGTGCAAGGAATTTGTTCCACTCTTCATAACAAAGCGTTTCTCTTTTTTATTGCTATATTTCTTCTGATCCCTGGCTGAATTTCAAATTTTCAGGAACTGAACGTAGCAAGAGAGTGAATGCTTTGCGTACAGCAATATGTGAAACTTTCCCTGAGCCAAACCGTCGGTTGTTGCAAAGGTAGTTCGTATAACTTTTTCCAGTACTCAAATATCTGAAATTTTGAGATGAGCTCAACTTGGTCTTGTGATATATGCAAGCAATGATGCTTTAAATGTGTTGTCTTTGGACCTGAATTCGTACTTGCTGTTGTTTGGGAAAGAGAAGAGGTTAAAAACAAGAAACATATACAGTTAAAAGCACCAAAATTTGAAAAAGATGTATGTATTTTGTAACTGGCTGTTCTTTCCTATACCCATAATGAGAGCACATGCTTCTCCCTGTACTTCCAGGTATATCATTCACCAGATTTTAAAATTGTAGTGTGTGCTAGTGCCAACCTTGTGCATGATGTCATATATTAGAAGCCTATAATTCTGGCAAAATATTGGTTCATTGGATGTAATTCTCTGCTTTGTCTAGAATGACTGCTGTCCTCAACAGCTAGAGGCAGAATGTGGAACAGATAACTGCTTTTGAATTGAGACTTTTAGTTCTAGATTGAATATTCAAGTAGGGATGCTGAGGTGACAAATGGTTGTAAAGGTTTATGTATTATGCAAGTTTTGTCATACAAAAGAAAAATCTCTTTCCTATCAAAATGATGCCTTTTCTGCTTGTGGCACTAATTATGGATCAATTGCTCAATTTTCTCTGTTATTCAGAATTCTTTTAATGATGCAAGCTGTGGCTTCTAACAAAGCCGTGAACCGAATGAGCACTTCAGCTGTAGCTGCTTGCATGGCACCATTACTTCTTCGTCCTCTTCTGGCTGGCGACTGTGAAATTGAAACTAATATTGATGTAGGTGGTGATAGTTCTATTCAACTTCTAAAAGCTGCTGCTGCAGCTAATCATGCTCAGGCCATTATTATCACATTACTGGAAGAGTATAGCACCATATTCAGAGTAAGCTGTTGTCATGCCCATGCTTTCAGTATGAATTTTATTGTTAGGCTGTCACACCTAGAGCTTGCATTGGAAGTTTTTTCTTTTGTATTGGTGAGTGCAATTGAAGTTGGATTGGTAAGCCTGTAACTTTGCATGAAATATTTTGTCATCGTTTTGCAGTTTATATTTGCAATAGCAAGATGTCCATAATGAAATTAATAGTCAAGAGATTTTTTTTTAAAGAAAGAGATGCTCTTGTCTTCCTGATTTTTTTCTCATAGCAGCACTTACCAAGAGTTTCACTTCAACTCCTTGAGGGACACAGTAAGATAGACAACTAATATGATGCTGGCAATAGAATGACAATGATTTGGTCATATTGCTTGATGCTAAATGGGAAACAAAATGTCCAAGTTTGAGAATTTAGCTGTGATTTTGTTGTTTAGAGTGTTTACATCATCTGGAATCAGCTTTTACCTTGTGCTTTCTTTAAGTTAGTATGCTAACTACAGGAAGGTTCTACATCTCCTGGACTATATACGGACTCGGAAGAGTGTGAAAGTGAGGAAGCAGAGGTAACCGATGATGACCACTACTATGAAGACGATGCGACACAAGGTTCCGATAATTACACAGATGATGATCTTGACAATGTCTCAACTGGAACCTACACCGGGAGTGATGGCTCTGGTGAAGATGATCTGTCTGTCAATAAGGTTTATACACTTTTCTTTCCATATTCTTTCTGTTTTTCTCGTGTCTATGCTATAGCTTTGCTTTTTGTTAAATAAAATTATATTATCAGCATACTTTCATTGTTCTTCAGTGGATATTGTTTGAGCATCAACTTTGAAATCTCAATGAAAAATATTAAAAGTTTGGTCTTTTGTTCCCTTACTTCCCTCATTTTCTCACAGTCAGAAGCTTATGTGGCAAACCTTGAAAGGTTTAATCTCTTCAAATTTTCTACTACTCAAGCCAGTAACTGGTGGCCTCTCTTACTCCAGTCCCCATAAGCCCTCTTGTATTTGAACCTTTTCCTCCTTTTTTCTCTTCTGTAATGGCTGGGACCTTGAAAGGTTTAATATCCTCAAAGTTTATGTTACTCAAAGCCACTCAAAATGGCATTATATCTCACTTCCCAATTTTCTTCCTTTTATTCATGTTTAGTTCCATGTTTTGGCTGTCAGATTATATATCATCGTTAAAGGTCACAAATTGACCTTTCCGTACTTCTGATGGATTAAAACCTTCTGCTTTGTGTTTCCTTTCTTTTGTATATGTATATGTGTGCAAGTTTTACTTGTTTGTGGGTACTTTGTTGATAGAAACAAGGAAGAGCTATGTTCACTAACTAGTTTAGAGGTGCAGGATCGTGATGATCATAGCTCTGGTTCCAAGTCTTCGGAAGTGGATAATGACTCTAGACCTGAGCAGAAGTTATCAAGTTCAGTTCAAACCATGCAGCTCCCACACAATGATGGTAAAAGAAGAGAGAATTTCACAGATTGCAGTAAGACTACATATGTTTATGGTCAACTATTAGAAGACGTTTCTGACGAAACTAACTTGGAGAATAAGCAAACTAGTCATAATGCACCAGAATGTTTTCAGAAATTGGCGATTGTAGAAAATGGACCAGCTCAAAGCATCAAGCATACAACTGTTTGGGGACTTGCCCCTGTAAGTATATGACTCATGCATTCTTTATGTGTCGTTAGGCATTTCCATTTTATTATATGCTTTTTCTCAAATTGATTTCTTCCTATTATGTCTCTCTCTTGCAATTGGGGGAAAGATGCATGTTTTTAGTTCTTTTTGTTTATTGGTTGTCCATAAAAATTGTTGTTCCTCTTGTAATTGAGGGTTTCCCAACTTTTTGGCATGAGTTCAGGCACAAAAGAACGTTCCAATGGAATCGATTGATTTTCCTATTGAAGAGGAGTAAGTATCAAAGACATTTCTGCAAAACAAATTGGTTCCTTTTGAATGACTTTAATTTTTTGCAACATTAGTGTTATGTGCTGCTGCATGCAGTTATTATTCTTAGAATTCTTTACAAAAGGATGCTGATTCTTTCATCTCTAAATTGCATATGGACATGTGAAGTCTTTGATCAGACTTGTGTAGATGATACGTCTCATTTGGCAGTTTAAGTGCAAGTGCAATACTTTTGTTTGTTCTTGGGTCACTGGGTGGATGGTTACATGTGCGTGTATGAGTGAAACAGGGTTGGGAGTGGGGGTTGTAGGCTAGAGGGAGGAGTTAGAAAACTCTGTTATGGTGCTTTTGGTTAGGCAGCATAGCTGGGGGAAGATTTTTGCCCAGTCTGATGTTTATATAAAGAGGAATTGAGGATATATATGTGAACATAATGTGAAGATACCAAAACATACTGAGAAGCTAAACAGTAATTGTGCTCCACTCAATTTGTTTTACGACTATTAAATGGAGAAATCTTATGTATGGAGCTGACAATTTCTTTCAACAATAAAGAAATGCAGAGTCTGGTGATCACCTTATTCCTTTCAATATTGATGTAATTTGCTTTCTTACATAACGCCACTACTTTTGCTGTCAATTAGTATGTTGAAAATGGAGTATTTTGAAGGTTTGGATATAAGATTAAAAGGAGCTCCTGTTTAATCCAACTAATCCTTCTCTGTTTTAGCCTTGTTTGTTGTTTCATGTTATTGCCCAGTTTTACTGCCTCAATTAATTTTTCTTCCTATTAGTCTCTTTCTAAAATTTTTTCATATGGTTTAGTTTCTCCTCATTCTTTTTTTTCACTGGTTTGACATCATTAATTATTGCTCCATGCATTCCCATTATCGTAAGTGTTCGTGATGGATTTACCTATGTAGAGACTATGGAGCTGACCCTTTATTTCTTGTTTTGCATTTGAATTCACATTTTTAAAATAATCCTAATCCAACGTATTTTTATTCATCGAATATTTTGGTTGAGTTGAGAATCAATTATAATAGCCTTGACTAGTTTAGTATGTTCTGCTAACAGTATGCGCTGTTCATAATTGGCTCCAGCGATGTTCTTTTTGTCAGTGCACGGATGAAATTATCCTTTTTGTTCCATCAAGTACTATCAAACCAACCATATTTTTCTTTACTGTTTCTTATGTAAACGCAGAGTAAATTTTGAACGAAATAATTTTCCGATCCAGTATGAAAAATTTCTTTTGGTAGACATCGATTGTTCATAATGCACTCCAATTGTGCTGCTAATTTCACTTTCTAATCCATATCCAGAGCTGAACTTCAGAAGCTCGAAGCAGCCAAACTGGAGTTGCAAAACAAAATTTCTGAAGAGGTTAGTCATTAAAGAATGTTCCCCTTTCTTATCGATATAAGAAGGTTCATTTTTATGATAGCATCGTCATAATAAGTCAGTTATTTTCAATTATAGGTTAAAGGTAATGCAGCTCTTCAAGCCAACTTGGAACAGCGAAAAAGGGCCTTTGATGAGCGTCGCTTAGCTCTTGAGCAGGATGTATGTTTAACACTTGAAAATCACTTCTCTTTTACTTTCTTCCGATTCTTTTTTTCTTGCTTTGTCATTTATATGGTCTATGAAAGCATTGGTGGATCTCAAGATTGCGGTGATGGAGTATGCTGGCTGCAGTTCTATGTTTATATTGTTGAAAGAAACACAATTGATGTGCTTATGCCATTGACATCCCAAAATGCAATAAAGAATTTAAAAAACTAGCAGTTTTGTGTCAAATTCCTTGCTGGATTTTCTACTCTTTGGATCTGTGTGAGGGAAAGAGAAAGGGACTAGACATGCTGTTTGTGTAGTTTTGAAGGCAATGTTGGTTTTTCTAGCTTAAATGTTTTTTATTCCTAAAATAGTTAGTTGATCACATGAGGAAGATATGTCTGCCTGACTCTGGGTTTTGATCTATATATTTTCAGGTTGCAAGACTGCAGGAACAACTGCAGGAGGAGAGGGATAAAAGGAAAGCTCTTGAAGCCGCACTTAGTGCAACTGAGAGACCCTTGTCTGTTCCTGCCATGATTGATGAAAAAGTTAGTTTGTCTCTGCTCTAGTAGATGTAATTGTTGAAATAGCATATCAAGTTGTTAACTTGTGCCACAGTTGAAGGCAGATATTGAAGAAGTAAATCAAACTGAAGCAGACATAACCAAGTTAGAGAAGAAGGTTGATGATCTGAGTGTGCAGCTCAATCAACGGCATCGACCAGTTAATTTTTCTTTGCCTGACTCCTGTAAACAGCCCATAGACTCAAACAATCAAGCAGAAAAGCCGTAAGCCCCTTGTTAGTTTCTATTCAATGTTTTATTCTATTAGTTTGTCCTCCTCTATTTGCAGCAACTGGAAAGAAAAAGATACGTAGCTTCTAGGATTTGATTATGTGGTTAATGTCAATTTTTGCAGGGAAGACAAACAAAAAGATGCTGCAGGAAAGCCTACAAGTAAGGTAAAATAAACTGGCACTTCCAACATACTGTTGATGAATCAGTGCTAGAATTTTGTCAGTTTTCTTGGATAAGAAGTCCCTAGATCTCTAAGTGCCTTGATTCCCTAGTAGATCACAATGCGTGTACTGTTCTAAGCCTATTTATTATTCGATATGTACTGCATAAGCTAGATGTTTTTGACATTGCTTGATTATCTTATGTAATGCATGTTAACAAACTCCATGTGTGTGTTGGAGAATTTTGTTGTGCTCACTCACATAATCTACCATATTTTTGAGCATGATGGAGTTGGATTATCAAGTACATATAGTAAAATTAGAGGTGCGAGCTATTTTAATCTATATTTATGGTCGGGTGGAATTTTTCAGTAGGACTTTTCTGATATTCTTATTTATGTTTCAAGCTGGCATTATTATGCACAGTTGTGGCTATCATGAACCAGCAGAAATTTGCGGGAATCTAAGAAATGGATGTGTTAACTTGTCAGCTCATTGGCCGAGTTAACCAATTATTTCTGTACTGTCTACCTTAATTAGGGAATGTCAAAAATACACAATGGCTTTGTCCTTTAGCTGAGACCTAATCAAGTCAGCAGCTTTTACGATTTTAGTCTTTGACGAATAATTCATGATAGGTTATTTCCGTTGATGCGGCTGAAAGCGAGGATAAGGATGAATCACATTTAAGCAACAAGCATCCACCTCAAAATCAACAGCTGGATCACACGTGTGGCAGCAGTCCCAATTCTGTTTCAACTCATTCCAAGAAATCTGGTATAAAGAACGAGGTAGGCAATAGATTTTTGGTGGTTGATGATTTAGTTCATTTAAAATGACTTCCCAATCTTGTGGGATATCGTGATACCATGTAGCCTTCATTTTGCTCCAGTAACAATAGTTGCTTGTCGAAGGATCTGTTTGCAATAGCTCCGTAATAGATATCTGCCAACAAATGTCCTAATTTATTTGTGCTGCCAACCATAGGGAGCAAATTCTACAGCTTCTGCACTAACAAAGTTGACGACCAGACTCAACTTTCTCAAGGAGAGACGCAACCAGATAGCAACTGAACTCCAAAATCTGGACAAAACGCGTGCACCAAGTAAACCAGCCTTGAACCAAGAAAGGTGGAGAGGATCGGAGGATTCTCAATCAGCCTAGGTCCCTGATAAAGGGGTGGAAATTGAAGGCCCGTTACTCCCTAATACTAACAAGTTGCAGAAATCAGCCATGATGCCAGAAACAGGAAGCCAGGATCCTCGAATTATTGAGAGAAGAAAATAGGACAAGGCAAGGCAATGTTAGTTAAAGTTGCAGAAGAGGTCCACCTCCAGGGACCAAGAGCCAAAATTAGATGATTCATTGGATATTATATTGTTAAACGGTATGCGTCGGGGAGAGTAAAAAGGTACTACTGATGCTCATTCCAGCAGCAGTGATCAAATTTGTGACACCCCAAGCCCATCATGTACATGTCAAGTATCAAAATGATCTCCTTTGTTATTAAATCCTTTTAATGGGTAAATGCAACTGCAGTTGCCTGACCCCACCGATCAAGCTTCCACCTATTGAGGTCAAAGTTAATTTGGAACTAATGATTGCTGACTAGACGAGTATAACCCTTTAATCTTTACTAGCTGTTTCCATCTTCGTTGCAACCGATCAAATTCTTGGAACTCATAAGTCATAAACTTGTATAATGAATGTTGTGGAGCTGACGAAATAAAAATCGTCATATTCCTGGCAGAATTCATGTATCTGGTCCTGAAAAGAACAGAGGAATAGTGTGGAATTGTCGAATGGAGTGCTTAAAAATAAAAGCCTGACATGATTTGAGATTCATTTCAAACCAATGAATGAAGGCTGGCTGTCCCTCACCACGTGGCCGCCCCAATTCGTGTCATTCCATTCAAAGTGCTAGGTTTTGTCGAACGGAGTGGCTAAAAGCACGACGTAAACAAGATTCATTTCAAACCAAGGAATGAATGAAGGGTGTATGTCCGCACCAAGTGGCCGCCACAATTCGTTTCGTTCCACTGAAAGCACTAGTTCTTGTTTCGTTCGATGATAGATGGTGGTAGAGTTGGTGCTCAACAATCAACATAGGACGATCATAGAACATAAATGAAAGAAATCTTGAGATAATAGTAATCATAGAAATAGTGGTGAATAATAATAATCTGGTACCCCTCAAAAAAAAAAAAATCTGGTCGTCATCATCAAATCAAAGAATTAGAAATCCTTGAGCAATTTCCTGACTTGCTCAAGCGTCACGAAGAGAACCACGGTGAAAGGACCCTGCCTCGAAATTGTTGGAATGAACCCTTTGTAAAGTGCCATAAGCCCTTCGGCTCTCACTGTCTTCACCGCACAATCAATTGCACCATTGTACGGCGCACCACTTCCAGCCTCCATCTTCATGTTCATAACCCTAGTCTTTATCACGTCCACCGGATTCGAAGCCACCGCCGCCACAAACCCCGCCGCAAAGCTCGCTGTTACGTGGGTCCCAAGCCCATCAGCCATCACCCCATTCTTCAAAATCGCCTCCTTTATTTGATCATACGAGGCCAACTGTGACGCAGTTACTATCATTGCACGGTTCACCGTCAATGAAGACCCACGCCACAGGCTTGTTATACCTTCCTGTTTCGACATCTTCGTAATAGCATCAATAACGCCGTTGTAGTTACGACGTTGGGCGGGTGGCAGCCGGCCGTCGGCCTGCATCCTCACCATCGCCACGTCGGCAGGGTTCCCGACTGCGGCTCCGATCCCACCAGCGATTAATCCGGCAACGATTTTCCTCGCTAACGGCATGCTACGCGTGTCTTCATTAGTCCACTTTTGTTTGAGCACATCGTACAGACCCATGCGAGTGGTGGAGTAGAGTGTTTGTCGGAGAACGGTGGCGGAGACCCCAGAGAACAACGCGGCAACGCCTTCACTCTGAACTATGCGCATACCGACGGCAACAGGTCCTACTCGGGGTGGTGGGTGGTGGATGGCGGCAGCGGCGGCGGATGAAGAGTTGAAGGTAAAAGCTGGCCGGAGGTTGTGGATTTGTTGGGGATTAGGCAAGTTTTCACCTTGCAATTGCATGCGAACCTTAATGAGGTCTAGTGGATGTGTGGAGCAACCTGCAACAATTGAAGCAATGCCTCCTTCGACAAAACTCTTGACACCCATGATTACAAGGAGTTACTTTTCAGAAAATTTAGTGTCTTAAACAACGTTAGATAAAGCAATATGAGAAAAGGGATCAGATCCAGTTGGGAGAAAGATCACTAGAGATTAAAAGATGGGAGTGTAAGCTAAAAGCTACGGCAGAAGAGTGAGGAACGGCAGGCCTTTGAGACATATGCTAGTAGGAAACCTCAACCTAGGTGTGCAGAGGAGCGTGTGTTGAGAGTGGGTTTTGGGAAAAGAGAAGTATTTATAGTGTTGTCAACGAAAGGAGTAGTGAACGTGAGAGGAAAAAGGGCAAAACGCGGTTGCTGGTTCTGTGCTTTGTTGACTATACTATATGAATAATATAACATTACGCCTTTCTAAAACTTACATCTGTCTGTCACACAGGATATGTTACCTTGACTTTTAGTTCTACGCTGCTTCAGGTTTTATCTGTTATTCGCACGAACGGAGAAACTCGCCAAATTACTTGGCGTTGAAAACTCGCCAGTCGCCACATAAATTTGAAGCTACGAATTGTTTGTTTGCATCTCTGCAAACGAGTCGAGTTGGGAAGTTTCGGTGGCAGAGATGAGAAGTAAGCCGCGTCTTTTAACGTTTTAGTTGTAACTTCTTTATCAACTTGACCTGGTTATAAATACGCATTCAATTGGTTTTTCCCACACAGCTGGAAATGGAAATCGCTTTTCCGCGTTAACTCGATTCTCCTTCACACCAATCAAATCTGCATTATTGAAAGCCTGCCTATTTGTTGATTTGTTCACCCAATTCATAACCATAACATTTAATATATACACCCAAAAAACAAAAGGAGACTTGCAGCGTCTACGTGGGCTATATATCAAACGGCTTCCTTTCACGTTCTCCTGCTTCATGAACAGCCAATTGCGAGAATCTGTCCTGTATTTTTTGGTAAGATAATGTTCAATTGCATGCCAGTAGTAATTTGCAAAAGGAATTAACTAAGTGCACGGAAGTAAGACTGAACATCCCCATATCTTGAATTGAGTACTCTTTGGTAATGCTTGCTTTCAGATATGTCTTAATGAAGACTTTTTGTGTCATACATGTTGGTTCCGCCTGGTTCGGACGAGACTGCACTGGTTCTGCCTGGTTCGGACGAGGCTGCACATTGCCTTTTGGATCCATGGAGTTGTAAAATTACGGGAGCTCCGACTTGAAAGTTCCTGCAAAACAGAGAAGGCACGTTGGGGGTTGTTTTCCGATAAGCCTCTCTGACGCTCAAGTTAGTCTTTTTGTAAGGGTAGGATCGCTGTGAGCACAGAAAACTAGGATTATGATTACGTACCCCTATCGTGGCAGAGTTATACCTTATATACAAAGTGAACGCTAAGTTTAAGTCTTTACGTATGCATAGGAGACTTCCACCTGCGAATGGGGTCACGGAAGTGTGGACTGGGTCTGGCGTAACCAACAGGTATGAGGCTGATCCTTGAAAGATGACCGATCGGTCCACGGGTCGTTATGACTGGGTTCGGGCCCAGCACGACCGACCCGACCATAAACCCCCCTACTCCTCGAGTCTGAGCAAAGAGAAGGGTCGAAGGAGTATGCAAGGGTCTTGTAGCTTGTCTGTACGACAGCTCGGGGTAGGTCCGATCGGTCGGTTATCAATGTTGCTGCTCGTCTATGGAATAGCTCGTGTTAGGTCCAATTGATCGGACATTAATGCATAGTGCGTGAATGCTTGTATTAGTATGGAATAGCTCGTGTTAGGTCCAATTGATCGGACATTAATGCATAGTGCGTGAATGCTTGTATTAGGATCGGTCGGCTGTGTGTCCCGATCGGTCGGCATTGACACCTATTGCGTGGCAGCTCGTACCAGGAGAGTGCAGGCAGACATCTGTGCTGAGCGCGTGAGGGTACTTTATTTAATTATTACTGACGGCGCGTGCCCTCTGACGGATTTTTAGAATCTGAAACGAATCGTCCTCGTAACCGTTGTACAGCTGTCATATATGTCCTTTCAATCGTCGTGCCGCTCCGGATTTCAAACAACCCTAATTCACCTTAGCTCAGATTCTGCCACGTGTCCGGACTTGGCTCGGATTTTCTCCATGTGTCGAGCTTTGGCTGATTCCTTTCTAATCGACCCCCCGCTCCAAATTAGCGGGCTAGGAGAGGAAATCGCCCCGTTTGGTTGAGCCTTTGCGGTTGAATTATTTGTTGTATTCGTAAGTGTTGGTTTCGCTTGCTGACCTGTTTTTATTGCTGTGCAACCATGGCGATGATAGAAGATTTTTTCGGGCATGTCGCTCCCCCTAAATCCAAAAAGCAGGCCAAAGGGAAGAGACAGAGGAAGGGGTCAGAGACCGGTGAAGGCGTCGCTCTGCCAGCCGAGCCGGGCCATACAGTGTTACTGGTCCTTCCGTCCACTGAGGATCATCCTGTCGTGTCGAAGTCATTGTCGATTGTGCCAGCGAGCGCGGGCCGAGCTGGTTAGGAAGAGGAGGTGGAGCCACCTCTTAAGAGAAAAAAGACCGTTCAGGTTGCTGGTCAGTCTTCTCGCCCTTCGGACCAAGGCAAGGAGAAAGAGAAAATGGGAGAGCTCGGTGCCCGATCAGATAAGGGCAAGGGGACGAAGCGGGCAGCGAGCGCTGATAAATGGGAGCCAGCGATCAGTCTGGATAAGACTGCGTCGCTCACAAATCTCGATGTGGCTCTTCATATTGCCGAGAAGATCGTCCCTCCTGCAGAATAGGAGCGCATTGACTCGTTGAGCCATCAGGAGCTGTCAGCCCGTATCGTCTGTAACTGTGCGAGGGAGCTGGCTTTCATCTCCTCGATGCATCGACATACCGAACTGCTCGACGGGACTGTTCAGTCGCTGGACCGGGAGGTGCATGACCTCCTTGAGCAGGTGAACACTTTAA
>JANZLF010000025.1:7321-21284 GCA_026546835.1 Erythroxylum foetidum
GCCCACAGGTCGGTCAGCTGGGATCTTTTGGGGATATTTTGTGGATGACCTATATAGGAGTTATGTTAGTTCTTTTGGGCCTATACAGTTGTAAAAATGACCGAATAGTGTACTTATGATTTTAGGAAAGAATGAGAAGTACTATTTGGTTTTAAAATTTAGTGAATGTGATATTACTACTTTCTTATATTGATGCCATGAGGTTTTATAGAAATGATCGATTGGTAGTGCACCCTCGTCGTAGGTTATGCATCGGTACGACCTACGGGCGCCCCGATGTATACTCTACGGTGAGGGGGCACTACAAGTCTGCACAGAAAGGTAGAGGTAGAGGCAAAAACTCAATTAGCAGGGCTCAGTGCCAAGATTGAGATGCGAAGTAACCAACCACAAACTCAGGCTAGGGTCTTTCCATCTCCAGAAAGGAGGCGTAAAACTCCCTAGATGTAGTAACAGGTGTGTTGAAATTTTTTTTTTCATTTTGAAGCATATGCATTAGTAGATCCAAGATCTACACATTCATTCATCACACCGCATTTAGCATCTAGATTGTATTATGAGCGAGAGATACTGAAATGTGGTTTAGAGGTGAATACTCTAGTGGGTAGTACAACAGTGGTTGGTGAGGTATGTAAAAGATGTATAGTTCAGATTGATTAGGTAGAGTTAGAAGTTGATCTTATCGTCTTTTAGTTAAAGGAAATTGATGTAATTCTTGGCATGGATTGGTTTACAACTCAATTGGCTATAATGAATTGCTACACCAAGGAAGTAGTTTTTGAATCTCCCAACCAGTTGAGAGTGATGTTTCGAGGAGTTAGTAAGGCAATGCCAGCCCAACTAATTTCATTTATGAGTGTGCTGAAACTGATTTGAGGTGGATGTGAGGCTTATTTGGCCCACGTAGTTGACACTCGGAATGAACAATCCATTCAGGATATTCCAGTTGTTAGGAAATTCCTGGACGTGCTTCCTGCAGAATTACCAGGTTTGCTCCCATAAAGGGAGACGGAGTTTACTATAGACATTATTCCAGGTACCGCTCCTATATCAATTCCTTCATATAGGATGGCACCTATTGAACTAAAGGAATTGAAAACATAGTTGCAGGAGTTGTTAGATAAGGGTTTTATCAGGCCTAGTGTGTTACTTAGGGAGCTCTGGTATTGTTTGTAAAGAAGAAGGATGGAACACTGAGATTGTGTATTGATTACCGATAGTTGAATCGTATCACAGTTAAGAATAAATACCCATTTTCAAGGATTGATGATTTATTTAATCAGTTACAAGGAGATCAGGTGTTCACAAAGTTAGACTTGAGGTTAAGATATTAACAGTTGAAAATAGTTGAGGCTGATATTCCCAAAAGTGCATTTAGAATCAGATATAGGCACTTCGAGTTTTTGGTGATACCGTTTGGTTTGACTAATGATTCGGCAGCTTTTATGACATTAATGAATAAGGTATTTCAACCTTATTTAGATCGCTTTGTGATTGTTTTTATTAATGACATTTTGGTGTACTCGAAATGTAGAGAAGATCATGCTGCATTTTTGAGATTGGTTCTCCAGATAATGAGAGAAAATAGTTTTATGCTAAGTTTAGTAAGTGCTAATTCTGGCTTGATCAGGTGATATTCTTGGGTCACATAGTGTCTGGATAGGGCATTCAAGTGGACTCAAAGAAAGTAGATGAAGTGATGAAGTGGGAGGCTCCAAGGAATGTGTCTGAGATCCGGAGTTTCCTTAGATTAGTTGGTTATTACAGAAGGTTTATCGAGGGGTTTTCACTAATCTCAATCCCTTTGACAAAACTTCTGAGAAAGAATGTGGCTTTCAGGTGGAGTGAAGATTGTTAGAGGAGTTTTGAGGAGCTAAAGCATTGGTTAACTATTGCACCGGTGTTAGCTATCCCATCAGGTTTTGGAGGTTATGTTGTGTACAGTGATGCGTCTCATCAAGGTTTGGGATGTGTACTAATGTAGTATGGTAAAGTCATAGCATATACATCGAGACAATTGAGGTCTCATAAATTTAATTACCCAGTACATGATTTGGAACTTGCTGTAGTGGTATTTGTTTTAAAAATTTGGACACACTATCTGTACGAAGAAATTTTTCAGGTGTTCACTGATCACAAAAGTTTGAAATACCTGTTGAGCTAGAAAGAGTTGAATATGAGACAGATAAGATGATTGAATTGTTAAAAGATTATAATTGTACCATTGAGTATCATCCTAGCAAAGTTAACATGGTAACTGATGCATTAAGTTGGAAGTCTAATAGTAGTGTGACTCAAGTACAGTTATCGAGGTTATCGAGCCTAGTTCAATTGAGAGCATTGAATGTTGAATTAAATCTGGAGCAAAATGATACATTGATAGTCACATTGAAGTTGAGACCTGTGTTGCTTGAAAGAATTAAAGAGACTCAGAGCAGAGATGCAGATTTAATGAAGATAATTGAGAAGTTGAAAGTGAAGTTGGATTCTGAATTTGAAGTTAGAGATGATACATTATGGTTAGGGCAAAGATTATGTGTGCCCGATGTCTATAATTTGAGACAAGAGATTTTGAAGGAAGCCCATGTAGCAACTTATGCTATGCATCTTGGTACCACCAAGATGTATAATATGTTGAAACAACATTACTAGTGGTCGGGAATGAAAAAGCAAGTAGCGGAGTTTGTTTCTAAATGTATAACTTGCCAGCAGGTTAAGTCTGAGCATTAGGCTCCTGTTGAAAAATTACATTCGTCACCTATTCAGGAGTGAAAATGGGAACGAATCACGATGGATTTCATTATGGGTTTATCGAGAACTCTGAGGCAACAGTATGCCATTTGGGTCATTGTGGATAGATTGACCAAATCGGCTCATTTCTTACCAGTGAGGGAGAATTGTTCATTAGATCAGTTGGCTCGGCGATATGTAAATGAAGTTGTGAGATTGCATTGGGTTCCAGTGTCCATTGTGTCGAACATGGATCCTCAATTTACCCCGAGATTTTTGGATAGCCTACAAATAGATTTGGATACAAAGCTGATTTTCAGTACTACATTTCATCCATAGACAGATGGTCAGAGTGAGAGAAAGATTAAGACTATTGAGGACATGTTCAGAGCTTGTGTTCTAGACTTTCAAGGAGCATGAGATCAGTATGTGGCTTTGATTGAATTTGCTTACAATAATCAGTATCACAATAGTATCGATATGACTTCTTACGAGGTGTTGTACTGTAGGAAGTGTCGTTCGCCTCTATATTGGGATAAAAAGGGTCTAAGAATTATCGAAGGCCCATAGATGATTCAGGATAATGTTGATAAGGTAAAATTGATTCGTATCAAAATTAAAGTTGCATAAGATAGACAAAAAAGCTATGTGGATCAACAAATGCGAGATATGGAGTATCAGGTTGGTGATAGAGTATTTATAAGAGTATCACCATGGCGAGGTGTACTGAGATTTGGCAAGAAGGGTAAGCTAAGTCCGAGGTATATTGGTCTATATGAGATAAATGAAAGAATTGGACCATTAGCTTATAAGTTAGCCTTACATTCAAAAATGGCTCAGATACATAACGTGTTTCATGTGAGTATGCTTAGGCGATATTGATCGAATCCAACTTATGTGATACCGACCCAGGAAATTGAAATCTCTAGTAATATGAGCTATATTGAAGAACCTTTGAAGATAATTGGCTATCAGAATAAGCAATTGAGGAACTGACTGATTCCAATGGTGAAAGTCCTTTGGAAGAATCATTCGAGCGAAGAAGCCACATGGGAAACGGAGGAGCACATGAGGAATCAATACCCCTACCTATTCTATCATTCCGGTAAGAATTTTGATGACGAAATTTTTGTTAGGAGGAGAGAATTATAACATCTCGTTACCCATGTTAGGGCTAGAATAGTAAATTATGAGGAATTTATGTGAAATTAGGAAAATGCACCTCATGCATAAGTTATTTGTGGCATGCACATTTTTGCATATTCATATGATTCTACATGCATTCATTGACATTTTTTGGGTACAATTGGGCTGTTAAATGTGATTACATTACATTTTGGTGTATTTCGGGTATTTGGGAATTTGTGGTGAATTTTGTGAAAAAATCATGATTTATGGACCAATGAAAGTGTGACACATGGCAATAATAGGCAGATAACAAATGGTTAATTAGTTATGACAAATGGCTTGAAAGTGTGAAGACACGTTAATGACATGCAAAGTATACACGAATATGATGTTTAAGTTAGGAATAATGCACTGTAAGTGTTCTTCTCTGTGAAGAAACACTTAGCGTCCAAATAACAATTGTGAAACTCTTGGTGTTTTTGATTTATTCTCATTGTTGGAATTCATAGCCAAATCAAGTAAGTTGTGTTTAAGTTTGGATTTTGGATGTTGTAAAGGATGCTTTGATGGTTGAAAATGAGTTCTTGCATGAACTGAAAAAGTGGAGTAGTTTCGGTGTTAATGCAGAGTTGTTAAAAAAATGTGTTGAAAACCTTGTTGTTGAGCTGTGATTTTGATGATGACTTGTGTTAGAGATGAATACATGCATGAGAGGGTAATGTAGTAGAGTTCGGTGAAAGCATGTGCTAAATGGCTTAGATGAGGAGTTGAATTTGTAAATGTGAGAAAAATGCAGAAGATTGGAATTTGCATGCATGAGAATCAGATTCTGTTGTTTAAGCATGAGTCCGGACTTGTGAATTGTATGTGTATTGATGAACTAAAAATTAGAGATTTGTTTTGGGTATAGAAATGCATAATAGACATTGTAGGAATGTGAAATCTGGAATAAAATCTGGAAAGTTGGGAAGACGAGTCTTTTGTGAAAGTTTACCGCGGTCAACACTCTTTGGGTCACTGCGACTAGCTCTTTTTAGTTCTCCACAGCCAACTCTTGAGTTTTCTGTGGCCAATCTTTGAGACTTCTCGAGAAATTTTCTTTTCTGGAAAAGTTCGTCGCGACCATCTTTTTGGCTCACCGCGGCGAAGTCTTGTCCTAACAACTCAAACATGCTTTAGTATTTTGACTATATCTTTCTCTATAGGTATCTAAATGGGATGATTTTTAATTTTGAATAAACTAGAGATATAGGGCTACAAATTGTTTGAAGAAATAAAGTTTTAATTCTATCTCTAAGCATTTCAAAATCTGGCTTGAAATTGAGTCTTGACTGAGGCTGTAATTCTACCTGAGACAGTAATCATATCATATTGTTATTGAATAAAATATATTGATAGAGGCCGAATTAGACAAAGGTTTCTTCACAAAGGTTGTAGTTCATTCTCTTAGATTGTAATTGGTACTAAGTATGTAATTTATGGATGTCTGAGCTGAAAGATATGAGTTGTACAATTAGAGGGTATGATCATGTACTAGCCAAAAGTTCAAATATACATAGTCTTTGGAATTATGAGCATAACTCATAAAATACTAAATCAAATTGGATGATCTTGGAGTCATTAAAAAATTAAGACATTGGAGAACAACTTTCTATGAGGAAGTGTGATCTAATTTTGTCATTTACTTTATTAGATTAATTATGCAATGTTGACCTGAAATCATATGGGTAGAAAATCTGAAGTGGTCAATTAGGTTATGAAATTGTTTCCACATTGTTTTATTTTGGTTAAAATTATAAGTACAAATGGGATTAATGAGGACTTTGATATCTGGATGATTTGATAAGAAACCCAAAATTGTCATTGAATTTGCATTGTGCATATTTTATATAAGTACATATGCAAAAAGGAATACTTATACATTTATGCAAAAATGTGATATATTGTAAATGTGTTTTGTATGTTTTAGAGGAGCACATCAAATGCTAGTCAGACATTGTCAGACCATCCAAGCAATAGCTTATTGGAGCGTACTGTGAGTCAACCTAGATGAATTTTCTAGGATTGATTTAATTTGATTTGTTAAGCTTCCAATTATTGAACTGTTGCGATTGTTTCTGAATTTTGGACTTAAAGTCCGAGGAGAATATATATTTGGGACTATATTGGAATTGTTCTGATTTGTTTGATAATTCTGGTTATATTATGCTATACGAATTCTCAACGAAAGTTAAATGTCGGACTTAGGTCAGATGATTATAAAATTTTGAATGTGTTTTATACATGATTGTGATATGTGGTAAATTCTGAATTAATGCATTTCATAAAATGCATACTCAGATAAAGATGTTGTGACCGGAGTGGCCAGTATCAAGCGCTTCCACGTAGAGCTTTGCTCCATGATATATGATTTGGCACGTAGAGCTATGTTCTGTGATATATGTTTTTGACTGAGCCCAATGGGCCGGTATTTGTATATATGATAGGCACTCGGTCACAATATTAATCACGAATGTGGAGTCTCATATACATCAGTATGTGTTTATACATGATCTGATTCGCATTGATTAAAGAATGTGCCATGACAGGGTGAGTATTTAAAATATTCATGTTCTGTATAAATAATTGTGAAATATGTGATTTATGTATGTGAATCTAGTGAAACCATCAATGATGGTTCACTCATTGAGTTCGCAAAAAAAAATTGCAACATGGTTTTTCAGGTACGAGATAGGAGACTTAATGTTTATTCTAGATTAAAACAACATTTTGGACTAAGTTATAGCTCAGAGGTTTGTTAGCTGACGTCAGAGAGTTATAACGTTTATTTTGTAGTTTTTGCTAAAACCTGTATGAGGTTTTGTAAATATTTGTCTAATGGAAACAGTTAGACTTTGTGAATGAATGTAATGAATGGTTTAAAAATTTGATGACCTCTGATTTGATGACTTCTGATTATGTTAAATGATGTCATGTGTAAGTTGGATTTGTTTGTGCTCTAACATACCATTATCATAGGATATGTACTTGTATATTCTTGAATGTTTGGGTATGTACCTTGTGGTAGTGGGATGATGCAGAGTATGTAAGCTTAAAAGAGGGCAAAAGTCAATTTTGAGTGAAACTCAGAGTGAAGTGTCATCTTTTGAGTGAAATACATAAGGGAGTGACTTGTGAGGTTATCTTTTACTGCTAACCATTTTTCTTGCAGATTTTGTTATAATAATGGCCAGTAGAGGGGATGGAAAAGAAACATTACATGAGGAGGACAACAATGTGCCTGATTTGAAAGTGATGTATAAGGAATTCATGAATGAGTTCAATAAGTTATCTACTAGGATGTCCAAAACCGTAGTAGATCAATTGATAATAATAGGAATCGTGAGGAAGGATTGGAAAGAATGTATGACGACTATGAAGATGAAGTGCAATCCGTAAGGTGTAGAGTAAGAAGGGAAGAAAGAGTGGAGAGAAAAGATAGCAACATAAATGCCATCAAGATGAAAATTCCATCCTTCAAAGGTAGGAATGATGCTGAAGTGTACTTGGAATGGGAAAGAAAGGTGGATATGATTTTTGTTTGTGATAACTATTCTGAAGATAAGAAAGTGAGATTAGTAACATTGTAATTCTCTGATTATGCATTAGTTTGGTAGGCTGAATTGGTAAAGAATAGGAGGAGGAATAGGGAACCACCTATATCCACTTGAGAAGACATGAAAAGAGTGATGAAGAAGAGATTTATACCACCTTATTACTGTAGAGAGTTATACTAGCAATTGCATAGGCTCACACAAGGAACTAGATCAGTAGAAGATTATCACAAGGAGATGGAGATACTATTGATTAAAGCTAACATAGAAGAGGAGGAAGAGGTGACAATGGCTCAGTTCATGAGTGGATTAAATAGGGAAATTGTTGATGTGGTTGAATTGCAACATTATGTGGAGATAGAGAACTTATCGAACATTGTCTGAAAGTGGAGAGATAAAAAAACTAAAAAAGGCAGCAAAGCCTTTCTCAAACTCTAGCAATAAATGGGATCCAAAATGGAGCAAAAATGAAGATAAGAAGAGGGAGCATTATGTGAATTCCAAGGAGAAAGGCAACAAGTTGAACGAAGGCAAGGAGAGAAGCACTTTAATTCAAAAAGGCACCACTGATTCATCCTCTAATCCTTCTAAACATAAGGATATTAAGTGCTTTAAATATCAAAGGCATGGTCATTATGCATCTAATTGTCCTAATATTAAGACTATGTTTATCCAGGGTGGTGAAATTGTTTTTGATGATGGTAATGAGTTTGATGGTAGTGATTTAAGTATGTCACCTTTGGAAGATTTTTTTGATGGTGATAAGAATGTTGAGTATGTTGTGAAGGATGAATCTTTAGTTAATAAATGTGCATTGAACATGAATGTGAAGGAAGATGGCCTAGAACAAAGGGAAAACATATTTCACACGAGATGCCTAGTAGGTGAGAAAGCCTGTAGTATGATTATAGATAGGGGTAGTTGCACTAATGTAGTTAGTTCTACTTTGGTAGAGAAGTTGGGGCTAAAATGTGATAAACACCCTAATCCATATAGACTACAATGGTTGAATGAAAGTGAAGTTAAAGTTACTAAGTAAGTAGTTATTGCATTCTCTATTGGTAGATATGCGGATGAGGTGGTGTGCGATGTCATGCCTATACAAGCTGGTCATATATTACTGGATAGGCCATAACAATTTGATAGGCATGTTATGGATGATGGGTAAATAAATAGGTATTCTTTTATATATAATGAGTGGAAAGTTATCCTTGCTCTTTTATCACCCAAAGAAGCATACCTTGAACAATTGAAAATTCAACAATCATTAAGTAGGGATTCATGTAGTGAGGTGAAAAAGAAAGAAGAGAGAAAAGAGGCTATGAGAGAAAAGAATAAAATTAAAGGCCCAATGGTGAGTGATTGCATAAGTGAGGAAAAAAAGTGGGATGTATAGGACATAAAAAGTTAGTGAGTGAAAAGAAAGAAAAAAACGTAAAAAGTTAGAGGAGTGAAAAAGTTAAGACACAATCATATTTTTATGCAAAAGAGAGAGTTAAAGAGTACATACTTAGGAAAGAGAGCTTTAATCTTGATTCGATTTAAGGAAACTTTGTTTACTAAGGTTTAAGGAAACTTTGTTTACTAACACTGATCATGAACCAAGTTTGAGTGTGTTTGTGACCTTGTTATAGGATTAAGATGATGTTTTCCTTGAAGAGGTACCCCATAGGTTACCACTTTTGAGAGGGATTGAGCACTAAATTGAATTAGTACCAGTAGCTCAAATTCCTAATCATCCAGGTTATTGAAACAATCCAGAGGAGATGAAGGAATTATAAAGGCAAATGGATGAATTGTTTAAGAAGGGGTACGTGAGGGAGAGTATGAGGGGTACGTGAGGGAGAGTATGAGTCTTTGTGCTGTGCCAGTTCTTTTAGTACCAAAGAAAGATGAAACTTGGAGGATGTGTGTGGACTATAGAGTGATCAATAAGATAACTATAAAGTATCGTCATCCTATTCCTAGATTAGATGATATGCTAGATGAGTTGCATTATGCTTGCATATTCATTAAAATTAATTTAAAAAGTGCCTATCATCATATTAATCATATTAGAATGAAAGAGGTGATGAATGGAAAACTGCATTTAAGATCAAATATGGATTGTATGAGTGGTTAGTTATGTCTTTTGGCTTATCCAATGCACCTAGTACTTTCATGCGCTTAATGAATCATGTTTTTTTATGAATTCCTTGGTAAATTTGTGGTTGTTTATTTTGATGACATCTTGATTTACATAAGAATTTAAATGAACATATCATGCATGTTAAGACTGTTTTGGATGTGCTTAGGAAAGAGAAGTTTTATGCAAAACTTAAGTAGTGTTCATTTTGCATGGATAAAGTTGTCTTCTTAGTATTTGTGGTAAGTTCTAAGGGTGTTGAGGTTGACTCTGAAAAGGTGAAAGCTATTCAAGAATGGCCGACACCTAAGTCAATTAGTGAGGTTAGGAGTTTCCATGGCTTAATAGGTTTTTATAGGCGATTTGTTAAAGATTCCTCTATTATTGCTACTCCATTGAATGAAATCATTAAAAAGAATGTTGGTTTTAGATGGGAGAAAGAACAAGAAAATCAATTTAACACTTTAAAGGAAAAGTTATATACTGCACCTGTTTTACGTTTACATAATTTTTCTAAGACTTTTGAAATTGAATATGATGCTTTTGGGATTGGTATAGGGTCAATTTTAATGGAGGAGAATCATCCCATAGCATATTTTAGTGAGAAGTTGAGCTGATTAGTTTTGAACTACTCCACTTATAATAAGGAGCTTTATGTCTTAGTGAGAGCTCTTGAAGTTTGGGAACATTACTTACTACCTAAAGAGTTTATGATATATAATGATCATCAATCTCTCAAGTACTTGAAGGGATAAGGGAAATTAAGTAAAAGGTATGCAAATTGTGTGGAGTATCTTAAAACATTTTTTTATGTGATTAAATACAAGCAAGATAAGGAAAATGTTGTGGCTAATGCATTATCGAGAAGATATGCTTCGATTTCTATGCTTACTTCTAAGTTACTTAGATTTGAGCATTTGAAAAAGTTCTATGTTGAAGATGTTGATTTCGCTAATGTATATCAAGCTTATGAACACGCTGCATTTGATAAGTTCTATAGGTATAAAGGATATCTTTTTAGGGCTAAACAAATTTGCATTCTTGCATGTTTTATTAGAGAGATGTTTATTAGTGAATCCCATAATGGAGGGTTAATGGGACATTTTGGTGTGCAAAAGACCTTAGATATGCTTAGTGAACATTTTTATTGGCCAAATATGAGAAAATATATAGAAAGGGTTTGTGTTAAGTGTACTGCATGTAAACAAGCTAAGTCTAGGTCTATGCCTCATGGTTTGTATACACCTTTACCAATACCTAGTGAACCTGGGACTGATATATCTATGGACTTTGTATTGGATTTACCTAGAACTAAGAAAGGTAAAGATAACATATTTGTTATTGTGGATAGATTTAGTAAAATGACTCATTTCATTGCTTGCTAGAAAACAGATGATGCAACAAACATTGTTGATCTTTTCTTTAGGGAAGTGGTTCAGTTTTATGGTATGCCAAGGACCATTTTTCAGATAGGGATGTTAAGTTCCTAAGTCATTTTTGGAGAGTTTGTTAGGAAATTTATGTATTAAGCTTTTATTTTCTACTACATATCATCCATAAACTGATGGATAAACTGAGGTAGTTAATAGGACTTTAGGAACCATGTTACGTGCAATTGTTAGGAAGAACTTGAAAACTTGGGAAGATTGTTTATCGTTCATTGAGTTTGCATATAATCGTTCTATACATTCTTCTACAAATTATTCTCCATTAGAAATTATGTTTGATTTTAATTCATTAATTGTGTTAGATTTGATGCCTTTACCTTTAACTGAGATTGTTAGTTTCGACGGCAAGAAGATAGTTAACTTGGTTAAAACAATACACGAGAAAGCTTGTGCACAAATTGAAAAAAAGAATCGCATATATGCACCAAAAGCAAATAGAGGTAGAAAGTAAGTTCTCTTCGAACCAGGTGATTGAGTTTGGGTGCATATGCGAAAAAGAAAGGTTTCCACAATAAGGGAAGTCAAAACTTGATGCAAGGGGTTATGGACCATTCTAAGTGTTGGAACACATCAATGACAATGCATACAAGATAGACCTGTTAGGCACTTATAATGTTAGTGTTACTTTTAATGTTTCTAACTTATCTCCTTTTGACTTTGATTCAAATTCAAGGACTAATCCTTTTGAAGAGGAAGGGGATGATGTGAGCACGACTTTGGGACTTTGTAAGTGAAATAGCGTCAAAGATGAGGTAGTAATGTCGGAGGGACCAATAACAAGATCAGGAGTTACGAAGTTCAAAGAAGTGCTTTAATCCTATATGGGCCGAATCGTAGATGGCATGGAATCTCAAGAGATAATGAGAGCTAACGACAAGATAACTAATCAAGTTGGACGGAATAAACAAGAAGATTTTCCTTCTTATTTAATTAATTATTTTATGTTAAAAGAATAACTTTCAACAACTACTTGTTTTTTTGGGTTTGTTTAAAACTTTTAGATTTAATGGATTGTATTTTAAAAATATTAGTTTGGGCTTTCATTATTTTGGTGAAAGGCCCATGTTTAAAGGCTTTTTTACGTAGTTAAATTCATCATAATAAACATTGTTCAGGATTAGATTGGATGAATAACGAATTCTTAAGGAAGCATTTCTTGTCTTTTTCTATTGTATCAAGAATATAATTCTTATCAAGGTACACTTGTGGCAAATTTCTATTCTTGTTTTCAAATCAACCTTATTATATGTGTTGTAGCGCCCTCTTACCGTAGTGTATACATCGGAACACCTATAGGTCATTCCGATACATATCCTACACTAAGGGATAACTACGAGCAGTCACTATAGTACTTTCCATGGCATCATACTCATAAAACCATAATATAAGATCACTAAATTTTGAAACCCAAAATGCTTTCTCATTCATTTCATCAAAAGCAGAAATTTACAAATCTATCAGTTTTCTACTGTCTATACATTATTCCAAAAGAAGGCTAAAACAAGAGCCTAACTAGGTCATCCCCAAAAATCCCAGCTGACCGACCTGTGTGTCATGACTTCTCTTGTCAACACGATCTACACGGCAGGAAAAGTCTCTCTGGAACTAGGAGTCTACTCTCTCGATTATGAAAAATAAGTTACAATTTTGGGTGAGTTTGCGAACTCAGTGAGGAACCATCATCGATGGTTCACTTAATTCATGCATTACGCAAGCAATTCACAGATTATAATACAATGACATATTCAGAAATAGCACAAAGCAGTTATCACACAATTATAAGGCATTTAACCTTTTTCCCAATTCCCAATTCAATCAAATGCATATGAAATGAGTACATAACATTTTTCCCATTTTATTTCGATGTTGTGACCGAGTGCCTAAACAGTCCCAATATGGGCGCATTAATCGGTGAGCCTGAGGCTCTGAACTGTCACATCTTGGGCACATTAGACATTGAGCTTGTAGCTCTGAACTGTCCCATTACGGGCACATTAAACATTGAGCTTGTAGCTCTGAACGGTCCCATTTTGAGCACATTAAACATTGAGCTTGTAGCTCTGAACTGTCCCATTTCGGGCACATTAAACTTTGAGCTCGTAGCTCTGAACTGTCCCATTACGGGCACATTAAACATTGAGCTTGTATCTCTGAATGGCTACTCCGGTCACAACTTTATGCATGGAATACATAGATTGCAATTAGGCAATATCACATCTCAATTAACCCAATTTATCGCATTCAATCAAGTAGGACACAATTATTCACATTAAAAACACAAAGGCATCACATTATCAGACAGATAACACTTCTATGTCATAACTCCCAATTCCTCGGACCTTCGGTCCGAAATTTCAGTCATAAACAATTCACACATGCCCACCATTATTCTCCACAGAATGCTAAGTGCAGAACTTTAAACAATTAAGGATCGAGGAACCATCTAGGTTACTCACCCATAACTTTCGAGCTACTGCCTGAAAGTTCCAGTATTGTCCATGGAATGACGTTCCAACTGTGCCTCTATAACAGTCAAAATAATTTCACATTACCAAATGTACAGTCAGAAAGATTCACTAATGCACATGTAGCAATTATAAAGTGTACAATGCATGTTCGTGACATTTTCGGCACTATTCCAAAATTTTCCTTTTTCCTATGACAAAACCTAACTTTTCACCCAATTCTCCAAATATGACAAATTTGATATCAGTAGAAGATCATGGAAACTCCACAAGTTTCATTTCAAAGATTCTGCCCAGTTTACCATATCATACAACCCTAAAACATTCTCAAGAAAAACCTCAAAACCAATGTCATTTCGAATTAGATCAAATTCACCCATTGAACTATGTTTCTAAAAACCCCAAAAGCATTGAACTTGTTTCAGAAGTCCCAAAGTTATACTCCAAATCTCATGAAACTATCCTTAGGATGCA
>JANZLF010000025.1:24306-35875 GCA_026546835.1 Erythroxylum foetidum
TAGCATCCATTTGAGATTCAATTCTACTATGCATTACTTAGGTTCAAAATTTACATACAAGTCATCATGCATGTCTTAGGATGTCCTAATACCATTTAAGAGATATGGTTTCCCCAACTTATCTCAAAAGAAGGTGTACACTCCCCTGATTTCAATAATCCTTGGTACGAGATCCTTAATTCACAGCTCCGGATCCTTTATACATAAAAATATACAATATATTTACTACTCAAACATGTATCTCATATTTATACACCATCACATAAGCGTATAAAACACAATAACACTATCTTTAAGCTATAGGATTCGACCATTAAGCTTCTCACATGGTTACTTCTCTTACTATTCACATTAGATTTTCTTTTGCATTTTCCAAGGCATTTAATGCCTTTAATCTAATACTTACTCATTTCAAAACATAATTAAGTACATTTTTATCCAAGCACATTAGGCCATTACTCATCAATTTAAGCAAAAAGTCAAGTTTACTCAACATGAAAGTTGCTTTCCAAAGCATATCATTACAAATCCTTATATCCTATGCTAGGTTCACTTAGGCATCTTATCAAACACCTAATGTGCATGACTTTCAAGTCACATTTTCAAGATTTTATCATAATAATTCATGCTCCTATTTTATTATATAACAAATACTTCCAAACAACATCACAATTTCACCACTCTATTCAATCCAATTCCTTTCATTTAAGCCATATTCATCATAATTATACAACTCATTACATTAGTCCATTTTTTCTCCCATCATTTCGACCAAGCATTATCCAATGTACATCTTCTTCATTTTTCATCATCAATTGACATTATACATATACAATTAACATCATAGAATTCATTTAAACCATTAATTTCAAAAGATATTAAAAAATTCACAACTTTCACTAAAAAGAGAACATTTCGATTTGGCTTAACGGGACTTCTTCATCACTCATTGTATTCATCTAAACTATGTTTCATGCATACTCTAGCATGGAAAAATAACATATCTTAACACCAAACTCAAAATCATAAAGTAGAGAAAGAGATAAGGCAAAATTTACCTAAACTTTCCTTTAGTGATATCTTAAAATCCTTTGAGAATTTCTCAAATCTAATGACAGATTTGAGTTCTTTGATCCCAAATTAACTTAGAACACCTTAATTTGGATTGGAGAATCAAAAAAATTTGTAGAATTTTAGTGATAGCCAAATGGGTTCTTCTCCTCCTCTCTTCTCCTCTCATTTCCTTTAAAACAAAATATTTATAGTCTTTAATGGGGTGGTGCACAGCCATACATGGAAGAAGGATCTAGAATATTGACTATTCTCTGACCAAATATGGTGAAATTAACTTTTTGCCCTTAGCTTATGTGAAATTACCTTTTTGCCCTCCAAACTTTTCCTAAATTTGCAATTAAGCCCAAAATTTAGGAATGACCAAAACTTTTATTTTTATTTTCATCCCCGGACTTTTAAAAATAATAAATAAGCCCCTTAACTTTATAAAATTACATATTGATCCTCCAATCCTTTAACTTTTAACAATTGACAAATAAACTCTTGTGCACATCAACTTTTCCAATTAAGCTTTCTAAGTGTCCAATAAGTCTATAAATCATGTCTAATCACATCTAAGACATTAGAACATATTGAACTCGCCCACCATGGTCATATCCATCTAATGGAATTAGTTTTACACACTTAGAAGCTTATATGTCAGAAATCTTCAAGATTTCGCATACTGATGAATTCTAAGTTCATGTAAGGGCATATAACATTATAAATCACTGACATATATACCCAAAAAGATTTAAATACATCTTTGAACTCATATACAATCATGTATATATCAATATATCGTAGCATCTCCAAGAACATACCAATACAAAAGGGCTTAGAGGGATCAACATTACATGTTGGGGCCCTGACCTAGTCAGAGGCCTGAACGAATCTGAGGTAGTGGGCCTAAGTCCTAAATACCATTAATACGAGAGTTAAATTGGTTAATGCTATAGTAAATTAAAAGTTTGAATATTTTGTTACTATTTTTGGTAAATATTAATAGTGTTTCATAATCAAATAAAGTTTGAGATTTTACATATAATTTACTTTAAAAATCCTAATTACTATAAAATTTCTAATTTGACTTTTGATTCCATGTGAACTGAAAAAAAACTAATTTCTTAAATCTCCTATATGAAAATTGATATGAAAATCTCTACTATCTTCACTTTAAGCAACTTCTTTACTTCACATGGGTTTTCATTATCTTTTCATAATCTTCATCCTCAGTGAACTTCTCGTTGTTGACCTATATTCATGTTCATCTACTCATCATAATTTCATAGGATTTTCTTAGTTAGTCCTATCTTTATATCTTTTGTTATAGGTTGGTTATAAATAAAGATGTATATACACAAACACACACACACACACACACACACACACACACACACATACATATATACACATCTATAGGGTTCTT
This sequence comes from Erythroxylum foetidum, assembly GCA_026546835.1. Classification (NCBI taxonomy): domain Eukaryota; kingdom Viridiplantae; phylum Streptophyta; class Magnoliopsida; order Malpighiales; family Erythroxylaceae; genus Erythroxylum; species Erythroxylum foetidum. Next base: position 26,789 of record JANZLF010000025.1, read on the forward strand.
TTATGTGACAAAGGTGAGGAGACGATACATCGTGGTAAGTGACCTTTTTTTAGTCTATCTTTATCTATTTGTCCTGAAGTGTGTTGAATTAAATATTTTCTTAGTGTGATCCCAGTAACCTATGGTTTATCAATTTGATGTAGTCCTTACTGCATATGGTTTCTCAAATTTATTGCATCTGTGATGAAAAATTTTATGCAAATTCTAAAGTTTGTCATTTTTGGAAATGAATTTAGTTTGCATCCAGTATGTAACAATCAAAATCTACTATCTAATCTCTTATTCTAACGAGACTTGAGGAACTAAGTTCGTTAACCAAAATAAATACAATTAATCTTAATACTTTCAAGTAAGCTTATATTTATTTTTTCTTTGGTAAATATTTTAGATCGAATTTGTACTTTAGATCCTTCTATTCTTTGCTAATGACTATGATGGATTAAAATTTTAAAGATCTAAATTAGACTTGGAAAATTTAGAGAATATTAGGTTGCCTATTAGAATTTTCTTTATTTGTTGATTCTTTTCTCAATTTTGATGATACAAACGATATTGCTACTTGACCTCTAGGATGATATGAACTTTTGTTTTATTTATTAAACCTTGGTTAGCTAGCCATTTCTTTGTTATTCTATTAAAATATAAAGTCCTAGTTAAATATGGGTTAGAATGATGATCTGCAAGTAGATACCATTTGTTAATGTCAAAAAAGCATTGTTGTTAGACATATAATTGCTTTAGTAACCAAGTTCTAATGTGCACATAAACGTGTAATTTGTCAACATAATAACTAGTTTTCAAAAGAGGTTTTTCGATAACTTTAAAGTTGACATTTTAATTTATAACTTGTAATTTTGATGCTGAAAATGTTGTTGAGGTTAATTTCATAAGGAAATTAGGACCCAATTTTCTAAGTTTCTTTTGACTTATAAATTACCCTTTTGAAAATGTAATCATATTCAAATACCTTTTGTTTTCCTAACAGTATTTATGGGTATTTAGAGCTGTTGAAAAGTGGGATGGATCGCCATGGAGCTAGCTTAGGACTAACTTTTCCTTAATTAAATCAACTCTCACAATTTTGTTTAGTAACGCCCAATGACCAAGTTTTGGATGTTAAACCAAAATTATATTATAGATGTGAATGACCCATCAATTTTTATAGTTTACAATCATTTAAGCTACTTGTATAATTATAGCCAAATAATTGGTGAAAGCTTAATTTATGTAATTTTGGATCCTATAATGGTTTTATGTTAAATAATTTTTTATTTATGATATTATTTCAATGTAATGCATCACATATAATACTATTTGAGCTATATTCCCTTTTTATTTTAGATAATTTTTGAAATATAGTTTACAAGTTACAATTTTTTTCATTTTTATCTATTTGTCGACTATTTTTTCTAACTGCTATAGTGTACAAATTACATCTAATTGGAACATGCTTTGATATTGAGGATTCATAATATGAAATTTTGTTAAACAAGTTTACAATGGTTCAACATGGAAGTATAGGCTATTTTATAGTAGGAAGTCCATATTAGAACTTGAGTTAAAATATGTTGATGTAGCTATAAGTATTTTTGAAAAAGTTGACTTTGATTATATTAGCTTTAGGCAAATATATAAGATGAGAAAGGAATTAAGATACCTTCAAGTTGATGAGGCATATTGTAAGGTGTTATGTTCCAAATCTAGTGAATTATTAAGAGTCATTGAATTAAACAAAAGTTATATTAGACTTATAAATCTTATAAAATTCATGAAATGTTTGATTTATATACAACTTATAAGTTAGACACATCAGTCCCTACACCTGACATATGACTTATAACTAGAACAAAGGAGTTTATTATGAAGGATGGAGACAATTGTGGTTAAAAAAAATCTAGTAATTTTAAAGTGGAGTTATACTAATGATTTTGCTGTTACAGATGCGAAAGCATCTAATGACCAGGGTGAAAAACATATTAGTGACAAGTTGATGAACACGTGTGACCAAATTGGTGAACCTATCAGTTACCAAGTTGATGGACATATGTACGACAAACTTAATGAACATGTTAGTGATTAAAGTGATGAATAAGTTGGTGACATGGTTGATGAACATGCACAAGGTAATTTTCAAGTAGACATTTTAGAGGACCATCATCTAGTTAAAATTAAATGAACTGATTCTAGTAGTTTTATGAGTAAATTATAATAAAAAATTTCAACTTTATTTAATTTTATGATACTAAACAAAATTACTAAAAAAGTAATTAAATGTTTATATTTTTAATTTGTAGCAATAGTAACCCATTGTTAACCCTATGGAACACATGATATCAATACAACCCTTTAATAAGTGACTAACACGTAAAGCTGCAAGTCTTAGGTTTGAGCGATTTTAAGTAGATAGAAACTCAATTGAGCATTAAAATAAAATTTTGAATAAAAATAAAAAAGAATAAAAAGAATGAACGAGAAAAATAAAAAGAAACAAAACTCTAAAAATCAAGGAGGGTTGGGATTGGAAGCTACCATTTTGTGTTTGGATCTCAAGTCTGTTAGTAATTTTTTAAATTTGGACAATAATTAATTACGATTTTAACAAGCTTACGATTAAACAAATCGAATTTGATCCTATTAAAGATACTAAAGAAACTCAATAAAGGATTTGATTTAATGAGCTGAAGTCCAATAAAGAAAATGTACCCTAATCAGTGTGAGATGGACATACATTGGGCTTATGATGGGCAGGCCTAATACGGTTACTATGTAACATCCCGTCCCCATATTAAGGTTTAGGACCCGAAATTTTAGTACATGTGAGCTCAAAGAGAGATTAAGGAAATGCATTTTTCTTGCTCATGCATAATGTTAGCATATATGCATATAAATATTGAATCTTTGCACATAAAAAAGTGGTACATGCATTCATTGACAACTTCTGGGTATAATTGATGTTAAATGTGATTTTTATTAAAAATGAGTAAGAAAGAGAAAGAGTTTGGTGGTTTGAGAGAAAAGAAGAGAGTTGAGCTAGGGTTTAATTCTTCTTAGTCTTCAAGAAAGACTTTGGAGCTGTTTAAAAAGAGAAAAAGGAAGAGTAAGAAAAGAGTTTCCATTTGAACTAAAGATCTCTTCATTTGGTGAAGAGTCAAGGCAAGATCCTTTTGAATCTTTTGGATTTTTGGAAGGATTCTAGTTCATGAAGTTTAGAAAAATGCTTGGGTTTAAGTATTCCAGAATCAATCTTAGTAATTTTGCATTGTGAGATTTTAAAGTGGATTCCTATTGAATGAGATTTGGTTTGTTTTAAGGAACCAAGAGAATCCTACCCAAGAATAAGGGAAAAGACAAGCTTGACTTGGAGTTTTGCAAGCAAACTAGGTTCAACATTTACATATAAGCGTATCCAGAATTTAGAAGCGAATACTATTTTTGAAGCGTACTGTGAGTAAATCGAGATGGTCCCACTTTATTGATTGTTATTTGAATTCTTGTATTGTTCAACTATTGAATGATTTTGTGAATGTGAATTGGATGAACTACGTGTATTGAAGTGTTTGCTAAGTGTTTTTTGAATGTGTAATTGCATGCAAGTGAAAGTGTGAATTCTCCACTATATGTTGAATGCCAGACTACGATCCGATGATAAGCGAATATGATCGAATAAGAGCATGCATATATGAGTGATGCACTTCATTTCATGAATGCATGAAACATAATGGCTGTTGGGACCAGAATAGCCGTCGATCAGAGCTTAAAGCTCGACGAGTGAAAATAAGCTTCGAGCTCAAAAGTGAATTAAAGCCTCAAGCTCAACGTTTAATGAGCCCTATATGGGACAGTTATCAATGAGCTCTATATGAGACAGTTAGGCACTCGGTCAAAGCAAAGTAACAATAGAAAGTGGGTCTCATGTGCACTGCATATGCATAATATGAATGATTAAATTGTATTGAATATAAAATTATGTGAATTATGTGTTATGTGACTGGGTGAGCCATTGATGATGGTTACTCATTGAGTTCGCAAAACTCACCCAAAATTTGCAATTATTTTTCAGGATCAGAAGAATACTCCATTAGGCTAACAGGAGTATACCTATAGCATTCAAGCGAAGGATAGAGGTCGAGATCAGTTCGCGTCTGCATTGCATTTCTCTATTTTGTATTGAATTATATATTTCACAACTTTTTGTATAAATTGGTATTCCGAAATGACTTAAGTGTATTGTATTTGTAAATGGGCCTTCATTAGTTATAGATTCCGCATAATGTGTTGTGATTCAAAAAAAAATTTATACCAATTTCTGAATGATTGAGTACTTTAGCATGCCACTCTCACGAGGTACGGACTTAGATATCATCCACGATATCGAGTTCGGGTCCTTGTGGGAGTGGGGTGCTACTAGAAATAAAGGAAGTACACAAGGTATCATAGGTTGATGAAGTAGAAAAAAAGGAAGTAAAGGAAGGAGACAATAGAGTTGAGAAGAAGGTTTTGGATTTCAATCTCAATAAATTTTATTATGAGGAAGGAGAACTTCATCTGAATACGGAGATTCAACAAACAATATTGGAGATGTTGAGAATTTGTTTCCCATATTTTTTCTAAATAAATGTAAGTGGTGGTTTTCATTTCAATGTTAGTATCTAGATTAATGGTTTTTTTTTTGGTTGATGTATTTTGTTTCCAGTAGTCATCTAATTTGATCATGTCTTTATATTATTGGTCTTCCATCTTTATCTATTTTTATGCTTATAGTAATTAAAAATCAATTTGCAACAATGAAAATTATCTTCCTGATGTTGCAATATGTGATATAAGAGAATAAAATTTTGCATTATATTTTTAGAAATATGTAGTTTATTGCAGTGATCTTTTAATCTTTTAAGAACATACCTCAAATTCCATCCAAAAAATGAAAATCTTAGAGACTAAATTACAATTCAATTTATTCAGACAATCTGTAGCCCTATATCTCTAATTTACTCCAAATTAAAAATCATCCCAATTGGATAACCATAGAATAAGTTATAGGCAAAAGAAGGAAAGATGTTCAATGTGCAAAAGCTCTTGGGTTTAATTAACCCAACTACAATTGAGGCACAGCTGTGCAACGTCCATGCATAGGCGTGAACACCAAATTAATTCAGTCATGGGCATGAAATCATCACTCACGCCCATGTATATCAAAAGGCCACAGTTGTGAGACCTTAACTCACGGCCGTGCAACATCAAAACTCCAAAATAAACTTTCCTGATGTTTACTCAACATTTCATCTTAAATTCATCAAACAATCTATTTCTGAAGGCTATGATTTTTGGTGGAGATGAAAATCAATGTCTTATGAATCTATTGGTTTAAGAATCAAGTCATTTGGACATCAGGTGAAGAAGTTATAACAAAAATATCAAAGGATGTTTAGAAATAAACTGTTTGGAAAAAGTTGACTTGTGATCTTCTTTAACGATGACACCATCGCGACTCACGACCTGCTTCCTACTTCGAACATCTTCCTATTTTTCTTCCATTTATTTCCAGATTCCTCATTCCTATATCCTTCAATTACCACATAAATCATGTCTACTTCTTTTCTTTCAGTTCAACTCAAAAAAAATGAATCAAAATCCAAAGTTCAAACTTAACATCAAAAATTCGAAACCTCATGTATACCTCTCTCTCTCTACTATAATTTGCCATTTTTCTTCCATTTTCTGTAGCACCCCACTCCCGTAAGACCCGGATCTGACATCGATGGTGATATCCGAATCCGTGCCCTGCGAGGATGGGATGCTACCTTACTCAATCAAAACACAGTACAAAAATTTTGTTTTGAAACAATCATACACTTACTTATATGAATATTGTGGAAAACAATTTACATAACAACTTTGGTAGATACAATGACCACGGGGGTCCTCATAAAGAATAACACAATAATGTAGAAGCAAAGTCCTCGCTCTAAAGCAGACACAATTGATCCTGTCCTGAAATACCACTCTGCGATCACTATACACCCGTTACCTAATGGGGTATTCTTCTGAGTCCTGCAAAACAATTGCAGATTTTGGATGAGTTTTTGCAAACTCAATGAGTGACCATCATCGATGGTCCGCTCACTCAAGTACAGAATCAAATAATAACTTATGGTTTCATTCTTTCTATTTGATCTCATTTTTCAATTCCCATAGATCTATCTCTATCTCGTAATACATTTTCTCAAGAATTCCCCATTTACATATTTACAGAAATCTATATTCATACATCCCATTTTTCGATACAAAGTATTTCACTCGCTTACTATTTAATTATCATTTGGCTGTGACCTAGTGCCTAAACTGTCCCATCGATGGGCTCAATAATATCTGACCCTTATCCAATACTGGATACCGGGTTCATTATACGTTGAGCCTAAGGCTCTGAATCAGTCATGAACTCGAAGTTCATTTTCACACGTTGAGCTAAAAGCTCTAATCGATGGCAACTCTGGTCAACAGCTCTAATATTCCATACAACACTAAGCATATCACAATCAGTCATACATTCTATAATTAGGAGTACCCCATAACTGTTTTCACACCAGTGTATGGCATTTCGCCTATCATTCAATCAAACATATCAGAATAAATGCAGTCTGTAACCCATTATCAATTCATATCAGTTTTGTGACCAAGCATTTATACTGTCCCTATAAGGGCACATTAATCGTTGAGCCATAGGCTCTGGAACTGTCCCATCAAGGGCTCATTAATCGTTGATCGCGTCTTAGGGGTAGGAGAGCCCTCTGGGTATGCACTACTTCCCACGCGTCTTAGAGGTAGGAGAGCTCTCTGGGTATGCACTAACTCATCAATCGTTCAACTTTTCGCTCTGAAACTATCCCGTCAAGGGCTCATTAATCATTGAATGCGTCTTAGGGGTAGGAGAACCCTCTGGGTATGCACTACTTCCCACGCGTCTTAGAGATAGGAGAGCCCTCTGGGTATGCACGAACTCATTAATCGTTGAGCTTTTCGCTCTAAAACTGTCCCATCAAGGGCTCATTAATCATTGAACGCGTCTTAAGAATAAGAGAGCCCTCTGGGTATGCACTACTTCCCACGCGTCTTAGAGGTAGGAGAGCCCTCTGGGTATTCACTAACACATTAATCGTTGAGCTTTTCGCTCTTAAATTGTCCCATCAAGGGCTCATTAATCAGTAAACGTGTCTTAGGGGTAGGAGAGCCCTCTGGGTATGCACTACTCCCTTTCGATTTTGAGGCTCTTTTTCAGTAGTCGAGCTTGAAGCTCTGATCAGTATATCACAGTCATTTCTAATCTATTCCAGATTTTCACATCACAAATACAATTACACAATTTCACATTTTCACAAAAACACCAAAGCCGGGAATTGTCACAAGTGCATGAACAATTTTGTGTACAAAAACACGACCCAATCCAAATTTACTATTTGATCAATCCCATCAGTGACGGGGTGTTACAAATGTCACTTGTCATAATATATATTAATATAATTTTATCTAAAAAATATTAATATAAATAGGTGCAAGAAGACTTCATGTTAGCCAACTTAAACAATAAAAGTTAAAATAAGTTGACTTTTATACTTTATTTACAGTAAATTGGTGTTTGTAACATTAGTTAAAATCATAGTTTATTGCAAAATTAATAAAAATTTAGATGTAAAATATAATGTACTCTTTTTAAAATAATATTTTTATAACTAAAAATAGTATTTGGTTTTGCCGGATTCTGGCGGAACTGAACGTTGCCGTTTGGATCCATAAGTTGACTGCTTTCTGTGTTGAATCCGACGTGAAGATACCTGCAAAACAAGGAAGGCACGTCGGGGTTGTGTCCCGATTAGCCTCTCCGACGCTCAAGTCAGTCTTTTGGTAAAGGTGAGATCGCTGTAAAGACGAGAGAGCTAGGTTTATGATTACGTACCTCAATTATGGGATAATTATACCTTATATATGGTTTTGCAATTAGGTTTAGGTCTTTACGTGTTTGCATGGGAGATTTCCTTCTACAGATGGGCTAAAGAGGGTGTGAGCTGGACTTGGGCTTGGCCTAGGCATAAAACTGATATTTGAAGAATGGACCGATCGGCTCATGGATCGTTTTGACTGAATCCGGGCTCAATACGACCGACCCGACCAGTATCTCACAAGAAAAATTTAAAATGAACCTTTTTATTACATAATATATTTTCGTGGTTCAGTATGTGATAACAGGAAAACAACTGAGAAACCCAGCAGAACTGTGTGATCCAAGCTGCCCTGCTAACCTGGACGACGACGTGTATTTTATAAAAGTAGAGGGACAGCTGTGTGTGCATCTGTATATATTCTGTCAAGACTGCGTTGTCGTGAGATCCAATGCGAATTACTTGATTGCCAAAACCCCCAGAGGCAGAGCACAAGCAAGGGCACTGAACACTCTAAAATCGGAAACTTGTGAAGTTTGGAAAACGACCAATCACATCTGGCAGCCGATGCTATTGTTTTAATATGTAATTAATAATTCCTCTCTTTATAAACCCCTTCAGAAGAAGATTAGGAATGAAAATGCCAGCCAAGTCAATCGATGTTAGGTCGCTATGGACTGTTTTATGCTTTGAAATGTATGGTAAGTAAAATAATATAATATTAATAGTTTCTAATGTACATGGTCTCTCGAGTTGTTCGAAACCTTCATTTTTCCTGATACAAACAAATTAGGGGGCGTTTGGTTTGAGGGTTTGGGAATGAAGGAATAGAATAATTGTAAAAAATAGTGTTCGCTTTAAGGTTTTCAATTCTAAAGGAATGGATTTATTCTATTAAGTTTGGGAATCTACTAAACCCTCCAAATAAGGTGGGTATCAAGTTTTCATTCCATTATAGTGGTTATTATTTATACCTCTCCCCCACATAAGCAATTTTTATTCTTAATTATATTACTAATCACTCATCACTCATCATCATCATCTTTATTATTATTATTATTATTATTATTTTTTTTTATTATTTTTATTATTTTTATTTTTATTTTTATTTTTATTTTTATTTTTTTAAACTTATTATTATTAATAATTATTGTTG
>JANZLF010000026.1:0-13560 GCA_026546835.1 Erythroxylum foetidum
AAACAAGCTCCATATAGGAAGATACGTCTTAAGGTAAGTTACTCTTCTTCCTTTCTGCTTTCGAATTTTCCAAATTTCTCGTCACACTATTTTACATGTTGTTAAGTGATCGTTTCACTACAATAGTTTAAGCTGTTGGGTGAGGTCAATTCAATTAATTTTATATGTTTTCTAACACACCCCCTCAAGTGAAAGCCCTTTAAGCTTGAAACTTACACATGCCTACTTTATCTTGTGCTTAATTTAATTAGAATAGGTGGGTAGTAGGATTCGAACTCATAACCGTTTGGTCATAGAGGCTCTGATACCATATTAAGTGATCGTTTCACCACAATAGCTTAAGCTCTTGTGTGAGGTCAACTCAATTAATTTTATATATTTTCTAACACATATATTGATGATCAAGTTTTGGCGGCTACATATCCTTGAGTCAAACGACATGCAGCTTCTTCTGCGTTAATTAGCTCTTCTGATATATCACTGATATATTTTTGTCTGTTTTTCCAAAATTTTCCTCATCTTGGAAGGTGACAAAAAGTATGGGATTTCCTCCCAGCCCTGGGCAGGGGCCAGCGGGGCACCTGCCCAGGGCCCACTATGAGAGGGGCCCCCAAGACCCCCTCTCTAAACTAACATTAGCTAATAACTTTTTTTTTCTTTTGGTTTACACCTTCCCATATTAGCTGATGAGTATGACTTTAACTTTAATAACACTATAAAGTTAATGTCATTTATAAGAGGGGCCCCACTTCAAAGGCCCCTCTCTAAATTGTAAGAAGTGACGCAACTAATGACTTTAACGTTGGCTTGCATCACTTGAACAATTTACAACACACATTGCAAGCCAACGGCACAAACCCAATAATTGAGTAACATGCGGGCCTATAATGATGCATTTATCATGTCCTTCTTCTTTTCGAAGCTATTAACACATTTAGTGCCAAAAAGGGGGCCCATTCTCAACCCTTTCTTAGACCTCTTCAATACATCCAGTAACTTAGAAATCTACATTTCCAATAGCCAGAGAAAATATAATTTTACCATCTTTATTTCGACACCATCACCATTTTCCTAAGAACATTTAGAAAGGAAAAAAAAAGGCTGATATGTACTGAAAATGATATATTAAATAATATTAATCTTGATAATATTATTAATAATTTTACATCAAAAAATGTATTAAAAAATTGTTTTTCATAAATCATAACCTTCTGTGTATTTATTAGTGTAATTTTCTTAGTGTTTTGCAATCTAATATTGTTGTTTGATTGTTGTTATTGCTATTTTGTTGTTACTGTTGTTATTTTTAGTTATTTTATTATTAATGATAGTTACAAGATATTATTAGTTGATGATATGATCATTTAATATTTGGTTAAGTATGTACACTTATAAATTGAGTCATTTATGTTTCATAAAACTTAAGTATACTGTCGGTTTATTAGGGCCTTCTTTTATTTTGTCCGATTTATTAGAGCCTTTTTTTTATTTCGCCCCGGGCCTATAAAACGATAAGAACGGCCCTGCGTGGAGGACGGGAGTGATGTTATGAGACCAAAGCTATACAAAAGCTACAAGCCTACAACCATTTCACTCATGGGAAGTTCACGAAGAAGCCGTAACAAAGCCACATATGAAGCTGTTGTGTTTAGTTTTTTATTTTTTATTTTTCAGTGTTGATCTTGTTGAAAGTAGTCAAGTAGCAATTCCTTATTTCCTTATTTTACGTAGTAGTGAAATTAGACAGTTATTTCACTAAGGCTATAGAAGCCAGCATTGTATAGACTTTGAGATTGAAGAAAAATTTCTACTTATGAGTTTCTCTCAAAAACAAAGGTCCCGGGTCTCTTTTGAGCCGAAAAAAAATAGCAGATCAAAGAAAATTAGTTCGATACCATTCAACAAGCCACAAATTCGATCCTATTCTAACATAATGACATATATCATATAAAAGATTAGAATAAAAATCATTTCTTAAAAATATAAGACATTAACTTTAAAAAATAAAACTAAAAAACTAAAAAAAAATCTACTTTATAAATATGAATTTTTATTTAATGCATACTTGAATAATAATTATAAAAGTGGTGGCAGTAACTATCCAAAGTAATGCCTCATCCTACCTATTTAACTTACTTGTAGAGAGAAATCAAGTTTTATCTTTTGAAACAAAAGAAAATGTCTTAAACACAATGAGCGAGTGCTATCTTCAGACAATTCTTATATTCGATACACTTATTCTGCTGAATGCTGAACTAATATATATGTTTGTATGGGAAAAACTCTACATGAACCTTAACAAGAGTTGTACAAAAACTACATTCCCAGTTACATCAAGAAGAATGAACAAATTCATATGCTCACATCACAAATATGTCCAGAAAGAGCAGAACATGTATCATCATGCAAAAAATTACACCTTCACATCTTTCCACCTCCTACAATCATAAAGTTGAGTCTCTCACATTTCTTTTTGGACCTTGTGAGTGTCCCTGTATCCACCTTTAATGGATGCAAACCTCTTCATCTATGTTTATGAGTCATCATCTTCAACTAATGTTAATTCCCCCTCTTCAACGAAAGAGGGTCGAAGAAACTTAGCAATGAAGGCCCACATCTTATAGACATCTTCAAAATTGGTTAAAAATCCAAGAGATGCAGTAACAACTTCCACGCGATAGAACACATTTTTACTATCATGGCGGCCATTAGCCATTGGCTTGCACAATGCTGTGTCTTCAAGGTTTAAGTTCCTGGAATGTTGTTTTGGGCTGTCTACCATTCTTACATGGCTAAGAATGCCAATTCCCAAAGAGATTCCATGTTTATCAGCTAACTTCTGTACCACTTCTGGGTGGATTAGTTGCCCTTTAGTGCAGTCCCTGACATTGAAAGCTACAGAAGCACCTCTTTCATATTTTATCTTGGGGCCATATATCTGTACAAGAGATGCTTCCTCACCATCTGAAGACGGAATGCGAAGTTGAAGTAAGGAGGTGACAAGCCAGTTAATGAGATATCGGAGTCTGAGAGTAGTTTTGTTGAGTCCCAGCAAGGCGATGTGATCCAGATGTCGGCAAATTATCTCCGGCTCTGTTCTTCCCCATTCTTGTTCGTCGCCATCACCATCATCGTCACTATATGATTCATAATCACCATTGGTAGCTGCAGATACATCCCCCACCTCAAAATTACTTGAATTTTCTCTGTGATTTTCTTCCATGCTAAAGGAAACTCTGTGGCTCATGCCAACAACTCGATCAACCTCTTCCAAACCAAAGTACCTGCCTCTTTCTCTCCCACCCAACAGTCTAAACTCACCTTCTGTCTCTCTCCTTATAGCACTCCCCTTCGCTTCTTGGCTAATACTGCATGCTGAAGCACTCTCATGTGCATCATGCTTAAGGCCAGAAATCTGGTTGGGACAGAATCCATTTGAAGTCAAGATTGACCTAGGATCTGCCAACTTTGACTCGTCTCTTATTACAAAGTCCTCCTGAATCTCTCCCGCATGCTTTGAGTCAGCATTTTCCTCTCTATTGTTTAAGATATGCTCTCTTCCAGTGCATATTTCTTCTTCAGGAATTCCCTTTGAATGGTCAGGCTCCCGGGCCACCGATAGCACAGCTGCATCGAAAGATAAAACAGGATCATTATGTATTCTGTGATTTTGCTCATTTTCTTCACATCTGGAACTCTTTATTGATTTTGAGACTGGTTTAGGCAAGAATCGGTTCATGAACCTCTTGCCAGAAATCCACGATGGTGAAAGTGGGGAACCTGTTTTCTGCTTGCTCAATTGCTTACAATTATCAGACGGTAATGGACTGTGACCCAAATCAATCCAGTACGAATTTTCTGATGATTCAGACTCACTGAAAATTGGACTTCTCATGACCTCCCCAACTGAAAAGCTCTCTGCTTCCTCAAAAATGGTGCTTGCCCCATCTCTATCTGAGCTGTTTTCGTGTTCCATCTCAGTTTCAATAACATCCCTGACCTGGTTGGGAGTGAATACACCTGAAAAGGCAGGCAACTGTGATCCCCCTTGTGTTTCTGGTACAGTTTCTTCATCACAACTGATAGCATTTTCTTCAATTCCAGCCAAAACATCAATACCATCCATAGAATCACCCAAATATTGCGGGAAAACAGGTAGAATCCTAACCATACCTGACCCAGTACGCCCACCCTCATTTTGCAGACTTGCCATTACAGATTTCTTGATCAGAAGGCATCCAAACCCAGTTGGATCAGACCCAAACACTCTATAGAATGATGTGATAATAAAATCTGGGCGGAACAAGGAAAGCCCCAGTGAATCCATATCCTTGGGACCCAATGCCCCAGCATCCAGCAAAACATGCCAATTATTTTGTTGAGCAAGTGCCATCCACTGGTAAGAATACTTGGCCCCAGTTACTCTAGACTGAACAGGAAAAACAAAGAGCCCAACTGCAGAATCTTTCTTTCTCTTCTTCTTATTTGAAATTTGTTTCCTCAGCTCCTTAGAACACAGCTTTAGAGTAGGCCATTTATACCAAGCACTGTAGACCTTAGCACCTTTGTCTTTGGCACACTGAGCCATCCAATTGACAGACTGACTCTCGTGATCAAACATGGTCAATAGATTCTTATTTGAATGGAATGGATATGATTCAGCTAGCAATTTAAACGCAGAGCCTCTACTAACAGTGAAAATAAGACCATATTCATTCTCAGGAATGTTCAAGTGATCCATAATCCTAGTTTTTATATCGTGTTCTGCAGTACCCTTCTCGGCACCTCCATAAAGAGCATGATTACTCAAGTTCGCAGTAATTTCATGCAAGGTAAATGCAGACGACTCCCAGTATTGTTGAGTTTGAAGATTAGAAAACAACCCAAAGCCACAGTAATCAAGACATACCTTGGATGAAGAATCAGACAGATGTCCATACTCATCAACTCTCAAATGATCAATCCTTTCTGTTGATTGAAATTTCGGGTACATTGTTAGAAACTTGGTGATGGCATCGTAGAGTTGTGGAATCGACTCCTCAGAGCTAAAACTTTTCTCTGCAGCCATAGCTGTGGCACGCAAGAACTCTTTCTGGGCATGTAGCCGAGCAAGTGAACGTGATCTACCAATAACTGTTCGTTCCTGACTCGCAGATGTGTCTGCATCAATATCTTGAGATTTTGCGAGAGACCCATCTTCAGAAGCTGCCTCAAGGGCCTCTTTAAGTTTGTTTTCTTGCAATTGACGAAGCACAGTCAAGCCAGAACCAGAACGAGAACCAGAGCCACCTCTCCTTTTGCTCTTCTTGTCCACTAACAGAGCCGCACAATGGATAATTGGTTTCCATAGTGAAAGATGCATGAATGCAACCTCTTTCGCTCTCTCTTACACCAATCCCAGTGTTACCCTCCAAGTACAAAAATCAGTAGAGACCCGAATGAAAGAAAAGAGGAGTCTTTGAAACCGAAAGTTGTCAGCTTGGCAAAGAAACTGACATTCTAGACTTTGGCACTTTATACCTAAGAAATATTCAAAAAATATCAGAAACAAGATATATTCTTTTCGTTGGGGCTACACAGAACTTTTTCGAGATCAACAGGATTGGTCATAAAGAAGAGGAAAGGTAAAGAAAACCCATCTGGTAAGAATCAAACCTTTGACGCTGATCAGAAAACCGTAGCTTTATCGTCGCTTTAAGGGCCCATAATTTGCGGGTTCCAATTCAAATTCAACACCACCACCACCACATTGAAACGCCGTCCGATGTTACGGAGAATTCAGACATGAACCCCACAAAAGAAACAAAACCCAGATTCAAAGTCATCTCCAGAAACCGAATTCCACGTTACAAAAGCCAACTTCCCCTGAATCCTCACTCCTAGTAAACAAGCTAGCTAAAGATACTAAACAGTACAACCTATCAACAACGCTACCAACACAACAAGGTACGAGAAACCTAGACGCAGAGCTAGAAGAGGACCAATAAAAACACTGGCTGACTCTCTAACCACCACTCTTCAATTCCTCTGCTTTTTTTTTTTTCTTTTTCCTCCTAGTTTCCTCTATTCCTCTGCTTCGTTACGTGTTAACAGAGACAAAGTTAAAAGGGAAAGCTCAAAACTTTTTGAAGACACCAATTCTGCATTTACTACAGCAGTTAATGTAGACATGTATGCATTAAATGCGACTGCTTTCTCTTCTTTTCCCCCACCATTATTAAATCTCCGTTTCGCTGCAATGCCCAACATACCCCTCTCCTTTTACTTTCTCCACGAACCCTGTCTTTCCATTAAAGTTGCAGAATGTTTGATGAAAGTTGCGGCCTGTGGGTTTCGGCATTCAAAAGCCGTTGGCCAAAATAAGCACCTCACTAACGCATCTTTGACTTCACCTGCCAACTAAATAATACATTTAAGTTACTGGCCTATAAGTATATTCCTAGAAGTTTTGGTATGGTGAGTATTATCCTTCACTCCACTGGTTCTTCTACTTTCTTTTTTAGTTAAAATATGGTGCTAGTTGCTTTCTTGTTTATGAGAACTGAGGTCGTCACAACGTTGAAAATGGCCCACCTAGTCCTTTTCTCTTCTTTTTGGTTAGTTGGCAGGTTGAGTTAATGCAGAAAGAGCTACTCTCAAGTATTTGAACCGCATTTTACACAATCAACTAACCAGAAATTTGTGTTCAGATGACAAGGGTAATAACGTGTCTTAAAACGAACCGAAGAAAGTAAAGTAGAAATGTTCTTATCAATTTTGAACATTCAACTAAAACGCAGGGGTCATTCTTGACCTTTTCGTAGTAGACTCCCAAATGGATTACGTTGGATTCCCACGAGCATTTGTTGGATTTTTTATACTTTTTTTTATGTCAATCTGGTTGAGACTTCAGGCCGACAAAGCATCCAAGGATAGTGTCACTCAGGAGAAGTCAATGGCAGCTGTTAAGTTGTTCCAGACGCCATTTTAAGACACATTACTTACATTTACAACAGTAGACACTTGCCCATGGGCTGTAATAATGCAGTTATTATCGATCATTAAAACATTTTAGTTGAATGGTCTGATTTAATTATAAAAATTTTTAATTATTTTATTTTAATTTTAAAATTTTTCAATTCAATTTATTTTAATAATTTTTGTTATTAATTAATTGGTTGATTTTTGTTAGTTAATAAATTTTTATAAATCAATTAATTTTTATTATAATTTTTTTAATTAAAATTTAAATTTTTTGATAAATAAAGACAATCTATTTTAATTATATTTCAAATTCTTATTTAATCTTTAGTCGATTTTACGGTGGTCTAATACAGTTTTAAATCTTTTAAATTGATTTAACTTTTTGGTCATTATTTTTACTAATACATATCATTATTATTTTGACTTCCATGAGATCAAGACGAGAAATAAAGCCCATCTCGAAGAGTTATGAACCCATTTAAAAATTTTTAATAATAAATATTTTGGTCTATTTATCTAAAAATTTATGCTTTAATAACTTATGCAAAAACAAATGGGAATTTTCTTAATTTCCTGTTGAATATATAAATTCAGGAGTCAATGCCTCGCTTCACGACATGTTTAAGTTAATAAATATATTTGATGTGTTATGATTATAAAAAAAAAAAAAACATACAAATGAGTGATGCATGCCAGATGCTACTGTTTTTCTCGAGTACTTGGAATTCTTCAACTCCCCATTGGCATCCCAAAACAGTTTTAATATTGAAACATTGGAGTTTGTTTGGCTTTTATTCATACTCTCTGTATGGTCTTTTCTTTATTATTACCTTGTACTTTGCATTTTACCATCTCTTTGTCTGTTGGAAACACTTGAGAGTTCGAGTAAAAACACGATCATGCCTCGTATACTTGTATGGTCAACGTTACTCGACCAATCCAATTTCCCTTCAACTCTGCTCCCGCTTTTGATTACTTGGATTCCTCCTCCAATTAGTTGGCTCAAACTCAATGGTAATGAAAGCGTTTGGGGTCCCTCCGGGTAAGCCGAGATTGGCAGCTTGCTTCGAGATAGTACAGGTCTTTGGCTAGCTGGCTTTTCCTGTGAGGTCGGTATTACTACCATCATGATTGCGGAGCTCCTCGTCCTACGATATGAGCTCGCATTTGCCAACAATTACTCCTAGGCTAGCCTTATGATCGAATCCGACTCCAATGAGGCATTGCACTATCTCCCCCCTCCATGATGTATTTTACTCTTTCATCCTCTGACTCATCTTATACACGATATACGCTCCTATCTGGAAAGGACTCCTCAATACAATATTGTTCATGTGTTTCGCGAAGGTAATTAATGTGCATATTTTTTAGCTCGTCTAGGCTCGGGATGCCCACATTCGGAGAGCGTCTGGAGTACACCCCCACCTGGTCTTCATCACTATTTGCACGCTAATGCGTAGGATGTAACGTTTACTCGTTAATATTTTAGTTTGTTCATCTGCTGTAACCAAAAAAAAAAAAAATCTTAAGACTATCCTCGACTGCTAATTATTTTAACTCGGTTCATTCAATTTGTTCTAGGTTTTGACGATTTGGATTACCCAGAAACACTTGTCTGTTTTTTTTTTTTGTCTTTAATAAAAATGCCAACTTTTTATGTAATTCTATTTAGTTTAAAATGTATTTTTATTTATAGCAACAATAAACAAAAACATGTATTTTTATTTATAGCAACAATAAACAAAAACATGTTAGATCCACAAAGCAATGTTTACAGATTGAGAAAGTGGTCGAATGTTGTTTCTCGACATCCAGATGCGGCCCTCAATATCAGTGACATGGCTCCATAAACCATACCTAGTGTCTTACAAGATGTTCCTCAATAAACATGTTGGTGGTCCACATAATAAGAAAATATATTATATCTTAATTAAAAAAAATCTAACCAATTTAGTCGGTTCAATTATAAAATCTTGAACCGTTTAATTTTTCGATTCGAATTATTTTAATAAATCTTGTAGTTAAAAATTGATTAATTTATTAATTAATCAGTAAATTTTCATAAACTAATACATTATTATAAACTAAAAGTAATTAATAAATTTTTATTTAATAAATTTTTAAATTAAATCTTAAATCTTTCAATAAAAAAAGACAATCTCTTTTAATAATATTTAAAATTTGTTAATTTTATTCAAGCTTAACATATTTGACGACAATTCAATACTTTTTAATTTTTAAAAACTTTATTTTATCAATTTTATTTTATCAATTTAACTTTTTAGTTTAATTTTTAAAACATCTTATGAAACTGATAAAACAGTACCTGAAATTTTTATACAGGTTTCTCGTAGAGATAATCACCACCACCGCCAAGAGACACAATAGAACAGTAACAACAAACTTTTCAAGTACAGGGAGCAAGCTGTTTAAGACTCTGATCCTTTTATCGTGATTGTATGGCTGTGGCTTGTCAAAGGAAAATCGATATCGCCATCTTTCCTTTCATTTTCTTCATTCATGCTTATCTTTTCCCAATTCATCATCACATGGTTACAGACTCCTCTCAATTAATCATTCATGCAACTTGCAAATGATGTCTTTTCTTTTCTTTTCTTTTTTGTTTTTTTTTTTTGGAGAAGATCATCGACTTGAATGAAAAATAAAAACAACCGCAAGGAGTCAACTTCAACGGACTCGCTGAACACTTGGCCAGTATCTACCTTGAACAGGACATGATGTTAGAAACTTGCAAGAAGAACTATTTCTAAGGTGGTTTCATAATTTTCAGGGTTAAGTTTCCTGACGAAAGTACGACAACCGCTGAACCTACTGGTCCAGTATATCTGTGGAGTACAGAAACCTTTTGGATACAGCCAATAATTGGGATGATGGAAGACATTTCATAAAGATCATCAGCTACCTGTACGTAGAAGTAATCAACTAAGGTTGAACTGCACCACAAAATCTGTCATGGTGCAACGCAAACAGAACCGTATAATTGGAGTTGTTAATAGTGATAGAGCCAAGAATTTAAGATAGAAAGGTTTAAAAATTTAATTTTTTTTAAAATCTTAAGAGTCCAATGTATCACAGTTTTCAAATAACTCAATCATTATATATATATATATATATATAATATTTTTAAAATTTTAGAGGAGCCAGTAATATGGCTCCGTCGTTGGTTGCTAACTAGAGCCGTCGGACATAAAAAGAAGAGGAAGACAGAAGAAAGTAAAGTGACTGACTTGTCATCCAGGCTATCCACTCTAATATTAGAGTAACCTATTTTACTACTACACCTATCGGGTGTCATCGTATTTTATTAGAAGATTTGTCGAAGATCTATCTCCGAGTGCCATCGTATTTTATTAGAAGATTTGTCGGGGATCTATCTCTCCAGACTTGTCTTGTAACTTTGTGTTCTAGTTCCCTTTAAACAAAAAAAAAAGTAAATCTTCCTTCTTTTTCTTGTTTTTTCAAAATACCAAATTAATAAAATTAAAATTAAAATTACAATATTTAATAAAATTATAATATTTAAAATCCCATTCTATTTATATAATAACTTAAAATTACATTGTTTTCATCTAATATTAATATGAAGAGATGTTATACCTTCGGGCGAACTATTAAGCTTAGGTCGTCAAAGATTTGATGCCATACTTGTTTAGCATTTATCTTCGACCTTTTTAGACCTTATACTACTCATAGGAAGACTCAACAGCCCCATTTCAAGCCTAGAATAAACTACACCTGTTCATTACTTGCACGAGTAGCCCCTCAAGTCTCATGCCCGTGTACAAATGTGCTTTCACCGACAATCGTGTACAAAGTGTTCATTTTGTATGCTCATGCAACTTGATTCCAATGTTGTTTTCCCGATGTTGAAAATTTTGTTATGGAATATTAAATAAGAATAAGTTTGGTACCACATTGATGTAACAAGTTATAATAAAAGATTATTTTAATCTTATCTTTAATAATTTTGAGTCACTCACTTAATAATTTCTATGATTTATTTGTAAGATACTAAAATCATTTAACAATTTTAATTCATTAACTTATCATTGTCTTAATTTTTTAAATTTTAAGTGTTTTTTGAGAATTTTAAACTGTAATTTACAAAATATTAGATGTAATTAAAATTTGGTAATCTGCAATTAAAAGTTAGTATCTATTAAGGGAATACATTTCCTCATGTTGATGTTTGTTTACACCAATTGAGTTGAACCTGGACTTCCATGGATGTTGTCTTCAGGTACATCTAGTTGAAACTTGTCTTTCGTCCAAGCTTTAGAACTGTTATTAAGACAACGATATCGACTAACCACAATTACAAGAGCACTGAGCACATGCCTATATCGATTAGGCTATTATCTGCACTATAATAACGTCGGATGAAGAGACCAAAAAGACAAACATAAGGTAGATGGAACTACAAATCTTGTCGGCCGCTTATTACAACAAACAACAGATCACATTTACAGCTGCCGTTGCACCATCAATCAATAAGAGAGGTAGTTATGACATCCAAATCACGACACTAACATGTAATTAAGCAATACATCTACATTAAGACTTTTTGCATGTGGGTTGTCTGAGTTCATCAATGTCTCTGAAAATGAATTGAAAAATAAAAAGGAGAGTAGACGAAGGGTCATTTTTCCTGGAAAAAGACACAGTCAAAGAAAAGTACATAAACTTGCAAGAATCCATTTCCTTCTTTTTGTTCCATATTGCCCAGTTTCATGAGGTTCCTGAAAACCCTACTTCAATTATTTTTGTTCCAGGTAGGGTCTGCTAGTTTTTTATCGGCGGTTTACCCAGATAATCATATATGCGTATCCAACTCTCTTGCAAACTCCATTAATGAGGGATGACCTACAACTTGTATATGGAAGCTGTGAACATTTTAAAACCATCAGTCGTGTGTCCATGTCCAAGCAATGAGCTCCACCTCATATTGAAACTTGTTGACATTGACACAATACCTGATATGAAGAATGCACCTGTGCATGCACATTTAAGACTGTAGTATACCTTTCAATCGTGCAAGTTCGTTCTCTAAATGGACCCTCCTATACTTGACGCGCGCCCTTCAGCATTTAGATACATTATCAAGTAATAGTGGTACTAACTATTTTTAAATGGATCAGGAATTGGTAATATATGGTGCAGGAATTTTGCAGAAATATTTAATTCAGAAAACTCTGAAGACATCTTTTCTTCTTGAATGGAGTCCGGTGCAAAAGCTCTCTCTCTGAATATGCTTACGTCACAAGTTAGAAAGCTACTGTATAGTCTTTGTCAACGTTAAATCACGTTCCAGCGCCTTTTGTAGGAGACGATTAATGTTAATTTTGACGCGAGGTGTATAATTAAATGAAATGAAAGAGATTGTTATATTATATCTTATTTTATTTTAATTAGTGAAAATGAGAAGCTTTTTATCTTAAAGTTTAAAATAGAATATAAAATAATAAATAACTTTAAGTGAAAACTCTTCATTCAAATCACATATTATTATATTATATTATGAATTCTTATATCTATCCCAAATAATAATTTTTTAATACTATATTTATTTACATTCTATTCCAATTTTCAAATTAGATATTATAGAATGAATCAAAAGATAGAAGACTGGTTACTCTATAAAAAAAATAGATATGGCATTTATTAAATGATTTTACCCTTAATTCGATAAAAATATATCAATGTCTAACAAAAAAAAATGAATTTTGTAATACTATAGAGTTGTGAATATTCAAAAGTATTAACATACATATTATATTTAATAATAAATGTATAACATCTTTATCACTTTTTCATTCAAGCATTTTAATTTGCTCAAAGTCATTATAAAAATTTTATATCTTAGACATTTTGAATTGAATTATCACAATTATAATTTTTGTCTGTATGATAAATAAATTATTCGAAACTCTTAAGTAATAACGCCATGATATATTTATATAACTTCAAACTTGTATCAATAAAAATGGTAAGTGCATGCAATTTGTCTCTCCTGGAATCCTAATTGTATCCAAACCAACCTTGTTTATGATCGTTTGATAAGTAACTCGTGAATATTTTAGGAGATAATTAACACAAATTTATTTATTTTCCTTACACATATGTTGTGAATTATGTAGTACATTACATATTTTTATATTTCTATTTAGACATGTTTATTTTTATTTTATATTATTATTGTTTTGCATTACATATAAGCCTCACATCTTGCATTTGTATTTATTAAAAAACTGTAAGAAACCTCACAGTCGGAAGAAAAGGAGGAAGAAACTGATGTAAAATTAGAAACAATTTCCAGAATGAAGGAACTAAATAAGAACAAGAGGTATTCACCAAAGAAAATCCTACTTCTTCCCTTTTTTCGAAGACTCTTACTGAATGTTATTATTTGCTAACGGGGCAGGTGAGACTAGATATATAGATTTGTAATGTCCTTTTTAATGATTTTTTTCAATAATTCGATACTAGGCTTGTAAAATTTCCACATCGTTCTAATATAAAGATTTTGATGGACTATGTTTTATCTTTTCATGGGTGTAAAGTATGCAATTTTTCGAT
>JANZLF010000027.1:9102-24134 GCA_026546835.1 Erythroxylum foetidum
AGGGCTTTCTCTGCTACTTGCCTATAACACACACTTTACATAGATTGTCAGGGGCTTCGATCTTTGGAAGTCCCATCTCTATGTTTTTCCTCTCGAGTAGCTTCAACGCCTCAAAATTTAGATGCACACAGTGAAGATGCCAAAGAACAGAGTTGTTCAACGTTGCTACCTTCAATCAGTTCGATTCACCAATGGTTAATTTCAACGAAAACATTCTGTTCTTAGTCATCTTCACAAGAGTAATCAATATATCTATTATTTTTATCTTGAAAAATAAAAGCTAAATCATTCATTTTTATGTCATAGTCCTTTTCTAACAATTGTCCAACACTCAACAGATTACTCTTAATCTCAGGAACATAATAAACATCAGAACTACAAAACTGTCTTCCATTTTGGAGTTCAAAAATAACATCACCTTTCCCTTCAATCGGTCTCTTTGAGAGATCCCCGAAAATAATGTTGCCAAGCTGTCTTTCATCTAGCTAAGCAAAAAACTCCTTTATTCCATACATATGATTTGATGCTCCAGTGTCGAGAAACCAAGTAACAAATTTGATTGATTCTAGTTCATTGCACGACATAAGCAGTATCGGTCCATCGCCAATTTCTTCTTTGTTGACAAGGTTTGCTTTCTCACATGCATTGTTTGTGTTGTACCAACAATCATAAGAGTAGTGTCCAAACTTTTTACAAACATAGCACTGGACAGCAGATTTGTTGTATCTACCTCGTCCATGTCTATGACTTTGACTCCGGCCAGCACCCCTTTCACTACCATTACCTTTCTGATCAGTATCATCTCCATTATTGTGCTTGTTTGTTGGCTCCTAGAACTTGAAGCTCGTCCTCTATCCTGACCTCGCCTCTTCCTCTTCCTCGTTGATAACCTCCTCTAGATAAGTCATCCTTTTTTAATGGAAGTTTTGCTTGCAAAACTTACTCCAAATTCTTTTCTTCACTTTTCTTTTTGTATTCTTTGTTCATATGCTTGTAACGATACTAGTAACTCATCTACGGATATGGACTCTAAATCCTTCGTTTCTTCAATCGCCACAGCTACGAAATTGAACTTCGAGTCTAAAGATCGCAAGATTTTCTCTACAACTTGAACATCCTTCAGTTCTTCACCATTACTCCTCATCTAATGCACAATGGTGATTACTCGATAAAAATAATCAGTAACCTTCTCCGAGTTTTCTTATTGTAATGATTCGAACCAAGCTCGCAATGATTGCAAGCGAATCTTCTTTACTTTGTTAATTCCCTCATATGCTTTCTTCAGTATCTCCCAAGTATCTTTTGAGGTTTTGGCTGTTGTAATCAACTCGAACGTTGCTGCATCAACTCCTTGATAAATTGTGAATAATGCTTTCTTCTCTTTTTTCTTCATTAATTTAAACTTCTCCTCGTCCTCCTTTCCGAAACTTGATTCTCCATAACCATTCTCCACAAGGTCCCACACATCAAGAGCACCCAACAAAGCTTCCATTTGGATACTCCACATCCTGTAGTTTTCTTTCGTCAAGGTGGGCACTTGTGATTGAACGGGATTTGTTGAAACCATTGTTGTTGAGGCTCTGATACCAATTTTGAAGGACTATATTGTTTTAAAAATAGGACAACGAAGAAGCAGAGTTGTTTTCTATCAATTTTCTTCTCTTTTTAACTTCTTGACATTAAACCAAAAATAGGAATGCAATTTATATGCAACATAGAACATTCTAGTTCTAAACTCTCCATATTCCTAACGCTTCACACTTTCAACTTCCCAACAGATTAAAACATTAAATAACAATAAAAAACAATTTTAAATGCCAACATCTCCAACTCCTGCATTTGATTCCGCAGACCTTCCTTATTTGCCTCCATTCTTTACCTCTGGTTCCTTCCACCATATAGTAACGTATGCTATAGTCTAAGATATTGGCTATGATACTAATTTATGTTATGAAATATTTATGATGTAGCTAACTGAGAAATTAGGAATTAAGAACAACTACTGAATAGAGATAACGAAGAGATAGAATTGGTAGAGAGACAAACTCCATCAATGTGCTATTCATTGGTTTTCCTCTTCCGCCTCCAACAATTATATTAACGACTAGATATAATAACCGTTGGTGTCTATCCAATCATGACATAACAAATGTCTTATACACACAGCAATGTTTTGAGCATTTACATATTATTACAATACTACATCATTTATAACACATATTTTTACTTTCACTCTTCGGCTAATTAATGAGCTCTTATCATGCTTCTATAATTTTTTACTTCAACTCTGCTGCAGTAATTTGGAATACACTAAAGAATCGATTATCTTATCGTAATGAAACAAAGATCTGTAATCTTTAACTTTCTCTTTATACTTTGACTCAAGGTGTAAATCAAATTTATACTTAATTCATTGAGCTTTTTAGAATTCTTGAAGAATTGAAAATTTTTAGACCTTTACCTTATTGCTTTTGTGAAAATTGTAATGCTGATTGCTTTAAAAAATTTGTTGATCTTCAACATAAGGATGATGTTTTCAAATTCTTAAATTGTTTGAATGAATCGTATTTTGCTTTTTTGTCACAAATTATGACTATGAAGTCTTTTCCTGATGAAGCGATGAAGCCTATAATTTGGAATTAAGAGAAGAAACTAAAATATCTATGCAGTGTATTTCTCAAACTCTTTTAGATGTTACAACTATGTCTGTTGCTAAGAAGAAAAAAAAGATCTACTTCAAATAAGGAAAGGAGAGTTTTGGGTTTGAGAAGAAGTGATTTTAGTGAAAATGGAACATAAAAAATGGGTGACTTTTTTTTTTTGCTAATCTCAATTTAGGATTTGTTAAAAAGTTAACAAATTTGTGTTTCAAATACAAAAATAAAAAGTATTTTAGTATTTTAAATAATTAATTATAACAAAAATAAATAATAGAATTTTATAACTAGAATTGTACAAAAAACATGTCACATTTCACGTATCAACGAGTTGTGATGCCGAAATACATATATAATTATAATGATTATCTTAAAATTTTTACAAACCGTTAAATGACAAATTACATCTTTATCAAAATGTAATTTTAGTTTATTTTAATATTTTAAATAATTAAAAGATTATAATTACTCTATTAAATTTTGCATAATTAAAATTGTACAATTGATATGTCACATGATACAAATTAATAATGTCACGAGCTAAAAAGAAATTTATCATAATTAAGTTTAAAGGTTCAAATCATATTATTTTTGTGAATATTACGATATACATTGATATAAAAAAAATATCGGCCTAAACTATTTTAAACCTTTATTTAATGTAAAAGGACGAATCCCAATCTAACTGTTTCTTTCGGTAATTAAGAGCCCTCGCCACTTCGACTCGGTTTATGGTCCTTCCTTTGTTAACCAATTAATTTCCACCATAAATGCCTCTGTCAATTATCAAATGCCATTGCGGTTACGTTGTTTTCGTACTCAATCATGGGACAAATTGATACAATACGACAATCCACTAAAAACATAAAGGACCAGTCAGACTGATAAGATATTTCAGTTATAAGGCTGTGGGCACACTTACTAGTCAATCGTTTTGAGAAATTTAAAGGTAATAGTTCAATTTTTAGGTTACAAGAATTATACTTATTCGTTTTCTCCATATTTAAGTCCATAAATTTGAGTAAAAAGCAATTCTAATTAACCAATACATTAGATTCCTTTCAATTCTATTTTATCTTATGCTTAATTAGGGAACTCCCTTAATTAGTTAATTAATATAAACCTTTAACTTTATCTTTTCTCATTTAATACATATATCAAAATTGAATGAGCTTCTTTGATAAAGAGACAAGTCAAAATTATCCAAAATTTTAGATTATTTCTAAAATACATCACGAGAATTTATATTTTGGTGCCAAAAAAGAAGTAAACATGAATTAAACGTCAAAAAGAGAAGTAATACTAATTTAAATGAGAATAGTTACTATTTGAATAAGAATGGTTATATATTTCTATCCAACTACTTATTTAAGAATTCCTATCAATGAAAGTATACAGAAAGAGCTACGGACAAGTAAAAAAAAAATCCGAAGATTAAAAGATATATTGGGGAATTCAAAAGAGCTAACATGACTTAATCGATTCCTAGAAGAGAGAGGAGAAACAACCCTACAAGTATTCAATGCACAGTAGGAGATATTGTGTGCTATTTGTGGGCTAAATTATATTAATTCTGATATGATATAATCTACAAGGGAAATATACAAAAGGCTTCTAGGGACAACATGCAAAGCACTGATCTATAGGCTATATTAACAAAATTTGGAGGTTTAATTAACTACAGTCTACATTAACAACAATAGACCTTATACATCCGCACTAAAGCTAATTAACAACATGAATTAATTAGCTTATACACGAATATTAGTGTACGCAAAGGGTTGTTCTTAGAGCTCATCATATTGTTCTTAGAACTTATCATGTGATGGAGAGCTTGTAAAGATTGATGCTTAAAACTTCTCATTTGATTATGCGTCAGCAAATAAGCTGTATTGTGCAACGTCCTTGACGATTAAGCGGACTGCAGAAATTGAGGTTGCTACTGTAAGTAGAGAAAAGGCAATAACATTGAACCAGTGCCAAATCTTCTTCTCTATTCTTGCCGTCTTTCCCTTTACCTGTGACACACAGATCAAACAAAGCATACGCGCACTCAGTTATAGGCTAGCAAATTCACTTACTGTAAAGAGGTGAAAGAAACAATAATCAATTAATTACCTTGAGGAAGATCATGCTTGGGAAGACAAAGGTGAGAGTAGTGAGAGAGAATGCTCCTACCAAAGTTACAAAGTCTCCCATGAAAGGAAAAGCCGTTGTGATGAAGGTGTTTGCGGTGTAGAAAAGAGCACGAAGGACGAAAAGCCTCTTAATATTTTTGCTTGAATGCAATTTCTCCTCCACGTCTAGGAACTTGGTATCAAGTGCCTCATGAACCGGTGCAGCGAACATCTGTTTTATTTATGTTTTTCAATTGATTTAAGTTGGAACAATAGTAGACTACAGTTGAAAATTGAAATAGAACAAAAGAAAAGAGCACATTAAAAAAAAAAAGTGAATATAGTTATACGTATTCTAAAGAAAGAAGATAACTAAGTTTAGAAGAAGATAACTAAGTTTAGTATTCCTCTTCAGGAATTATTCGCTAGAAGTTGATAAGCTAGCTAATTTCTAAATTAATAATAAAGGAAAAAAAGCTACTAATGTTGGATCTTGGCATCCATAGAGAGTAAGCCAGTTGTTACAAAAGAATCAAAGAGTTGACTTTGACATTAATGGCAAGCAAGACCCACATATATAAAATGACATTTATGTCCGACGTCAGACTGAAATTGCTGGCAAGACAATGAAATTGTAAAGGAAAGCAAAACCTTTAGCTTTATGTCTCGATTTAATGATTCGGACTTTAGTAAATGAGACGGAAATTTTGTCACTTATCAATACCAATTTAAAGTTGTCAGGAGACATTTAGTACCTCTGTTTTGAAAATCAGATCAGACCGATCAGTCCGACCAGTTTAATCGGTAATTAGTCGACTATTTAGTTTAGTTCATTCTTAAAAATCAGTTCTCAATTGAATCAATGAGAATTAGTCAAAACTGATCAATTGATCGGTCGAACCGGTCTAATTTGACCAATAGGACCACTGGTTCAATAAAATTTTTATTTTTTTATTTATTTTTTGGTATATTTTTGTATTTTTTAATATTATTAATATTATATATAATTAAATATAATTATTGTATAATTATGATGTCACACCGATTCGACTGATAGTTAACCAAGTAAAGCCTCTAGTTCGATATCTCGTCCGAGTTTAAACCTCTTACATTCCTCTTTTAACTTACCATCCAAAGGAAACCGATTTACATAATTTCGATGCGGATTTAAAATGAGCCTAAACTCCAATACACCACTTTTTTAGTTTTTGCATCATCAGGCCAACAAAAATCTCTCTGCAGCTATGCCTCCCCAGCGTCGATCCGCCGCGACCCAAATACTATAAGAAATACTTCAAAGATTCTCTTTTTCTCACGACAATAAAAGGGGAGTGAGTATACAACCTCCTACTGTTGTAGCACACGGCAGGCATGGAATAATGGAATGAGGGCGACGCTGTGGCGTTGATGCTCTAATAAAAACCACTTTCTGAATTTCGAACTTCCTTCACAAAAGCTAAGATGTGTCACATTTGAATTTAAACATGCAAATAGCCTCAAGTGATTGGAAGGGAGCAGTAAAAGGTGGCACTGTGTATGAATCTTTGTTGTGGCTTTTCTGAATTATTGCAATGATCAAGAAGAATCTTATGCAACACATGGATGAAAAGCACTTTGGCATTGAATGACAATGTGCATTTGTAGGGAATTGATTCCAAGAACTTCTTGTAAGCTTTTACCTGTACCACGTACACCTCAACTGCATCGAACCTAGTTGAGGAAGGTCTACCTGGAAGAGTTGCATTTTATGAATCTAAGCATGAAGTGACTTATGCCTAGACGTCTTCATCCATTCATGTCACCTTTTTATCCCATGTAGTCATAATGTTATGATGGAACGGAGTGGAAGGATAAGGGAAGGGTTGCGGGTAGTTGAGAAAAAATATTGATGTTAAATAATCCCAGGCTGTAGGTCAGTTAGTAAGGAGCTCTTCTGGCTTAAGTAAGGTCACGGGTTTGAACCGTTCTCATGTATACAATCATTTAAAACTTGAGATCAGAGCTTTGCCTCTTGCAAAGGATCTATTCGGTTCAAACGGAGATTAGTCTATGTGTGGATGACTTAAAGGTATCTTCTCATAGTTGAAACCATCCTAAAATACCTCCTGAGCGACCAAAAATAAAAATAAAAATATTGATGTTAAATAGGGGAAACGAGAAAAAAGCAGTATGGGAAGCAAGTGAGCTTATATATAAATGGAGACAATACCTTCAACTTAAAACTTAACATATTGTCTTGGAGTTCATTCTTATCGAGTTAACCTCCCCCGAACAAAGAGACCTTTCTAATTGCAATAACAATTGAGGAAGTGAGTAATTTAATTGATAGAAATTTGATTGAAATGAAATGTGTTCATATACAAGAAGGATATTAATTTCAATCTAGAAACTTAGTGGACAAGAAATAGTTTCTTATCTATGAACCACTTATATCCCTCTTTGATGTAAAAAGTCTTAATTTCTTGACTATTAATTGACTCATTTAGATTTGAATCCTGTTAGTAAAAATATTTAAGAATTTGAACTTTTTAGTATGGATACTTCTTTACAATTTATCAAGATGTTATGATATACACGTTATTCATTTTAAATCAATCAACTACAACATTTAACTTTAGTCAAGCATTAGAAAATGAAAATGAAGATAGAAATTATTATATACTGAAGCAAAACATATCATGGATGATTTTTTTCCCTTACATTTAGCAGTTAATTTTTTATAGTTAAATGATATCGAGACATAATATTAATTAACAATAAAAATAAATGACAAGTTATTTGAGAAGAAGAATAAACAAATTGCAGTAGCTAAAGCTAAAGTGAAACTAACTAGAATTTGATGTGAAGAAACTATAATAAAATTGTTGTAAGTTGCAATTTGATCCAACTATTTGAATTTATATTATTTTTGTTATTAACAAACTAATTTATCAATATCAAAATTTTGCTATTCAAAAACATCAAATGACTGAAACTATAACTAAAGTACAAATACGCAAAATATAAATTAAGTCAACCAGGATTTAATATTATTGTTCTAAATCATTTATTTTTATTATTCTAGGATTTTATGTCTCTTGTTTAGATAATTGTTAATTATAGTTATAAACAAGCGTGTTTTTTTTTAATTTTAAAAACAAAAACAACATGTTATAAGCTGCTTTAGTGTATCTTGAAGTAACATGGTTAATGTAATAGAAAAAACTATATAACTAATAAAATTGCGAAAATATAGAGATCCTTACCAATCATGTATTCTTAATGTTCTTCATTTTAGTGTTGATGTATAAGTTTTGAAAAATTGACATTTTTAGTGGCTTGTTCATTGAATAAGAACATTTTCAAAATATGGTGAAAATTAAAAAAACATATTATGCTCCATAGAAATTAAACATAGTTGATCCTAATTAAATAGTATAAAACACTCACTAAATAGGAAGATATTGTTACTTATTCAAGTAGAGAATTATAGTTCCATTGCCACTTTTTTTCTCCTTATTTTGGCTATAATTGATATTAATTTTTCTTTACAAATTATTTAAATTTTATTTTCTATTTTAACCTAGATATTGATATATAATAGAAAAGTCAAATATAGAATAGTAGGTCAAAGTAGAATTCATCTAATAAAATAAAACATGACAAAAATAGTCAAGATGATTGATTAGATGAGTAAATTACCATAAAAACAATGTAAATAATACTCATTAACTTTTACAAGAAAAAGTTATATGTATTAACAAGAATGACTAAGAAAAAAAAATCCTAGTTTAGATTTGGTTTTCTTATAGGAGCATTATATTTACATTCCTTTAAAGCAAACATAATTACAAAATTTTGTTGTTAAGCTATTTAATTTATAATTTTAATGAATCAAAGTTTCATAATATAATTTTTCCTTCCTTCTTTTTTTTCTATTATGTAATTGAGCTAAAATTGTAAAAAACATTTTTGTCGAAGATTATATCGAAATTGGAGATAGTATTAGGCTTTTTTTTTCTTTTGGAAAATGTAAATAGTTCATTGAAAAAATAAAGAGTTTAATATAAATAATTGTCAATGGCTACAAAAAGTTACAATCATTAAAGACATAAAAAACAACCGCCAAAGGCTAAAAAGGACTATAACCATTAAGGACATAAAAAACAAAGCAATAATCTGCTAAATATGAGACTGCTAAATTAAAGCATATATAACTAGCTTATTATAAAGCCAATATTTGATACATTGCTTCTGGTTATATCGAAGATTCACTATTCTTTTAAAACTTCTACCAATAGCTTGGGAAGCTTGTTTTAGTTGTACCACTGCTAAAAGTTTAAGATCATCTTAAGTTCCAATTACTGGCTAAGTTGTTGCTATAATTAGTATGTAGTTGGTTTAAGTAGATTAATTCCCTTGTTATATCATTGATTATCTTGAGTGTTTAGGTTGCTAAGCTATTATTGTCCTCAAATATCCTTGCATCTCTTTCCATAAATATTGGATAAGTCAAGCATCTGAGTGCTAATATCATTACCAAGTCAGCTGTTAGATTCCTTTTTCTATTGTTTGTCATCCTTATGGCAATGCTATCCAAATCCTTATAATGATAATCCATCTAAATACTTTTGTATCCTAACTAGTAGAAAGGGGGAAAAGGTACATTGGAAAAAAAAGATGAGCAATTGACTCTTAGTCTTGACCATATAGGGAGCAATAATTTGTTAGACTTAGTAAGTTATTTAATCTATCCAATGTTAGAAGTTTTCCTTTTAAATAAAGCCATATAGTAAAAGAAATTCTAGGAGAAACTTAATTGATCCATACAAATTTATTCTAGTGCACTTTTGGCATAAGTGGTTTCAAATAAAGCTTGGAAGATTTATTGGATAATGCTCTAAAGTTTTGATGTATCTAATATATATCACCAAACAAAGTTGAGAGAGATGAGAAGATTGAAGCTAAATTTTGGAAATCAGCAAGGATTGAGGGGCAAATATGTTGAAAGTCACCAGTGGGTGCCTTTTTAACTAATGTATTAGTTGGAATAAGATCATTGAGTTTAGAATATGCATTGTTATATTTAAAACCCGATGCTACTCTAATTATTGAACTAAAAGCTAGTTCTTTCTCCATTAGTTGTAGTAGTTTTCAGTTATAACTTGATTTGGTTCTTAAGTCAAAGGATATATAACATGTTCCAAGAATTATAATCCTTAGGTTCCATACTTTAATAGTTTTTGTTCTTAAAAAAATCATATATGAACTTATTTAACCTACAAGACTTTTGTATCCTTGAGGAATCTCCATATTCTTTCAATCATAAAGAATTTATTGGTGAGTTTAATAGAACAAATGCCTAAGCCTCCTTCCTCCTTTGTTTTGCAAACTTCACTCTGCTTTACTTTTACTACTGTTTTGGTTACAACTTCACCAGATCGTAAAAATAATCTTATTATCCTCCTCATCATTCTGATAATACCTTTTAGAAGATGAATATGAGAAATTTAAAACCCATTTATGGAATCTAGCACTGAAATAACAAGTTAAACCCTTCTAGCTTATCAAAGAATTTTGTTACACTAGCAACTCACTTACTTTGTTATTTTTGAGTTAATGATAAATATATATATAATTTTCTCTCTTTTAAGTGATTGGAATTCTTAAATAAGTGAAGGGACAATCTTTGATTTTAAGAATAGTAAATGAGATATCCAAGTTGCTAAATGAGTGGCTTCTATTGAAAGGATAAAGTAATTTTTTTCCTTATTCATTAAAAAGCAATAACAAATCCTCAAAAGATCTAATGGATGACATCAGTGTAGAGATAGAATCAAGATTAGCCCTTGATAAGAGAAGTAAGTCATCAACAAAAGAAAGAGTGAAATTTAAATCATGCATTTATTATGTTACCTGAATCTTTTCTCCAAGTTGATGGTTTGCCAATCAATCTAATGAGGACTTCTGATAAGTGTAAATTGTATCATATTTTAAGGCATAGTTTGATATGTGCTTATCCATTAATCTGATCGTTTAGTATGTGTTTAGGTTATAGTTGTGTCAATTTGTTAATTATTTGTGTTTTAAGTGTTTTATGGGTTAGTATAAGCTTTTGAGCTTAAATATTACGTTTTTAAGGTATCTTGATGTGTTTGTTAGTGTTTCAGGGTCAACATTAAAGAACAGGGAAGTATTGGGAGTATTTGAGTTGAAACAATAGCCCATAATCATGGCACAATAGGCCATAATTGTGACAAAAGCACCAGAGTTGGCCCACAATTTTGGCCCATATGTCACAATCATGACAAAAGTTGAAGAAATGGCCCTTGATCGTGGCTTATATCGACCAGACGTACAGACACTCAAAAAAGTTAAGTTTTGAGAGATTTTTTGGACCTTTCGGACCCTAAAAAACCGTAAAGTTGCTCAGAATACAAGAGGATATTTAAATAATAAGAAAAGAGGTAAAGAGAAGCTTTTGCATCAGCTGCCTTGGAGAAACCCTAGAGAGGATTGATCGAGATATAGAGAAAGAAAAGAAGAAAAAAGAGGAGAAAAAGTCGACTCGACATATTTCCCAGATCAAGAATTTCTCCAACCCACTGCCTCTCATCATCCATTCAGATCATATTTCTTGGTTATTTTGATTTTTATTATTGTATAGAATTGGAATAATAGTTTGATGGTAGGATTTTTGAATATTGAAGATCTTTTAAACTCACCTTCAAAGTTTTATCTTTTATTTAAAAAAGAAAAAAAAGAAAAGTTTGGGGTGTAAAGTAGAGACACAACAAGACATCTTAGAGTGAGAATGAGACATCTGAAGAGCTAGATGTCAAGAAGAAATGGAAAGAACAATGATAGAAGATAGTTATTATAGGGAGCAAGGAACTTTTGTGAACCACAATTAGGCAAAGTATGGCTAGGGAAGTAACAATCCTTATTGGAAACTCTAGGGTGGCAAAACCACCCAAATTTCTATTTGTCCAACAATGTAAGTACTCACTTAGGACATCAAGTCCTATTAGGATTTTAACAATATGAGTCCAATTGATGGGATTTTAAATTGGACAAGATCCTAGAGAATCTCACCGATATGAAAGAGTGCTAGAAGAGACTAGAAGAGCAAATTGAACAAGTAATAGAAAATCATGCATTATCTATTCATAACCTAGAGATTCAAGCATAATAGGTTTCCGGTGAATTTTGTAAGAGAAGTGTGGAAGACTCTCTAAGTAATATGGAAATACATCAAAGAGAGCAATATGAGGCTATCACATCTAAGAATGGGGGAGAGCCAGAAGGATCAATGGAAAACCAAACTTAACCCCTAAGAGACGAAGAAAGAGGATGAAGAAAAGAATGCCAACCCTCCCTATTATTCACTAGTTCTTAATATACCATGTGAGAACATCGAAAAATCTTTGGTAGATGTCCATGAAAAGAACCTTATCTTTTATATTAATGATGACCAAGTGACATTTAACATAAATGATGTATTGAATAATCTGAAGGAGAATAGCTCATTTAGGATAATTGATGTGTTCAAATCTTCTAAAGAACAAAAGGAAAAAAAAAACAGATGATAAAAAACATTGAGTTTGAAGAACCTATGAAAGTCCCTATTTGTGAAGCGAAAGAAGCAGAGGAGAAGAAGGTAATTAAGGAAGAAAGAGAGCAACTCACCTTCTTATAAGAAAAACTGTTGGATTTGATGGAAGATTAAGGTAGTTTCATTATTCCCTATTTTATTGACAGTTTGTTAATAAAAAGGACATTACTAAAATTAATTGGTTTTCTCAATTTTATTAATATTGTCTTTCTGATCATTTTGAAATTTGTAGCTTACTTATAGGCTACAAAACTGACGTTGAATGAAAAGGGTAGAAGCAAGCCGCTCATAATTGATCCCGGCTAATTTTTCAATGATATAAGGTCAAGCTATTGACTATAAATTAACAAGTTTAGAAGTTAAGTTTAAATTTTCATGTAGTTATATTTGTTTTAAATCAAAAATAAGTTCTTAATGGCTTGGAATATTTTGGATTGCTAACTCTATTACTCTTTTTGAACCAATTATAAGAAAGGGAACCTAGCTCGATGTCAAGCACATTTGGTCTTTGCCTTCGGCACATCACCACTTCAGTCACCATGATGATGTCATGCTCTAACCCTTTTCTTTTTTAATTGTGTTATATTTTGTTCTTTTTTCGTATATTATTTTATCCCCCTTATGTGCTTGTATGTATCCTTCTCACATTGGGGACAATGTGTTGTTCAAGTGTAGGGAGGGTTATGTGTTTTTTTACCTTGAGTGTGAGCTTTGCATATTGTATGATAGTTTGTTTAGGTTGCATGATGGAATTATGTGAATGCTTCAATGGCTAGGACTTAATGGGATAGATTTAACCTTAAATATAGCCTTTTAGATTGTGAAGATTTATTAGCTTGTGAAATTACTGACCTAAGTTGCTTAGGGACAAATATGCTACTTAATTTGGATACGATGTTAGTCCATTTATCTTAGCAATTTGCCATACTCATTTATAATTTTAGGTAAATCAAATAAGTGGAGTTTTTAGTACATTTTTATGAGAATGATTAGCTAAAGTAATACGATAGGCAAATTTTTTGTGTTATAAAAAGGAAAAAAATGTATAAATTTCAACTAAAACGACTATTTCACTAGCCTTCAGGTTGTGAATAGAGCTAGTAGCGAATCGAGAATGTGAAGTAGCTGAGTAATCGGATTAACACGCATCACAAATGTGTGCCGGATCAACACGCATCACAAATGTGTGCCTTCATGTAAAAAGGCTATAATGACATTCTAACCAAGCAGCTTAATAACAACATGACTTAGTTGAGTCACTGGATTGACATTCATCACAAATGTTTGCCTTCGCGTAAAAAGACTAGGTTTATTTCCTTAAAGAAAAAATATTAAAAAGAATGATTTCAAATAAAAACCTACCAAACTTGTTAGTAGCTTGAGTTTTTATGAAAACCTACTAAGGAACAACTACACTTTTGTTTTGACTGAATGATTATCACTATATGTGTGCAAGTGATAGAGGTGAATAGACTCAACATTAAAATGTTGATTAATTTGTATATTTAATCCAAGGTGCTTAGATGCGAAATTCGCTTCTTAATAAGTTAGAATGATTTGAAGGATGGTGGTTATAGTTAAGTTTTTTTCACTAAGTTGAAGCCATTGTCTCATTATTGCATATGCAAGTTTTGTGTTTTCTTAATTTGGTTGATTGTTTTTGTTTGCTTGCGGTCAAGCAAATGTTTAAGTGTGGGGATGTGATAAGTGTAAATTGCATCATATTTTAGGACATAGTATAATATGTGTTTAGCTCTTAATTCGATCATTTAGTATGTATTTAGGTTTAAATTGTGTTAGTTTGTTAATTATTTGTGTTTTAAGTGTTTTATGGGTTAGTACAAGCTTTTAAACTTAGATATTATGTTTTTAAGGTACCTTAATGTAGTTTCTAGTATTTCAGGGTTAGTAGTGAAGAATGAAGGAGTTTCAGAAGATATTCGGGCTGAAACAACGGCTTACGATCATGGCCTGATCGTGATAAAAGGCTCAGATGTAGGCCACAATCATGGCCTATGTCAACAGACACACAAACGCTCATGAACTTCATATTTTAAGGGATTTTTTGGATCTTTTGGACTCCAAAAAAACCCTACGGTTACCCAAAACATAAAGAAGTATAAAAAAGGACATAAAGAGGAGAAAAATAGGAGCTTTTTGCATGAGCCACTAGTATAGAACCTTAGAGGTTCATTGAGAGATTAAGAAAGAGACAAACGAAGAGAGACTTAGAGAAGAAGCCTACATGAAGTACTTCTCGGTATAGGAGATGTTGGAACCCCTCCCTGGTGCGACGCGTGTCCTGAAGGCTGTTTTACTCACATCAGACTCCTTAATCTTAAGTTGATGGTAGCCAGACCTGAGATCAATCTTGGAGAAGACCGTTGCTCTTTGCAGCTGATCAAACAAATCATCTATCCGGGGCAATGGATACTTGTTTTTCACTGTCACTTTATTTAGCCTCCTGTAGTCAATGCACATTCTCCAGGTTCCATCTTTCTTTCTAACAAACAAGACCGGCGCTCCCCAGGGTGAGAAACTCGGCCTAATAAATCCCTTCTCTAATAAATCCTCCAACTGCTCTTTTAGCTCCTTCAGCTCAGCTGGAGCCATCCTGTAAGGTGGAATCGAAATAGGAGCTGTCCCGGGAGCCAAATCAATAGC
>JANZLF010000027.1:26334-39215 GCA_026546835.1 Erythroxylum foetidum
AATCAAAATGTGACATATTTAAGTTACGGACGTAATTTTTTATAAAAAAAATATAAAAGTTGCATATAATTAATATCCCTCTTCCGAATTTTGGTAAAGTGAGAAATTTTGTGTATTAAAATTTGTTGACTTTTACTTTTTTAATGCACATCAAGTAAATTTCAAAAAATATATTAGCCTACCAATATTTTTTAATTGTACTAAATAAAATTTCAAAGAAATAATAATTGAAGAATTTACGGATAAACTCAATTCCTAATAAAAAATATCTGAATAGTTTTTTACTTTTTTATATATACGTGACCAATCGAAATGTTGACCTTTCATTTTCTCCAAAGCTCATATAACAAGAAGGTAGAACGACAACACGCAGTGGCTTTGGGCCTACTGACAAGTGACAAACGTGCTTCTTCCTTGTAGGTATCTTTAGGTAGGCTGTCCAAAATTCGTTGAATATTTGCGTCGGGCCAGTTTCAGCCGGTAAAGACTTCCTACGTGTGTACAAAATGCATCGATTACATTGTTAATGTATATCTACGATTTGGGAGCTTTCCCATCCCATGTAACGTTGGAAAACTGAATAAAATGAATCCACAAAAAGATCTGAACTCAAAAAAGTAAACGAAATTCTGCATTCAATTTGATCCGTTCAAAGTTCAAACAGGAGATGAGAAACACAGGAACCTAGTGGGTGCTTGCTTTGCAGTTCACACCCTGGAAGTTGGCAAGATTGATTTACCCCGGCCCACAACGTAACAACACGTTGTAAGGCTTAGAAAGGGACAGAGACCGATCGATTGGTATGAGAAAACATAACCACTTAGATATTAATGGAACAAAACATAACCACTTAGATAATGTAAAATAGGATCATTCATATGCGGATAAAATATAAATTACATACTTGAATGAGTGTTAAGACAGAGGAAGGTATCTGAAATCTATAACTTGGTAGGACTAAACGAACCCACCCTTCCTCCTTTGAAATGGTCGTTTCTGTAATTCCCGCTCGGACAAATGAATTGATCCTTGACATCATTGCCATAAATCTTCTTGCGTTTGACACACAATCATTGACTCATAAACATATCCTGTGTATGTATGATACTCCAATAGGGCACAGGTGGTGTTTAATGAATTGATAGAAGAAGAGAAGCACATAGTAACACACAAAAATAAGAACAAGAACAGAAGAATTGATCCCTTTCATTTCAACCATGTGAATGCCTTTGGCAAATTATCATTATTTTACTGGCAATTAAGAGTCCAAACAGTGTATACTACGCGTCCGTCTGTGCCCATACCTTCACTAATTAAGGAACACGGATCACGTGGTGTTTATTGCAGAACAGCCAAGTCATGCTTGTCCAGTCTGCTTCCATGTTGACAACGAGACGAAAAATGAACCCGAGGTAAAGGAATGGAAGGTCATGAACTCGATCACTGTCCTCCCACCAAACGGTCTCAAGTTTATTCGTTGACAAAAGAAAATTTTGTTCGTTGGAAGAATGGTAAGTTTTCTGATATTTTCCCAATTACCGACAAAATTATGATTAAGAAACAAAGATGGAATGGAATAGCAACTAAAGTAATTGGAAAAG
This sequence comes from Erythroxylum foetidum, assembly GCA_026546835.1. Classification (NCBI taxonomy): domain Eukaryota; kingdom Viridiplantae; phylum Streptophyta; class Magnoliopsida; order Malpighiales; family Erythroxylaceae; genus Erythroxylum; species Erythroxylum foetidum. The sequence goes on from JANZLF010000027.1 coordinate 27,936, forward strand.
CTGACATTTTGTAGTGTTCCAATAATGCGATTGCCAGATTCTTACATGCAAACCGCTTGATAGACTTTGGGCATACGGAGATGACAAGATAATTTGCACAACTTGTAATGAATAATAGACAAGTTCACGCAACTCTGATCAAACCATTGATCTATTTCATTTTTATGTTCTCAATTATCAACATTATTTCTCTTCATAAAAGATATATAATATTACTTTCCAGTTATATTTTTCAAGATAATTACGTTCCAGTAATTTTTTGCTTCAAAAATACTTGTCATATAAGGTCTACTGACCTAAACATAAACCAATGGGGTAGGTTCAAATTCTTAGGATGCCATATCAAACCAGCCACCATAGAAATCTCTGTTGTTTTATGTTTTATTGATCTGGAAAGCTATTGATTTTCTTATTCATACAAAGATATAGAGCTAAGGAAATAGTTATTTATGTAGCGCATTGGTGTAGTACTTGGGGTAACGAAAAGTCTTTGCTCAGTCCGAAAATTGACATGACTAGTGATTATTTTGCGTCCCATTCAAACCGACAAAGCCGGTAAACAATAGCGTTTATGTTAGAAAAAAAAAATCCCCAGTACGTAGGGTATATCAGATAGCCTCCAAATGAGACTGAAATGAATGGTTCGTTTTAAAGATAAAGAAATGAAGGAATTGAGGAAACCAAAGTCGTTTATGGGAATAAAGAAATTAACAACTACAAGAAAATTTTCACTTGCGGATAACATGATAGGATAGAAACATACATATATCATTGATCAATTGAACAAAATCACTTACGAATTTTCGCTTTAATCCATAAGATAAAGAAACTTGTAGAATATCCAAACTTGCATAACTTTTTCTACACATTTTTCACTTATTTCAAAATTTTCTATTCCAACTTCTATCTTTTGGTAAATCATATCTTATATATGATTTCTTAACAATTCAACGTTTATTAAAAAAAAAACAATTCAACGTTTAAAATTATAATGTTTAATACTATTAACTTATTATGTATACTTACAGAGCTGTTCTTATGGTTTTATAGGCCCTGGGCGAAATTTAAAAAAAAAGGCCCCAATAAATCGACAATATACTTAAATTAACATATTTGTATGAAATATAAATGACTCAATTTATAATTTTACATAACTAATTAAATATTAAATGATCATAACACTAACAAATACACAGAGAATCATGATTTATGAAAAACAATTTCTCCGTGCATTTCTAGATGCAAAATTTAACTTTGAAAAACTGCTCTCAACTGATGCTACAATCACAGGTATAGTCAATAGAATTCGATAAGCAATTGAAAGATTTGGATAACAATCTGTAGCTTAAACAAATTCTAATATTTCAATTGATGACATTAACTCATTTGACAAAGTCATTTGCAATACTTTTAATTTTAAAAAATCATCTAAATCCACATCAGACATATTATCATGAGAAAAGTCGTCGTAAAATTAATATAACATTATCTTAATTCGTTATCAACTAATGACCTCAACTTATTTGAATCAAATAAAAATAAAAAAATATGATCGAATGTTGTTAATTGTTCAAATCTATTCTTTAACAAAGTAATTGCCCTATCTACAACAACTAGAAAGTAATTAACCCTGAAAGAATCCTCAACTGATTGTATACAAAAAATGAAACATCTTTAATACAAGAATGTGCCATATCACTAAGAGTAAGATTAAGATTATGACAAGCATATGACATATTTAGTGCTCTTGAATTTATTTCAAGTAATTGCTTTTGAACCCTTTAGTGTTTTCTCTTAACGTTAAAGATGACTATAACGTTAAAGAAAGTCATTAAATCACTTTAAAATCACTTTAACGTTATAGTGTTGTAAATTGTTCAAGTGATGCAAGCTAACGTTAAAGTCATTAGCTGTGTCACTTCTTAGAGTTTAGAGGGGGGCCTTTGAAGTGGGCCCCCTCTCATAAATGACATTAACGTTATAGTGTTATTAATGTTAAAGTCATTATTCATTAGCTAACTTGCGAAGGTGTAAACCAAAAAAAAAAATCTTTAGCCAACGTTAGTTTAAAGAGGGGGCTTTGGGGCCCCTTCTCATAGTGGGCCCTGTGCGGGTGCCCCGTTGGCCCCTGCCCAGGGCCGGCCCTGATACCCAGTATGTATTCCAAATTGTTGGGTATTGGAATGTTTGCAATCAAGTCCCTTGCAGTTATCGGTGATTTGTCAACTAAAGTTGCACCGTTTGGAGCGTCTATCATACTCCTATCCGTGATCGAAAGATCTTTGGAGAAGTATTGAATCAATAGCTGGTTGATTATTTGGTGGTGTGGACAGCTAGCAAAAAGTTTCTTAAGGCTCTCCCAATAGAGTGTTTCTCTATGTTATCGAATTCCATATATTTCCTTCCAAATGTTAGCTGCTCTTGATGCTGGAAAATATTTCTCAAAGAAGAGCCTCTTCATTTGAGTCCATGTTTGCACGCTTTCTTCGGCTAAATAGTACAACCAATCTTGAACATCATCTTTAACAGAAAATAGGAAGACTCTTAGCTTAATCTTCATTCCCTTGCAAACCACGTCAAATTCCTTCAAGTATTTGTACGGATCTTCTCCCAATAAACTCCTAAAAATAGGTAATAAATGAATCAGCCCAAATTTTAATTGAAAAGTATTGTTATCAACTAAATTTAAAAAGTTAATGTAGCGAGGCTGTTGAGCGTCCATGGGCATGGTTAGTTCTCAAAGAGTTCGATTTGCTGCCATCTGTTCCATTTTCTACTTTTGTTGCTGTTGTTTTGTTTGTTTCTGTAGCCTTTTGGCTGTCTTCTTGATCTCTAAATCAAATAACAATTGTGTTGTTTTGTTTACTCGTGTAACATACATATATCGTTGAAAAATTTCCCAGCAATGGGGCCAAAATTTGGTACTACTATCGCCTGCAATCAAATTTAAAAAGAAACAAACTTCCGTCAATACAAATCATTGTAGTAGTGGAAAGTGGGTATCATTCCCACGAGAAATTTTAATAGTAAAAAGTTTACGAATTTAAAACTAAAACAAAGTAAAAAGGGGCAGGGCCATTCTTAATATTTTATAGGCCTTGGGCAAAGTATAAAAAATTTTCTATTTTTGTTTATTTTTGGGCCCTCTTATAGAATAAAAATAAACGAAATATAGGTCTTTTTGTTGTTCTTTATGAGGTCATGAGTAGACCCTATTTTGTTTCATTTTTTAAAGGATAAAAATAGGCCATATTTAATCATTTATAAAGATAAGCCCTGGACAGATGCCCACCCTATCCTTGCCCAGGGCTGGCCCTGAAAAGGGGGGATTGAATTTAATTTACGACAATTGAGAAAAGAATGACAAAATCGAAAATCAACTAAAGTAATTGAATCTGAAAATTTAATAGAAAAAACACCTTAGTTTCAAGTCACCGATGTTATCATGCTAAAATGGATCCTTGATATAAAATTTAGTTCATCAATAAACCTTCATTGGGTGATGCTTTCTCTTACTAAGAAACCAATGAATAAGACAACACATGTATGACATGCATTTAATCAAGATGAGTTTCTTCTTAGAATTTTCCACTTTAACGTAAAGAATGTAATCCTAATTGTCACTTATGATTAACAAAATTGAACGTCATATTCAATCAATTTAGCCGTTAAACGAATAAATTCCTAGTTGTGCATCTAGAAATCAACCAATTTAATTAGAAAAAATAATTCGGAAGACACTCAATGCTCATCAGCAAAACAAACTTTATTGGAACATCTCACACATAATAGATGATAACATGGTTCCCCTCAACTAAGAAAAGAAATTTAGCTACTCATAACCAAAGTGAAAATAAACAAGGAAATAGCCAATTGTAGGTCTCCATCCCTAGTCTTTCTTAGAAATGCGAAAAATCTCTAGAGAAATAATGCATAAATTGAAAAATAACCGTGACTGTATAGAAAACCAGAAGAAAAGAATGTAAAAAACATAAAACTACCCTAAACTATGCTGCTCTGAATAGTAGCATGCAAATCTCTCTTTATCCCTTCAATTCTTCTCAGTCTTTCTTTGATTTTCAACAGATAACCTTCCACGTATTCAGGTTGCAAATCTCCAACAATCTGATCTTTCAAGATTATGAAAATCTCAACTGAATCAGATTTGAATTTGAAAATAGATTTTGCAAATGATTTTCATCCTTACACGTGCCCACGCTTAGTCAAAGAATTTTCTACCAGTCTGGAATTTTGACTTATCTTTACTTTCCTTTATTCTTTTTGATTCAATTTCATCTCTCAAGTGTTGAAAATCATTTTAAAATAATTAAGAAGCAAATCCATCAATTTTGAATTATAAACACATGAGAGAGATTTATATACCAAATAAGTGCAAAATAATAATTTAACATGTAAGGACTTTTCAGTTCTGTTTATAGGTTGGATTTAAAGCAATCCTTACATAATATGTGACACGTTAGTAATTTCACCATAATCTATCCACCATATATTGTTAGGCGCTTCAATTAGATTTAATTCAAAATATACTAAAACATAATTTATACATTTCTTTCGAACTATGCCTTTCTTTACGAATAATCTTTTTTAAAGTGACCAGTCTTCTTACAGAAGCAACACCTCTGCTCCTTATCGACTTAGCTTTTCTTCTTATCTTTCTTACCCGATTAAGCTTTACTACTACTAGCTTTATCATGAACTGTGAGAAGGTGTTTCTTCCTCCTAAACCAACATGACCTTTATTTCCTAAAAGTTTCTTTTTTTCCTTAAGGGTGTTGCAATTCACCTATAACTAGTTGAACTCGGAAGGAAGTGAATTGATAATAAACTAAACCAGAAAGGACTCAATCACATCCATACCCATTGATTTTGGCTTTATTGCTTGATTTGCCAAGCTCGTCACTTAATCGTGAATATGATTTGACCAATCAAACTTTTTAATCATTAGCTCACTCTTCATATTCTCATGTTATATCCTACTAGGAGTACTCCTTAATTTTCATTATAAATTCCCTTGCATTGTTCATTTTGGGCATTGATGACTCGTCATTTTTAACTATCGTTTTCCACATCAAGTTGAAGCTTATCCTATTGAACTACTCCTAATCCTCATATAAATAATTGTAAGCTTTTGTACTGGTCTCAATAATGGCTCTAGACTTTTCAACCGAAACTATTACTAGGTCTAAATCTATAACACCTAGCAAAAACTAGATTTACTTAGACTAGTCTACATAGTTTAGCCAATTGAACTTAATTAACCCATTGTTTAGAGAAAACAAATTGGTTGAAGCTACAAACATTACACAAGTTCATCCATTAATGCTTTAATTAATCTTGATGGATTTAAATAGACAATAAACTTTGATCGAGTATTCGAGTTCGCATTTGGCTAATACTTGAATATATAATTTAAACCAATACTAATGTTAACATAAACATGCTTTAATAGGCAATTAAAATCAACCCAACAAGTCAAGGACAGGAAATGGAAACCGATTTCTCTGGGTCGTGGAGGACCGCCACTCACACATCTATTTTTTGTGGACGATTTAATACTGTTCGCCAAGATAGATGACCTGCAGATACAAACCATTCATTATATCCTTCAAGTTTTCTGTGACGCCTCAGGGCAAAAGGTGAGTACAACAAAGACTAAATGTTTTTATTCTAAAAATGTCTCCATTGGCCTGGCACGAGAGACAAGTAGACAGATGGGCTTTCAATATGCCACAAACCTAGGAAAGTACCTCGACGTTCCAATAATCTATGAATGCACATCCAAGCGCTCTTACCAATATATTCTTAATAAGGTGCAGCGAAAACTCGATGGCTAGCGGGGCCAGTTTCTATCTCTAGCAGGCAGAACCACCCTCATTCAATCTCTGTTATCAGCGCTTCCCAACTACACCATGCAAACTGTCAAACTCCCTCGCCTATTATGTGACGAACTGGATAGGATCAGCAAGCGTTTCTTATGGGGATCCAATGAGGCACAAAAGAAACAAGGTTTGATAAACTGGGATGCGGTATGTAAGCCAAAAACAGCTGGGGGTTTGGGTATTCGGAAAACAAGGGACACTAATGACGCTTTCATGACCAAACTTGGCTGGCAACTGCTTTCAAATCCAAAGGCACTTTGGGTGCAGGTTTTAAGCGCCAAATATAAGTTCAACTGCAACAACATACCAACCCAGTTGTCAGCATTTGGCGGATCGATGGTATGGAGAGGTATATCGTCGATGTGGGCGTATGTCCTTAGAGGACGAAAATGGGTCGTTGGCAATGGCTCTAGAACTCAATTTTGGACGGATGCATGGGTACATGATTCTGGACCGCTTATGGATTGATCTGTGCAACCCATCCCTCCGCAATTGCTGCACAAGCCAGTACAGGAGTTTGTTGACGATCATGGCGGATGGCATTGGCATTGGCATCTATTCCAGCATCTCCTCAGTTCGGCTCAGATCGAATGTTATGGGGTCCATCCCAGAACGGTATGTTTACCATCTCCTCAGCCTATAATTTAATTTCTCTACAGGATGACAGCAATTGCAGCAGTGTATGGACAAAGGTATGGAAATGGGAGGGTCCACAACGAATTAGAGTCTTCCTTTGGCTCTTGGCACGTGACAAACTCCCCTTTAATCAACAATGAGTTATTAAACACCAAGCTATGGACCCAACCCGTTAGCGCTGTGAGGAACTTGAATCCATTCTACATATTGTTTGGGATGGCTGTAGAGCAAAGCATTTTTGGCGTAGCTTTTCCACTAATCTCATCTCAGACGAATTTTCCCAGGAAGAATTGACATATTGGCTAATGGCTAACTTTTAGCAACATCAACCCATTCAGGGGCTCGCATGGTCGTTAATCTTTGTAACAACATGTTGGTTCCTCTGGAATTGGCGAAACAAATCCATCTTCGATCCCAAATTCTCAAGGTCGGTAAATTCGCATAGTATAATGTTCCAATATGTGCATTCATTCGTTCAAGCTAAGATACTGGTTAACAAAGCAATACAACACCCTAAAGTGAGGATCGAGACTCTAGTGGGATGGACCCACCCCCAGTAGGACTGGATACGCCTTAATATGGATAGAGCCTACCAATCCTCGACTTCGCATGCGACAGCAGGGAGCCTTATTCGGGATAGCACAGGCAGATGGTTAAGCGGTTTTGGGCACATCGGGTATTACACCTCAGTTTGTGCTGAACTATGAGGGGTATTTTCGGGTCTCACTCTTGCTTGGAATGAGGGTTACCAGAAAATAGAACTCGAAGTGGATTCATTAACTGTTATTCACAGTTTATCGGTATTAGCTACATCAGATACGCCTCACACTAATTTAATTTTGGGAATCCAACTTCTTCTCAATGGCGAATGGATTGCGAAAGCTAGGCATACATATCGAGAGGTTAATCGGGCCGTGGATTGGCTAGCAAAACATGCCAGATCCTTAGATCTTGGTATTCATTAGTATCAATACTCGCCTGTGGGTTACTTTAATATCCTAGTAGATGATACAACTGGGTTTTCCTTTCCTCATTTGATCACATAATATGTGTATTTGTTTGCTTATGATATTTTTAAAAAAAATCAACCCAACAAGTTGACTGGTAATTAATAACGTATATGTTAAAATTTAGAATTATACACTCCTTTCTCCGTTGGTTGAACAATTCTTTAAGCACCAATAACTATCGATTGTTTAAAATTGCCCAAATAAACACATACATCTAAAAGTATCAAACGGACGACGTCCATGTCCTTTGACAGAACGATCACACGTCTCACAATCAATTGGTTTATGCGTCGTTATCAAGTGCGCAAAATCGTCAACAGACCAATCATTCCAGTGCACGTGACATGATTCCAACCATTGGATCCCTCCGGTCAGGTTACGCGTGGTAGTGATGTCTTTCAAAACGGACAAATCAAAATATCAAATAAGCTATGGTTATTTAAACTTTCAGTTCTTTTTTATTCAGTTTTTCTTATTATAATCATAGATTTATTATAACATTAACTGCGTAATTTTTTAAGTTTATACATTGTATTAATTAGATGTCTTCAAGTATTTGGCTAAACATTAATCAACATCAGCTTTTAAAATTAAAATTTAGATAAATAAATAAATAAAAACAAATACCAGTATTTAGATTCCATTTTATTGCTTTATGGAAATTTTGGTTCTGGAAACTTAGACTTAACGCAACATTAAAGGTCTGGGTCAAAATCTAGGGATGGTGTAAGAGAAAGCGACAAACCGTGGCCTGAGCTGAAAGGTTGGTTGGGTTGGTTAGGAAAATGCGAAGCGTACACTTCAGACGTTTGACCATGACGTTATGGACTGTGCCGAATTTTGAGAATTCGTTTCGGATGTTACTAAATTCTATATTATTTACATAATAATTTATAATTTTAATATTTCTTGAATTTAAAAAATTTTATTAACTCATAATCGACTGTCCTGTAATGCTTTTTTTCTTGTTATTTTATTGCATATTCTAACATTAAATATATTATGCCATTTTTATTTTCTAATTCATTTTTTGTATTATTGTATCTTATCTTAAAGTGATATCTTATGTTTGTACCTTCTATAATTATTGTAGATATTGTAATTAATGTTTTTTAACTATATTCAATATATTTTCACTAAAAATTATAGTTTGCTTAAACTTAAGTTCATGATATTCAAAAAGTTAAATTGAAGAAATAATATTAAATAATTATTCTGATTTATGAAAGCCTCGATACAAAATTGAATACAATTTTTATTTAAAATTAGAAATTGAAGATTTCGTTCATAAACATCGAAAGTAGCATTTGTTATAAAAATTGAAAAATATAAAATACAGATTTTAGTTAATCAATTCAAATTTAAAAACGATATTCCAAAATTAGAAGTGTTTCAATTTCAAAACAAATAATAGTAATATTAGAAAAGAGAAAAAACAAAACAGCAAAGAATTGAAAAACGAATCTCCAAAATCCAAATCAATTCAACCCAACCAATTACGCTGAGCTGCTGTCGACAACTCATCTTTGACTCTTTCAGAACTTCACACCCACGCACATTTTATTAACGTGTATTCCACGCGATCTTTGCCCATTTATATAACAAGCTAAGCTTCCCTTGCGTGTCTAAGCACCAGAGGCCATACGCAAAAAGCTCGTCGACTACATCGTTTTCTCTCTCTCTCTATATTTATATACATGTCCGACACGGCAAGGAGCAGGTCGTCCTCCGGCATGGCGACGGCCACACGGGGGCAGCGGCAACCGAGCAAGCTACAACAACGGAGACCGACGTCGTTGAAGATAACTCCCGCGTCGGCGTCGTCCTCCCACTGGAACGTGGCAATCCCCCTTCTTTCCCCGCTCAACACATCGCCGACGGCGGTGGAGCTCAATTACAGACAGGATCCGCCGGTGCCGGCACAAAAGGCAGCGGGTACGATGGTGTTCAAGAAGTGGCAGCATCCGGCTGCGCCGTTCTGTTGCGAATCCGCGCCGATGTTTTTTGTGCCGACGTAGATGTAGCTAGTAAAATTAGAGGCACTCAGCAGAGGGCACTTTGTTTGGGGGCTGTATTCAGGTCTAACCAATTGTGTAAAGGCTAAAAGAGTTGTTTTTTCAGTTCAAAGTGCGACATCATTTTCACACTTAATTGACTACAATCTCTTCGTTAGGAACCGTAAATTATATAATTATATTCCTCTTTGCTGTAATTATTGGTATATATTCAGCAATTTAGTGGTTAAATTTTGATAATTCGGTACTTGGGAGTTGGGAGTTGATAAGATAACCGATGAAATTGGAGATGTGGCATTGAATAATTTAACCGAAGGTACCCGATGTGGAGGTGGGGATTGGGGTTGCCATTGGGTAAACGGGTTTGGGTGGGTCGTATAAGTTTGGTTCAGATTAATTCGAGTTAAAATCATTTTATTTAATAATAATTAAGAAGACTACAAGCTTAAATTACATAAAATGTAATTCACCTATCATTATACATAGAAACACATTCATTTTGTTAATATTAATTAATTTGAATATATTTCAGAGTCATATATACAAGCAATTGTGGATATAGAAATGAATGGTTGAAGTTGAGTTTGCAAAAACATGTACAGTTGTTAGCCACTCCATTTTTAAAAGATTGGATCTGATATTTGCTTCCACTTTGATTCTCTACAGTCCACACCTTTTGGAATTTAGTAGCCATGTGTAAATTATTGGAACCTGGTGCTAAAGTGATAGCAACCCCCTCTATCATATTTTTATGGCTCAGTTAATTTGCATAAGATTTAAATTTAATAACATAGTTAATTTTCATAAATCCATTAAATGTTATTAATTAATCCAATACAGCTGGTTAATAGTCAATATTATAAGGGACAGGAAGAGAATTAATGACGACAGCAAAAATGGACAATACGGTTAAGGAAGAAGTGCCAAATCAATTCGGGGACCCGCCGACAACATTTATCTTTGATCTGATCCCATTTTGAATGGTCATAGTCATGCGCACGTATTGCATCCACAGAAATTAAGAAAGAGAAGTATACATACAAGAGAAAAGATGTAAAATGAGTTTGAAAACTGTTTAATTATGTTTGACTGGAACTAAATTCTAAATTTTATTTTAAAAACAATAAGTTTAATCATTAGCAGAGAGTAATTAAAAAAGAAATAAACGGATTTCAATAAAATAAATTCATTTGAGACTTAATGGTCCCCAGTTCTTTTAAAGAAGAATATGGAATCTTTGAATGAATTTGAAGCATGGAAAAAGGGTATACCGTATGGATTTTATTTTTTTCAAAAATAAAAAATGCTTATTTATTGCCTATTCCATCTTGTTATTATTGTTTATTCTTTAAACTAGGATTTTTAATTTTGCAACTCACCGGTACCAAATAAAATGAATTTGACGAGTGTTCGCTACACAAAGTATAAAAGGCACAATTTCACTTTAAAAAAACTATTTTCTAATTATTTTTATCATTTATTATAAAGCTATAATTTTGAAGTTTTTAACTAAAATGAGAGAATCACAAGATAAGTTTGCATTTCATTGCTATATTTTAAGCTCCGTTTTTTTTTATTTTCGTTTTTTCTTTTAGTTTTTGTTTCTCCTTTAAATAAAAACAAAATTATGAGTTTTTAATATCAATGCACTTATATTTTTATTATCAATGATAATTACATATTAGATGAAATTTAAAAAATAAATTATTTTTAATTAAT
>JANZLF010000028.1:3719-14089 GCA_026546835.1 Erythroxylum foetidum
CCATGAGGAGTGTAGTGGTTGTTGTCGGTAGTGGTCTCTTGTCGTAGGATATGTATCGGAATGACCTACGGGCGTTCCGGTGGATACCCTATGGTAAGGGGGTGCTACAGATTTAATATTCGAACAACATTAAGATCTATAAAGACCTAATTCTAACCAGCAAACTCACAATCGGGTTCATTTAGATTAGATTATTCATTCCCATGACATAGATTAAACCATTTGCGAGACGATAAAATTATATAGATTGCCACTTTATTAGTCCAAAAACATAATTACGGATGTGCAATTCTAATTTGTTGTTAACTATTCCAAGATTACCAAATATAGGCCTTTACTAGATTGATCAATATCTACACATCTCATATATTTTTGCTCATTACCACAAACAAGTTAATCTTGCTATAATCTATGCTCAAAACTTTAGGAAGACTAGATCATATTGGCACTAAGAGAACTAGTGCTCTTAGAGATAAAAACTTTAGGAGCTTTTAGAGATTTTTCAAGAGAGAAAAGATTGGTTTGCACAAAGAGAACTTCTGCTTATAGAAATTTCAATTAAAAATGAGAAATATAAGAATTAGAGAGAAAAGATGCAATAGATTTGTCAATTTAAAAACTATAATTAAAAATAATTTATTTTCTCGAAATATAACGTGAATGAGAAAATTCAACAAAATTATTATTATTTTCAATGTGATATCCCATAAATGAAGATCTGAAAAATAACAACTATTATGTTCAATATCATATCTTAGAAAAATGAAATGGACACATTCAAATAATTAAATAAAGATAATTCTCAAAATATTATTCGAGAGAAGCATTACCAATTATAATATTAGCGATATTAACAAGTTGATAATAAGATATATCATAACTATTTAGACTCAATTTTGGCATATTAACATGTTGACAGTAATAATAGTATTCATTATTCATTATTTATTTATCTCAATGTTTGTTTATAAAAAGATTCTTGTTAATTTCATTAAGTCGTATAATGGCCGTTTATTTGTGCTTCTTACTTATTTGAAAAGGATTTTCAACATGTAGTTTGTTGAAAACAATTAAAAAAAATACTTAGATGCTACATCAGTATGAAAATTGCATGAATAATGCAACTGTTGGATGGTAGTCTGTTGAAAACATTTAAAACATATAAGACGATACATCAACATGAAAATTGAGTGAATAACCCAACTATTAGAACATGACTTTTTTTTGTTGAGAAAAGTTCATAGTCAAATGATAATAGAATAATATTTCTCCTCTCTAGCCAGATTTAAATTCTACCATAATATATTGTATTCTTAATTCAACCATCGTGGATGTCTCTTGTTCCAATAACTTTATACTGACTTTCATACTAAGAATAATAAGTTGTTCCTTTGGAATGTTAAGGGGATCTATTCCAATTAAATTCAAATATTATGAAAATGTACCTTTTTTTTTTTTTGCGAATTTGCTAGTTAGGTTAATGTGACAATTCAAGTTTTAGAAGGGATAATAAAAGTAGGTAATTCTTCAAATGAATAATGAATAATTTAATGCTAATTTTTAAATTTTTTATATAAATATCAATTCTTTTAAAACTTTTAATTCAGTTCATTATTCTTACAAAACGTAACAAATCTTAATGATGTGATTACTCTCTTTACATAACATCTTATGTTGTTTTTTGAAAAAAGTAAACATTTGTGTAGTATATACACAGCAAGAAAAGTAATTGTATCTATATTTTAAAGTTAAATAAAAATAATTTAAAATTGTCAACCTAAAAATCTATAAATATGGAATTTTATCGTTATAATATTTTTTCTTAACACCAATTACATAATTTTCATTCAGTTATCTTTAGTACTTTTAAAATTTTAGTTATCATTAGTCTTCTTTATTATTAAATAAGTAAATTTTTATTTTATAAAAGTAATATTTTTAATTTTTATACTATTAATATATTTTTATTTTTATAGTATTAATATTCACTAATACTCTCAAATCGCTGCCTTACGCACCTTTTCCTTTTCGTTGATACTGTAAGAACATTGGAGGTGGCTTATAAACAAACGTGGCATCATTCAATCACCAATTCACTTGCAAAACTTTTTAGTGGAGACTCAGAATGGCTCTCCTTCAATGGCTGAACCACATCCACAGCACGAAGATTTTGTACCTTTTCGCGTCAGTTTTACTAGCAGTCACGCTGAAGTTTGTATTGCAGGATAGGTTCAGAAAAAGAAAACTAAATCTCCCACCAAGCCCTCCGAAGTTACCAATCCTCGGTAATCTCCATCAGCTTGGCACCATGCCCCACATATCTCTCCGCCGCCTGGCGGCGAAGTATGGTCCAATAATGTTTTTACGACTTGGTGAAATCCCAACTTTGGTGTTGTCTTCCCCTAGATTGGCAAAGGAACTACTTACAACCCACGATATTGCTTTTTCTAATCGTCCCAAACTTGTCTCCGCCAGAAGCCTATTCTATGGTTGCACAGATATAGCATTTGCTCCTCCTGATGCTTACTGGAGAAGCATAAAGAAAATCTGCAATCTTGAGCTACTTAGTGCCAAAAGAGTTAAGTCATTTAGCTTTGTAAGAGAAGAAGAAGTAGCCCGTTTGGGGAGTCGGATTGCGGAGCCCTATCCTGGACCTGTAAATCTGAGCAAGTTGCTTGGACTATATGCCAATGACGTCATATGTAGAGTTGTGCTTGGCAAGAATTTTTCGGAAGCCGGAGAATATGACAGGCATGGCTTCCATGACATGCTTCACAATTTCCTAACGTTGCTTGGAGGCTTCAGTCTTGGAGACTATTTTCCTTCTTTAGGGTATGTTCAAAACTTAACAAGCATGAAATCAAAACTTCAAACCACATTCGAGCGGTTTGACCAATTCTTTGATGAAGTAATCAGTGAACACCTATATTCTGCCACAAAGAGTGAGGAGCAAAAGGACCTGGTGGATATTTTACTCGATATACAGAAGAGGGGATCTTCTGAAATGCCCCTTAATATGAACAACATTAAAGCCATCATGTTGGTCAGTTTAGGGACCTTCATTTTCAATTTTAAAACTTGGAATTGAACACTAAAAATTACCGATTCATCACTTCTCTCACTGACTAAGTTAATTGCACGTGCAGGATGCGTTTGCTGGTGGTACCGATACAACTTTCGTAACACTTGATTGGGCGATGACAGAGTTGATTATGCATCCTAGCATCATGAGAAAAGCACAAGCCGAACTAAGCACTGTTGTTGGAGAAAAAAGAAAAGTGGAAGATAGTGATTTACAACATCTGCATTTCATGAAAGCTATTCTCAAAGAGACTTTCCGTTTACATCCTGCTGGTCCATTGTTAATTCCCAGAGAATCCATGGAAGATACTGTTATTGATGGGTACAACATTCCTGCTAGGACAAGGGTTTACCTCAATGTCTGGGCAATAGGAAGAGACCCAAAGATATGGGAAAATCCCGAGACATTCGAACCAGAGAGATTTATGGGTAGTAGTATTGACTTTAAGGGGCAGAATTTTGAGCTCCTACCTTTTGGAGCCGGAAGAAGAGGCTGTCCTGGAATAAGTTTCGGAACAGCTGTTATGGAACTTGGTCTTGCTCAACTTCTGCACAGCTTTGATTGGGAGCTCCCTCCTGGTTTGAGCCCTAAAGATATAGATAATAGAGAATTTTTTGGGCTCGGTGTAGGGAGGACAGTTCCTCTGCACGTCATTGCCAAACCGCGCTTCAACTTCTGCCGGAATTCATCATAACGCTTGTCCTGTCCGTTAGGTAAAGGTTGCCCACAGTGTTCAATAAAATATATGATGTTTGCTTGGTAAAATAAAATAAAATCGGTGCATAGGTTATGGGATAAAACTAGAAATTACTTCGCCTCGTAGTTCATTACAAGTATCGTTATAGGTTGGGAGATTCTCCACTTTCGTTGTTATTAAATGCTGTTAAAAGTGTTCGCAATACACATTTGGTGATTCCTTACCTGTACGAGTGAGAAAGCTTCTTTGATAATGATAATTCAGAATAATGTTCAAATTAATCTTAATATTTTATTAAAAAAGTCTATTTAGGTCACTAATTCTATTTAAAATAAACTTGTTAGATTGACGCTAAAATCAATTAAACCTAAGAAAATTATGTAATTATCAAAATACTTTTTTTTAAAAGTGAAAGAATTACACTAACTATAGGTGGATCTAATACACCGTTTCAATGAGTTCAAGGCTATTAAAATCTATTACAGATGAGGGGAAAAAACTACAAAAAGGTAGACCACATCAATATGACACGTATCTCATTACAAGAAAAATGCCTCTTCTGCAACATTTTAAAAACATCACAAAAGATCAATAAACGTCGCAAAAACTCATTTATGACGTTTTAAAAAACGTTACAAAAAACGTCACCAAAGATGGTGTAGGAAAAAGGACTTCGCGATGTTTTATAGAAAATGTCACAGAAAACCTCGACATTCTGCAGTGTTTTAGAAAACGTCAGCAAAAGGACGGGTAATCCGTGACATTTTAAGAAAACGTTGTGGATTGCAATGGTTTCCATCAAGCAGAATAGGTGACAATCCGCGACGTTTGAGAAGAAACGTCACGGATTGTTAGTAATTTAATTTTTGTAAATATCCGAGAATAATTCTATTTTAATAAATTTTTAATTTTAAATAAATAATTTTTTATTCATTCGAAAATAAATTTAATTTTTATAATTATTAAATTTTAATTTGAATTTTTTTATTTATTAGAAAATAATTTTAATTTAATAATTATTAAATTTTAAATATTATTTCTTTTTTTATAAATTCGAAATTGATTTTCAATTTTAATAATTATTTTTCTTTTATTTTGTTTCAATATTATGAAAATAATTTTAATTTAATTATACTCTAATTTAATAATTATTTTTAAAAATAAATTTTTAAATCTTATTTTTTAATAACTATTCAATATTATTTATGAAATTTATTTATTTAATAATTCTTCAATTTGTTGAATATATCATTAATTTGGGAATGATTAATCATGTATAACAAGAATTAAATACGTACAGACAATTTATTATTTAATTGTAATTCCCAAACATGTCATAATATAGTAATTAATATAAACAATATACTATAAGCGTTTAATATTTCAATATCAGTACTTATCTTATATAAACTATTATTATGTGTAGCACATAAAAGTTTCAAGACTTTTTTTATTGTTCGACTTTGGTAGTTAATTTATCCTACATTTCTTCAAATTTTATGGTCAATTCATCGACTTTAGACTGTAACCCCTAATTAAGTTTCTTTGACTCTTGTAATTCGTCTCGAAGTCTATTTCTAACCGAAGTCTTCTTTTATGGTCGAGACCTAATTCTCATTCTAACAACGTAATATGATCTAGTGCCCAAGACTTTGTCGTATACTTCATCCACTGTCATCGGATAACCTTATTCTATTGAATATATCAATTTATGACACTTTAATTCATGAAAAAGTAAGAATTAATTACATATATAATCTCATTTAAGAAACATTTGTAAATAAACTATGTACTCACCCATTTTTCTTTGCATTCGATAGTTGTCCATTGACTTTTACTTTCATCATAATGAGTATGATACTATAGCTTCATCCAGTCACACTTTTCTCCATCTCTGTCACTCTGATGTATAGAAATATATTACTATTAATATTTACTACAAATTTTGAAATGTCAATAAAAAATATAATTAAAAAGATAATAACTCACAATTTTATGTCGTATCGTTGTAAAATCCATGAAGTTTGAGTTTGGTCGACATTTTCCCTGACTCCTAGCCAATTTTGTTTTTTTTAACTTTTTTCCTAATCGTACACGTAATGAAATCTATTATAACATTTATAAATCACAATTCATAAATACTAAAATATAATCAGTTGTCAAAAAAGATGTGAAATTAAGTTTTTTATCAAATAAACTAACCTTTGTAGCTGAGTGCTCCCAATATTCACATAAATCCATCCACTCTGTCACTGTGACATTATGCGGCTTAACATCATTTCCATGCTTGGTAAAATACTTTTTTAAATTATATTTTTGATCTTTAGACTTTAAAGTAAGAAACTTCTTCATAGCATCATTTACTTCGTTGTCAGTCATCATTCCTTTGACTTCCAACTTTTGCTGCAAAAAATTATAAATTATTGGTCAAAGCTTTAGGCATATGGAAAACATGTACAAATTAGATAGGTTTATAATAATTACGTCTGGCTTATCAAATGCAATGTCCAACTCCTCATTAGTAATGTTTTTCCATTTTATTCTTACAGGTAAGGAATTTTGGGATACCACACCAATCTCACTCGAGAATTTGGCAGACTGTATGGAGTTTGTTGGTCCTCCTTCAACACGGGAGATCTCTATCTCCAATCTCTTACCTATCGCCTTGTTAATCTTTACCAATCTGTGTCTTTTTATGATACCTCTTATTTTTATGGATCAGTTGTGGATCCTAAAATAGCAAAGGAATAATTTATAATTAGCATATAGCATACTCTTAATTGATTAGATAAGCAAAATAATTAAACTTAATAAATTTCACCAATGTGATGTGAAAGATTATACTTGTAGTGCTTACAAAAGAAGAGCCTACAGTGTGTATAATGGTCTAATTTACTGGTGTCTGATAATCAGAAGCTGGAACCATCTCTTGAGAAGTGGATGGAGAACTAATATTGCGTTGCTTATTCAAAATTTGTTCATACTTATCTCTAAGATGAGTAATAGGCATAGATGTAACATCTTTTAGTGTTGGAGTAGGCTCACAAGGTGCAGGTGTCTGATCTTTTGACGGTGCTAAGCTATTTGATGTAGCCTTATTCTTCTTCTTGGGTAGACCAAGTCCTATGTGAATCACCTGCATTCAATTTGACATTATATTTCAAAGTAATATGCATCAAATATATTTAAAGAAAATAGCAAAAACTGACATGCTCTCAATAAATGATTCAAAATTTTTATTTCTCCTCCCCGATCAATCAGTTCAAATACAACAAAGTATAGTAGTTATAGTTGTTGAAGGTTCATATGGCAATTGGGTATGCTTAAATTATGGCTAAATTCATAATACTGGTTATGGAAGATTTTGTCAGGATCCCCAAAGAAGGAAGGTTAAGATCTCTTTAGACAGGGGACAATCAATGTTCTATGCAAATAAACATAAATCCAAATCCCATTATGTAAGCTCATCATGCTTTTCTAGTGATACTTGGTTGAGTATTGAGTAAAGGGAAAAAGTTAACTTTTATCAAAATGAAAAAAAAAACAATAGTTCATTCACACTATCAATCAAAGAATCAAATAGCTAACAAAGCAAGTCGGGTCAATAGTTTCATTGTTTTCTTCCTTTTAATTAATTTGATATACCAATAGAGTTATTTTGATTTAGACAGTAGCACGATGCTAGTTATATATGTAAAAGCGTAGAGAATGGACACAATGGCATACTCAACGCAAGTTAGGACAGTTAACAAATACAAATAATGTGTCTACTCTCCTCTGTAGCGTAGAGAATGGACACAATGGCATACTCAATGCAAGTTAGGACAGTTAACAAATACAAATAATGTGTCTACTCTCCTCTGTACTTTGATTTCTTTTTTCTTTTACTTTTTACTGAATCCTTGTTTGTAAGTGAACTAAGCTCTTTGTCTCTCCACATATGTTTGCAAAAGAGTTTCATTGTTTGTAGTCATTTATCAACAATTCAACAATGAGAAGAAGTTATTCAAAACCAAATATATTTGACTATTCACTTGAAAGACAACAAGAAAATGTCGATTAAGATAAAGCTTATTGGGAAAACAAATAATTACCAAGAAAGATTCAAGCTTAATGTTGAAGAATTAAATTCCTAAACACTACAAGTGACTTCTAGAAACCTATTAATTTGATTTATGTGTTTGTTTCAATTCCTAGGTGTGTTTGATTTGTGAAATTTACTTTCCATAAGTTGATTTTGAAAGCAGCCCTTCTTCGATTATGAAATTACCTAAGGAGATGGAAATCAATTTTAATTTTTACTGCATACTATTTGTTTCATTTAATATTTTATGTTAACGAACCTCGAATAATGCTAAAATATGATAAACTAGCTGCATATGAACATAAAATGAACATAAATGACTCCGAATTAAGTCCCAAAGATATATGAAAATATGAGTGTATCAGTAGACAATTTCTTAAACTAGTTGTTGCTTAATCTTCGAAATCATCTCTGCTGAAATCTTTGATATTTAGACCTTACGAAGAATATTCTGTCAAGGTTTCCAGAGTTGATTATTTGAATTAGTATAATCCTTTCAGATGTCATGGAATCATTTTTAGAAAAGTAAGTTTATAAATAAGGTTGCTGCAAGAAAGAAAGAAATTATTCCATGATTTTATTCCTTTTTAAGGATTCTATCGTTGCCTATATAAGGAAATAAATCTAATTTAAATTTTGATTACATAGTTAACATCAAAATTATTAATCATAGACCTGAGTTAACACTATCAACTTAAAAAGTTTGATTAATAAAAATATCACGTTCGGTTTGATCAATGAAATACTAAATAAATGAATAACATGAGTCATTAGTTACAATTACGCTTTTATGACTAAGGTTAAGATTTTGTTATGCTAGTTTAGCTATGTATTAACATTAAACAGTTTTTTTATAAGTTATTATATCACCCCTAGTATACAAGAAACTGA
Organism: Erythroxylum foetidum; assembly: GCA_026546835.1. Taxonomy (NCBI): domain Eukaryota; kingdom Viridiplantae; phylum Streptophyta; class Magnoliopsida; order Malpighiales; family Erythroxylaceae; genus Erythroxylum; species Erythroxylum foetidum. Next base: position 12,474 of record JANZLF010000028.1, read on the forward strand.
GTTTGGAGGAGAGTCAATTATTTAGAATTTAGAAATTCATTGAAATTGAGTTAAGTCTTGTAATTGTTATCATTTTTAATAACATGTTGTCATGTTGAGTTTTTTCGTTCTATTAAAAAAAATTTATTCCTTGTTTCCACGATTTTACTTGCTCTTAGAAAAAGAAGAAAAAAGAAAGAAAAAAAGAGAAGTCCCTTACATTTTCCTGTTTTTTGAATAATTGTTTCCATTTCATTTGAGCTTTTTTTACCCTTTTCTTTGGTCTAGCTAAGTTTAAACCCCAACGACCCCATTACAACCCTAATAAGACCTTTTGATTCTTTGAAAATGAGTGCTAAAAATTAGTGGAGATGGGATAGAAAATTTTGCCTATGAGATTGGTTAATTTGATAATACCTTTAGAGTCCCTCGGGTTGTAAATTGCCTTTGAGTTTATTTGGCTTTTCTCTACTCTTGTGAGTTGGCTGGTTTCTAATTAGACTTGAATCAATGAATCTGTGTTTGAGCGAGCATAGGTATCCTTGCACTATGAAGGTGGGTATGGTTTGATAAGTGGCTAAAGGTAAACTTTAATTGGTTACTGCAATTCTGAAAATTTCAATTGTTGAGTGCTCCTTAATCTGTTTTGAACACTTTTCTTAACTTTGCTTAGGGACAAGCAAGAGTTTGAGTTTGAGGACATTTGTTGAATGCATTTGCTCATTGGAATGAGTGGCATTTTTTCCTTAGTTTCTGGATTAGTTATTAGGCTTTATACTATTTTACCCACTAATTTGTTTAGTTCCTTTGAATATGAATTTATATAGGTTTTTGTTTAATTTATAAAGGAAAATGACAATGAATAGGACTTGACTTTGGTTGAAAGTTAAAACGTTGCTGGGAATGCACAGGTTAGGCATGGCAGCTAGGAGGTCCAAAACGCAGAGTCCAACAGTAGCAAAACGACAAGCAAATAGGAGAAAATGCAAGCCAGCAAGTGGGGTGCGAGGTTTTAATTTAGAGGTTTGAATTTTGAGTTCAAGAGACACGCAGCTGGAGGCACGAAATGACACACCATAAGAGAGGAACAACCCAAAATGCTGGCAGAAAAGGAGAAAACAGCAGCAGTAAGGGAGCAGTCCAAAAACGTTGCCGCAGAGAGAAGCAGAGGAGAAGAAACAGAAACATAAGAGGGGCTAGGTTTTAATGAATGGGAGGAACTAAATTGTCACATCGGGGGGCTACAGTGGAGGTTGGACTGAGGATACACAACATACACACCATATAGGAGAGGAGACCCACGACGAGGTTGACACCATCAGGAGACACTGTAACATCCCGTCACCGATGGGATGGGTACAGTTCATTGCATACGTATTTTTGCATGTGCATGTATTATTGAATTGTGTATAAGTGGCAATTATTGTATTGGCATTTGTACTTACATACAGGTATGACATATTTCCGATGGGATTTGGATAACTTGGATTTGGAGATGACTAGGGCATATGTGATAATTAGGTCATAATAGGCTCGAAAATTGATTTGAGTTAGAAATGAAAGTTAGGAAGTTGAATTATGAAATTGGAGTATATGATTATGAGTTTTCTATTTTTGAGGATTTATAGGAATTTTTC